>CM060608.1:29577544-29947544 GCA_030578255.1 Tiaroga cobitis | reverse complement strand
GACTGAGGGTCAGCGTGAGGGTCAGCGTGAGGGACTGGAGGTCAGCGTGAGGGTCAGCGTGAGGGACTGGAGGTCAGCGTGAGGGTCAGCCTGAGGGACTGAGGGTCAGGGTGAGGGTCAGCGTGAGGGACTGAGGGTCAGCGTGAGGGTCAGCCTGAGGGACTGAGGGTCAGGGTGAGGGTCAGCGTGAGGGACTGAGGGTCAGTGTGAGGGACTGAGGGTCAGTGTGAGGGACTGAGGGTGAGGGACTGGGGTTCAGCATGAGGGACTGAGGGTCAGCGTGAGGGACTGAGGGTGAGGAACTGGGGTTCAGCATGAGGGACTGGGGTTCAGCATGAGGGACTGAGGGTCAGCGTGAAGGACTAATGGGTCAGCCTGACGGTCAGCGTGAAGGACTGAGGGTCAGCGTGAGGGTCAGCCTGGGGGACTGAGGGTCAGCGTGAGGGTCTGAGGGTCAGCGTGAGGGTCAGCCTGAGGGACTGAGGGTCAATGTGAGGGTCAGCGTGAGGGTCTGAGGGTCAGCGTGAGGGTCAGCCTGAGGGACTGAGGGTCAATGTGAGGGTCAGCGTGAGGGTCTGAGGGTCAGCGTGAGGGTCAGCCTGAGGGACTGAGGGTCAATGTGAGGGTCAGCGTGAGGGTCTGAGGGTCAGCGTGAGGGTCAGCCTGAGGGACTGAGGGTCAATGTGAGGGTCAGCGTGAGGGTCTGAGGGTCAGCGTGAGGGTCAGCCTGAGGGACTGAGGGTCAATGTGAGGGTCAGCGTGAGGGACTGAGGGTCAGCGTGAGGGTCAGCCTGAAGGACTGAGGGTGTCGTATCTTTTCTTCCTTAACAAGCAGTAATGACCACTGACGACTTGAATTAAATAAAACGAACTGTTTACTGAAGTTTATGAACAGGATTACACATTGATGCAGCGCACAAACATGGAGTCATTTTTCCTTTCTTCTCTCTCTAGTTCTATCTGCGCGCTCTAGCCCCCGATGCATTTTGGGTAAACTTTTCTTAAAGCTGAACAACCTTATAAATGACAACACTGTTTCTGTTATTACTAAAGATAATTATTTAAACATTTCTATTCTAATTAATTCACAACATCCTCCCCCCATGAACAAATGTTCATCAACTTAAATCTCTAATGCATAAAGCAATTGAACGGGTCTCTTTAACACAGTCCTTGTGGATGTGCGAACAGCACAGGATCTAACTTTGCCATCTCGGCCTGGAAACAGCTCTTCAATTTTTCCTAATTTCCAGGTTTGTCTCGGCATGTTGGCATCTCCTATGAGAACAATGTCACCCATCTTCAACTCAGTAGGTTTCTGTGTTTTGCAGGAATGTGCAGATTTCAGGTCCAGTAGATAGTCCTTCCTCCAGCGATTCCACAGGTTGGTCATGAGTCGGTTCCTGTATCTCCACCTTTTTGTCATATCCTCTTTACTCAGTGGGATGATCATAGTCTGCTGGAAATGGTTTTGGAGGCAGTGAAGTGAGTCGTTCACCAACCAAGAAGTGTGCTGGTGTTAGTGGCTGCGGCTCGTCGATCTCATTGTGTACAAAGGTGAGGGGTCTGGAATTCAGTGTGGCCACTACTTCTGTAAGGAGTGTAGACATTTCTTCAAAGCTTTTCCTAGCACCTTCCTCAGGCTCGTTTTCACAGACCTTACAAGCCTCTCCCAAAATCCACCCCACCAGGCTGCTCGTTCTACAATGAAACGCCAAGTTATGCCCTTCCCTGAGAAGTATTCCAGAATTTGTGGATCTTTGATGGCTTTCCAAAGCTCACTAAGGTCTTGGTTTGCTCTCTTAAAGGTTTTGCCATTGTCTGAATAGATGACCTTGCACAGCCCTCTTCTGGAAAAAAATCGCTTGAATGCTAACAAGAAACTTTCTGTTGACTGACTTGAAACCAGCTCCAAATGCACTGCTCTAGTGACAGCACATGTGAACAGAGCAACATAAGCCTTGCATAATGCACGATCATTCTTCACGTACAGTGGACCTGCAAAGTCTACGCCAGTTACTTCAAATGGGGGGGGGGGGTCTCTGATATTCTGTCTCGTGGTAATGGAGCCGTGTCCTGCTGTGCGGGCTTTGCTTTAAATCTTTTGCACACAGTACATTTTGACACAATACTTTTCACAATTTGTCTGGCTCGCAAAATACAGTATCTACTTCTAATTTGTACTAGTGTGTCTCTCAGACCAGAATGCATGATAAATTCATGGTTGTGCTGAACCAGCAGCTCACAACGTCTGTCTTTGTTGGGCAGAATCCATGGATGTTTTTCTCTGTAACTAAAGTCCGACTGTTGCAGTCTGCCTCCAACACAGCAATTCATCTTAGTCAAGGAAAGGTTTTAGGTCTCTGATTTTTGAATCTGCGTTCAGGGTCTTACCAGCTTTCAGCAAATTGATTTCATGACTAAAACTGCTATCTTGTGTCACCTTTATCCAGTACTTCTCGGCCTCAAACATTTCATCAGCAGTCAACTCACCTCGCATCTTGGAGCTTGAACTTGTATTGTGCACAAACCGCTTGATCCAAGCGGTGACTCGCAGAACTCGCTTCAGCTTACTGTACTTCAGTAAATCCAGCACAGGTTCCATTCCCTTTTCGTTACTGCCGGTACTGAGTTGCACGATGATCTGCTGACCTTGCTTTAGCTCACTAGTCACATCTTCATCGCTTTGATCTTCATCGCTCTCTTCCAATTGATTCAGTGCAGTCAGAAATGAAGGTCCTTTCCACCACAGTTCACTTTCCCTCAGGTTAGTTGCAGTCTGACCTCTGGTGGGAAGGTCTGCAGGATTGAACTTGCCTTTACAGTGAGACCACATTGCAGGATTAGTCAAAGACTGGATTTCTGACACTCGGTTTGACACAAACTGTTTCCATTTGTGAGCTGGACTGCGAATCCACAGCAGCACAATCATCGAATCCGTCCACATATGAACTTGATGTAGCTCCAGATTAAGAGGCTTTAACAGACTGTTTCCTAGTCTTGCTCCAATCACTGCTCCCATCAGCTCAAGACGGGGCAGTGAGATCTTCTTCAGGGGGGCTACCCTGGACTAAGAAGCAACAAGGCATGTGGTCTTTCCTCCATCCTCAGCTACTCGCAGCAGGTAAGCGACAGTACTATAAGCTTTCTCGCTTGCATCACAAAACACGTGGAGTTGATGTGCGTCTTTGTCTGTGCACTGATTTTATTCCATACCAACAAGGAATGTGTATGTGGTGGATCTGTGGAAGTTCTGAACACCATCCTTTCCATTCTTGTGCAAGATCAGTGAGCAGCTCCTCGTCCCAGCCAAGGCCTCGTATCCACATCTCTTGGAAAAGGCATTTTACTCGCACAGTGAATGGGGTAAGAAAGCCTATTGGGTCGAATATGCGAGCAGAGAGCTTTAGAACACTTATTTTAGTATTCTCTCTTTTAGCTACAGCATCCAGCAGTGCAGTCAGGTCAAAGACAAATTCATCTGTTTTAGTTCTCCATACCAAGCCTAGTACCTTCAGGACTGATCCATGCGTTTCTGTCTCCTCTGCAGGTTCACTCATTGTTGTCTTCCATTTCTCCTTCAATGCAGCACAGTTGGTTGTCCACTTGCAAAGGTCCATGCCAGCAGCAGACATAATCTCCCTTGCACCAGTAGTTATGGAGAAGGCATTTTCAACATCACTTGCACTTGAGATTAAGTCATCAACATAAAGTGATTCTTTTATTATCTTTACTACCTCAGGAAGTTGGTCTTCATATTCCTTCAGATGCTTTGTCACTGTAGCTGCCAGGAGGAATGGGCTGGGGGACACTCCAAACACCACTCTCGTCATCCGTAGCACACGCAGGGTCTCACCTGCGTCTTCATGGGGTGGTGCAGTGAGCCAGAGGAACCGCACTGCATCTCTGTCCTTCTCAGCAAGAGAAATCTGCAAGAAGCCCTTCTTGATGTCTGCGGTAAATGCAATCTCATTCAGTCTGAATTTTATTAGTATGCTGAGCAGATCTGGATTCAGGTTAGGACCATTAAGTAGACAGTCATTCAATGATGGAAAGCCAATGTCATGTGATGAAGCATCAAACACTACTCTGAGCTTTGTTGTTACCTTGTCCTCCCGAAGAACAGCATGATGAGGCATGTAATACTTTACAGTGTTTGGAACTGATCCATCCTCCATCACGTCTTCGACGATGCCTTGCTTAAGGTAATCATTCACGACTTCATTATATCTGTGATACAACACTACATCTGACCGCCACTTTCTTTTAAGTCCTTCAAATCTTTTCCTTGCGATTCTGTAGTTATCTGGGTGTTCTGGTTTGTCAGGTCGCCATGGCAGCTCAACTTCATATCGCCCGTTTTTGTACTGAGTAGTTTTTTCAAACATGTGAAGAGCCTCCTCTTCTTCAGGGCTGTCTGTCTGCTGCATGGTAATGCCAAGGGACTCTATTTCCCAGAAGGCTTTCAGACGTTCTGAGACCAGCGTGTCTTCATTAATTTGAATGTGCATGCATGCTGTGTCAGAAACACTGGACATTGTGACTGGGCCCTGCACTGACCATCCAAAAATGCTCTCAATGGCCACAAGTGCATCTGTGATTCTTTCCACTTGGCCTGACACTATATGCCAATAATAGTCTGCACCAATCAGCATGGACAACTCTGTATCACAAATGCTGGTGTCTGGATAGTCTGCCAACTGCAAGCCTTTTCGTTTCAACTCTGCTTGGATGTGCTCACCTGGAATCTTCATCACAGCAGTGCACACTTGGGGGGTCTCGAGCGCTTCTACTTCCACCTTCTGCTCTTTGTTCCAGATGCTTTGTAGAATGACTTTCACTGTGTTGTGCCTTGATGTTACTGGTGCTGCAGAGCCAAAAGTATGAAGAGTGAACGTTTCTTGCTTTGTCACAGGCAATTTTAAAGCTTAGTGTGTTCTCACTGATGAAGCTTCTCTGACTGCCCCCATCCAGTAGGCAGCGAATGCTTTTACGTCCACCAGGTCCTTCTGCCCATGCTCTTACAGTCTGAAGAAGCACAGTGTTCTGTTTATTGGGCTGTATCTTAACAGAATGTGAAGCAAATGAAGAAACTACATCATCTTTGTTGTCAGTGTCTGAAGTGTTTGTTTCTCCTTTCTCACACACAGCACTATGATGTCTGCCTCCACACACATTACAGCACACCTTGGCCTTACAGGATCTTGCAATGTGTTTCGACCCAAGACAAACAAAGCATCGTCCCAGTTTCATCAATTTTACTTTTCGAGCAGCAATATCAGTTCCTGGACACAGTTCTGTTTTGTGTGCTGCACTGTCACAGAAAAGACATATCTGTATTCTTTGACTGGTGGTTTGCAGTACTGCAGCTGACGGCATGTGATGCTTTTTCTGCTTCATTTCAATTGATGTGTCTGGTCTTTTAAATGGTTTTTAATAGCTCTGGCTGTCTTTGGAATTACCTGGCTTAATCAGTTGCATGGCTCTTTCTCTGCTCAAAATCTCTTTCTGTAGAAATTACATAACTTCTGAGACCTTCCATCCATCACTGGTTCCTCTTTGGCGACTGTACTGGAGAGTAATGTCGTCTGGAATCATCTGCAACAGAACAGGGCATAGCAGGCTGCCGTATGCCTCTGATGCAACACCCAGCGATTCTAAGCTACGGATCTGTACTTCACATTCATCGTAAAGTTGTCTCAGAGCACTCACATCGTGTGATTTCTTTACTGGGCAGAGATTCAACAATTTGGTCATATGGGTATTAATGAGCAGATCCTTTCTTCCGAACCGGTTCTGAAGCAGATCGATCGCGTGATCGTAATTGCCGTCTGTCAACATCAGTCCTGCTATTGCCTTTGAAGCAGCGCCGTTTACGTATGTCTTTAAGTAATTAAACTTCTCTGTTTTGCTCAGCGCGTCGTTTCTGTGAATAGCGGTTTCAAACTGATTCCAAAAGTCTTGCCACAAGCTAATTTCACCGCTGAACTTGCTGATAATTAACTTGGATAACTTAACTGTTTTTCCGCGCTGCAATGGCACTGCGTCACACGGCCTGCTGTTAGTGCTTTCCCGGATTCTCTGCGTCACGCGCTGCACGCGAGCCTTCGCGCTGACGACTCGCTCTCCATACTCCTCCGCATCAACAACTTCATTTTCCAAATCATCCATTTCTGTACACTCCTGTATTTCGCGATTTAACTCCAGTAGCGTTTCCTCTTTTGCAGATAACAGGGCTAACAGTTCACATAATCTGTCAACGATCGGATCTTCTTTGCAAACCTCTGTTTCTACGTCTTGCAAAAGTCTTGTCGTGGAACCGCGTACAGCTCTCCGTTTTCTAAGTAGTCTTTCAAGTCGCTCCGCCATTTCGGATGTTGCCTGCAAGTTATCCCGGGTTTCGGCACCAAAGATTGTCGCATCTTTTCTTCCTTAACAAGCAGTAATGACCACTGACGACTTGAATTAAATAAAACGAACTGTTTACTGAAGTTTATGAACAGGATTACACATTGATGCAGCGCACAAACATGGAGTCATTTTTCCTTTCTTCTCTCTCTAGTTCTATCTGCGCGCTCTAGCCCCCGATGCATTTTGGGTAAACTTTTCTTAAAGCTGAACAACCTTATAAATGACAACACTGTTTCTGTTATTACTAAAGTTAATTATTTAAACATTTCTATTCTAATTAATTCACAACAGAGGGTCAGCGTGAGGGTCAGCGTGAGGGACTGAGGGTCAGGGTGAGGGGCAGCCTGAGGGACTGAGGGTCAGCGTGAGGGACTGAGGGTCAGCCTGAGGGACTGAGGGTCAGCCTGAGGGACTGAGGGTAGCGTGAGGGACTGAGGGTCAGCCTGAGGGTCAGCGTGAGGGACTGAGGGTCAGTGTGAGGGTCAGCGTGAGGGACTGAGGGTCAGCGTGAGGGACTGAGGGTCAGCATGAGGGACTGAAGGTCAGCATGAGGGACTGAAGGTCAGCGTGAGGGACTGAAGGTCAGCGTGAGGGAATGAGGGTCAGCGTGAGGGTCAGTGTGAGGGACTGAGGGTCAGTGTGAGGAACTGAGGGTCAGCGTGAGGGTCAGCGTGAGGGACTGAAGGTCAGCGTTAGGGACTGAAGGTCAGCGTGAGGGAATGAGGGTCAGCGTGAGGGAATGAGGGTCAGCGTGAGGGTCAGCGTGAGGGACTGAGGGTCAGCGTGAGGGACTGAGGGTCAGCGTGAGGGACTGAGGGTCAGCGTGAGGGTCAGCGTGAGGGACTGAAGGTCACCATGCGGGTCAGCGTGAGTGACTGAAGATCAGCATGAGGAACTGAAGGTCAGCATGAGGGTCAGCGTGAGGGACTGAGGGTCAGCGTGAGGGACTGAAGGTCAGCGTGAGGGACTGAAGGTCAGCGTGAGGGAATGAGGGTCAGCGTGAGGGTCAGTGTAAGGGACTGAGGGTCAGTGTGAGGAACTGAGGGTCAGCGTGAGGGACTGAAGGTCAGCGTGAGGGTCAGTGTGAGGGACTGAAGGTCAGCGTGAGGGTCAGCGTGAGGGAATGAAGGTCAGCGTGAGGGAATGAGGGTCAGCGTGAGGGTCAGCGTGAGGGACTGAGGGTCAGCGTGAGGGACTGAGGGTCAGCGTGAGGGTCAGCGTGAGGGACTGAGGGTCAGCGTGAGGGACTGAGGGTCAGCGTGAGGGTCAGCGTGAGGGACTGAGGGTCAGCGTGAGGGACTGAGGGTCAGCGTGAGGGTCAGCGTGAGGGACTGAAAAACAGCGTGAGGGAATGAGGGTCAGTGTGACGGACTGAGGGACTGAGGGTCAGCCTGAGGGACTGAGGGTCAGTGTGAGGGTCAGCGTGAGGGACTGAGGGTCAGCATGAGGAACTGAAGGTCAGCATGAGGGTCAGCGTAAGGGACTGAGGGTCAGCGTGAGGGAATGAGGGTCAGTGTGAGGGACTGAGGGTCAGGGTGAGGGGCAGCCTGAGGGACTGAGGGTCAGCGTGAGGGACTGAGGGTCAGCCTGAGGGACTGAGGGTCAGCCTGAGGGACTGAGGGTAGCGTGAGGGACTGAGGGTCAGCCTGAGGGTCAGCGTGAGGGACTGAGGGTCAGTGTGAGGGTCAGCGTGAGGGACTGAGGGTCAGCGTGAGGGACTGAGGGTCAGCATGAGGGACTGAAGGTCAGCATGAGGGACTGAAGGTCAGCGTGAGGGACCGAAGGTCAGCGTGAGGGAATGAGGGTCAGCGTGAGGGTCAGTGTGAGGGACTGAGGGTCAGTGTGAGGAACTGAGGGTCAGCGTGAGGGTCAGCGTGAGGGACTGAAGGTCAGCGTTAGGGACTGAAGGTCAGCGTGAGGGAATGAGGGTCAGCGTGAGGGAATGAGGGTCAGCGTGAGGGACTGAGGGTCAGCGTGAGGGACTGAGGGTCAGCGTGAGGGTCAGCGTGAGGGACTGAAGGTCAGCATGCGGGTCAGCGTGAGTGACTGAAGATCAGCATGAGGAACTGAAGGTCAGCATGAGGGTCAGCGTGAGGGACTGAGGGTCAGCGTGAGGGACTGAAGGTCAGCGTGAGGGACTGAAGGTCAGCGTGAGGGAATGAGGGTCAGCGTGAGGGTCAGTGTAAGGGACTGAGGGTCAGTGTGAGGAACTGAGGGTCAGCGTGAGGGACTGAAGGTCAGCGTGAGGGTCAGTGTGAGGGACTGAAGGTCAGCGTGAGGGTCAGCGTGAGGGACTGAAGGTCAGCGTGAGGGAATGAGGGTCAGCGTGAGGGTCAGCGTGAGGGACTGAGGGTCAGCGTGAGGGACTGAGGGTCAGCGTGAGGGTCAGCGTGAGGGACTGAGGGTCAGCATGAGGGACTGAGGGTCAGCGTGAGGGTCAGCGTGAGGGACTGAGGGTCAGCGTGAGGGACTGAGGGTCAGCGTGAGGGTCAGCGTGAGGGACTGAAAAACAGCGTGAGGGAATGAGGGTCAGTGTGACGGACTGAGGGACTGAGGGTCAGCCTGAGGGACTGAGGGTCAGCGTGAGGGTCAGCGTGAGGGACTGAGGGTCAGCATGAGGAACTGAAGGTCAGCATGAGGGTCAGCGTAAGGGACTGAGGGTCAGCGTGAGGGAATGAGGGTCAGTGTGAGGGACTGAGGGTCAGCCTGAGGGACTGAGGGTCAGCGTGAGAGACTGATGGTCAGTGTGAGGGTCAGCCTGAGGGACTGAGGGTCAGCGTGAGGGACTGATGGTCAGCGTGAGGGACTGAGGGACTGAGGGTCAGCCTGAGGGACTGAGGGTCAGCGTGAGAGACTGATGGTCAGTGTGAGGGTCAGCCTGAGGGACTGAGGGTCAGCGTGAGGGACTGAGGGTCAGCGTGAGGGACTGAGGGTCAGCGTGAGGGACTGAGGGTCAGCGTGAGGGACTGAGGGTCAGCGTGAGGGACTGAGGGTCAGCGTGAGGGACTGAGGGTCAGCGTAAGGGACTGAGGGTCAGCGTGAGGGACTGAGGGACTGAGGGTTAGCGTGAGAGACTGATGGTCAGTGTGAGAGTCAGCCTGAGGGACTGAGGGTCAGCGTGAGGGACTGAGGGTCAGCGTAAGGGACTGAGGGTCAGCGTGAGGGACTGAGGGACTGAGGGTTAGCGTGAGAGACTGATGGTCAGTGTGAGGGTCAGCCTGAGGGACTGAGGGTCAGCGTGAGGGACTGAGGGACAGCGTGAGGGACTGATGGTCAGTGTGAGGGTCAGCCTGAGGGACTGAGGGTCAGCGTGAGGGACTGAGGGACAGCGTGAGGGACTGATGGTCAGTGTGAGGGTCAGCCTGAGGGACTGAGGGTCAGCGTGAGAGACTGATGGTCAGTGTGAGGGTCAGCCTGAGGGACTGAGGGTCAGCGTGAGGGACTGAGGGTCAGCCGGAGGGACTGATGGTCAGTGTGAGGGTCAGCGTGAGGGACTGAGGGTCAGCGTGAGGGACTGAGGGTCAGCGTGAGGGACTGAGGGTCAGCGTAAGGGACTGAGGGTCAGCGTAAGGGACTGAGGGTCAGCGTAAGGGACTGAGGGTCAGCGTGAGGGACTGAGGGACTGAGGGTCAGCGTGAGAGACTGATGGTCAGTGTGAGGGTCAGCCTGAGGGACTGAGGGTCAGCCTGAGGGACTGAGGGACAGCGTGAGGTACTGATGGTCAGTGTGAGGGTCAGCGGTTTGATTTAACTGCTCTCTGAATCCACATCTCTGAGTTTACACCCACGCACAAGTTTTAGTATGGACACTACAGTGAGTCACAGCTGCTAAGAATAAAACGGAAAAAGAAGAACAAAATCATGTAAACTTTTGAAATGGGCCATTATTAAGCAACGCAATACATTTATTACACACATTAATATGAACTAGGGCTTGTACAACTAGACTAAAAAGCAGCCAGGTCAAATATTTACATTACGGAAATATGATTAGCAGTAACATGTTCCTTAGAGTCATTTAAAATGACTCATTATTTTGAGATAGAATGCAAGACAGATATCCATTCAAACTTTAGCATGTTAATTTTCCCTTTTTAATAGGATATTTATGATTAATAGGATATTATTTTCTATGATATGAATTTATTAACTGACCAAGCAAAAACAGATTTTGTTTACAGGATCACAGAAGCGCCAAGATTCCAGATGTATTTATTCTTTACATGTTTATACAGAACACTGAAATGCAGACTGGCTTAGCTACTCAAGATATAATGCATATATATGCATTCATCATATAAACAGTAGATAACAGAAGTAGAGTAGTCAGAAACAAGCAAGTACAACATTGGGTGTTATGAGGTTGTAACAGTGATATAAGCAACAGAAAGTGCTGTGTATGTGTGTGTGCAGATGTTTGAAAAGTGCTGTGTGTGTGTGTGTGTGTGTGTGCAGATGTTTGTAAAGTGCTGTGTGTGTGTGTGTGTGTGTGTGTGCAGATGTTTGAAAAGTGCTGTGTGTGTGTGTGTGTGTGTGTGTGCGTGTGTGTGTGCAGATGTTTGTAAAGTGATGTGTGTGTGTGTGTGTGTGTGTGCAGATGTTTTTAAAGTGCTGTGTGTGTGTGTGTGTGTGTAGATGTTTGAAAAAGTGCTCTGTGTGTGTGTGTGTGTGTGTGTGTAGATGTTTAAAAAGTGCTGTGTGTGTGTGTGTGTGTGCAGGCAGATGTTTGTAAAGTGTTGTGTGTGTGTGTGTGTGCAGATGTTTGTGTGCAGATGTTTGAAAAGTGCTGTGTGTGTGTGTGTGTGTGTATGTTTGAAAAGTGCTGAGTGTGTGTGTGTGTGTGTGTATATGTTTGAAAAGTGCTGCGTGTGTGCGTGTGCAGATGTTTGAAAAATGCTGTGTGTGTGCAGATGCGTCTCAGATGTATGTTTACAGGCGCGTGTGTGTGCGCGTCTCAGATGTGTGTGTCTCAGAAGTGCGTTTACAGGCGTGTGTGTGGCATCTCAGATGTGTTTACAGGCGCGTGTGTGTGTGCATCTCAGATGTGTGTTTACAGGCGTGTGTGTGCGTCTCAAATGTGTGTTTACAGGCGTGTGTGTGTGTGCGTCTCAGATCTGTGTTTACAGGCGTGTGTGTGCGCGTCTCAAATGTGTTTACAGGCGTGTGTGTCTCACCTGCACCAGTTGTGGCAGAAACTCCTCCAGTTGACTGTCACACATCTGCTGGAAATGCTGCACAGCCACTGAACGCACGAACTGGTCATGAAACCTGAAAGATCACCACATCACACTCACACTAAACCCGTCAGAAGAACAGCAGGAACACAGGAAAGCTGCTGTAGAGTCTCTGTGTGTGTGTGTGTGTGTGTGTGTGTGTGTGTGTGTGTGTGTGTGTGTGTGTGTGTGTCCTGATGAGCAACTACAGACACTCCACTGTATAGATAAGATAAGACTGTATTGATAACTCCACTGTACTGATAAATCACACAACAGGATCTGAAAAACCAATCACTCCATGTCAGAAACACAGCTTTACAGTTCAAATAATACAGATTTTGATGAAAACAAAACCAGTTTTATAAAATGACAAACCACATATTTTAGCTAATTTATCATAAGTCCAAATGATAAATTATTGTATTTATATATACACACACACTGATCAAAATTATAAACGCAACACTTGTTTTTGCCCCCATTTTTCATGAGCTTTCTATGTACAAAAAAGGCCTATTTCTCTCAAATATTGTTCACAAATCTGTCTAAATCTAGACAGATGCACTTTTATGATGGATAGATGCACTTTTATCATAGATGGATAGATGTACTTTTATCATGGATAGATGCACTTTTATCATGGATATATGCACTTGTCATACACACAATGTCATATACTGTACACCTAGGATGGCTTGAGGGTGAGTAAATCATGAATTTTATTTTTGGGTGAACTAACCCTTTAAGAAATGATACCCTAACCCTTGTCTATTGAAGCTGTGACAGAAACAGCACGTACTCGTGGCTCAGGAGGAACAGGGCCTCCTCACAGCTGATGCCCCAGCGCTGCAGGATCCCGTAGATCTCGGGCTGGTCCTGCGGTCTCCACGTAGGAGCGCTGCCCAACACCAGGTGTAGGAGTGAGTTCCTCGAGCTGCACACCTGCCGTCTGCTCCACAGGAACACCTTCTCGTTCTCAGTCAACCTGCGGGCGATCAACAGAGGAAGTGACATCAGTGTCCACATCGGTGTCCACATAACCCACAGGTTCAGGAGTGTATCTTATACTGACAGCGACAGGCAGTGTTTCTGAGACACGTCTGCTATTCTCTTATGCAGCTCTTCACACGCAGGTTCACACGCAGGTTCACACGCAGGTTCACACGCAGGTTCACACGCAGGTTCACACGCAGGTTCACACGCAGGTTCACACACAGGTTCACACACAGGTTCACACACAGCAGACTCGAAGACTGACCCGGGCCGTGCGGACGTTCGCTCGTATCGCCACTGTTTAGAGTCTGGGAAACCAAGCTTCACACACATAAAGGAGATTTCATTTATGAACTTAAGCCATAACAACATATACAATTATACTCTGGAATTAATCCCACAAAACATCTCAAGAGGAAGAAATGTAGTTGAATATGTTACATATACACATGTTCCCTCATTTGGAAGAAAACACACCTGTAAAACATCAACAGACCTTTTGTACCTTTAATGTAAACATCACAAGCTATGCAGTGATACTGAAAACCAAAGTGACACGTTATCTTGAAATAAATGCGCAAGTAAAAGCAAAAGAATTTGTCAGAAAAAGAACAGCTGAGATTAATGTGTAATCAGTTCAGTGAAGAGAGACAGGTGTGTATTTCACATCAGCTTGAGGATTAGTTCATTACCAACACAGCCAATTATAACAGGGGTGCACACTTATGCAGTTAGGTTATTTTTCTTCTCTGAAACGTGTCACTTTGGTTTTCAGTGTCACTGCATAGCTTGTGATGTTCACACTAAAGGTACAAAAGGTCTAATATGATTTATCTTTGTTTCAGATTTTACATCACAAAAGCCAGATGTTTTACAGGGTAGACTTCTTATATGCCTGTAAATGTGATGCTGATGTTTCCAGAGCACGTGTGTGTGTGTACGGTACCGATGTTTCCAGAGCATGTGTGTGTGTGTACGGTACCGATGTTTCCAGAGCACGTGTGTGTGTGTACGGTACCGATGTTTCCAGAGCATGTGTGTGTGTGTACGGTACCGATGTTTCCAGAGCACGTGTGTGTGTGTGTGTGTGTGCGGTACTGATGTTTCCAGAGCACGTGTGTGTGTACGGTACGGATGTTTCCAGAGCACGTGTGTGTGTACGGGACTGATGTTTCCAGAGCATGTGTGTGTGTGTACGGTACCGATGTTTCCAGAGCACGTGTGTGTGTGTGTGTGTGTGTGTGCGGTACTGATGTTTCCAGAGCACGTGTGTGTGTGTGTGTACGGTACTGATAATTCCAGAGCACATTTGTGTGTGTGTACGGTACTGATGTTTCCAGAGCACGTGTGTGTGTGTGTGTGTGTGTGTGTGTGTGTGTGTGTGTGTGTACGGTACTGATGTTTCCAGAGCACACGTGTGTGTGTGTGTGTGTGTGTGTGTGTACGGTACTGATGTTTCCAGAGCACATTTGTGTGTGTGTACAGTACTGATGTTTCCAGAGCACGTGTGTGTGTGTATGGTACTGATGTTTCCAGAGCACGTGTGTGTGTGTGTACGGTACTGATGTTTCCAGAGCACGTGTGTACGGTACTGATGTTTCCAGAGCACGTGTGTGTGTGTGTGTGTGTGTACGGTACGGATGTTTCCAGAGCACGTGTGTGTGTACGGTACTGATGTTTCCAGAGCATGTGTGTGTGTGTATGGTACTGATGTTTCCAGAGCACGTGTGTGTGTGTGTGTGTGTGTACGGTACTGATGTTTCCAGAGCACACGTGTGTGTGTGCGCGGTGTGTGTGTGTGTACGGTACTGATGTTTCCAGAGCACGTGTGTGTGTGTACGGTACTGATGTTTCCAGAGCACGTGTGTGTGTGTACGGTACGGATGTTTCCAGAGCACGTGTGTGTGTACGGTACTGATGTTTCCAGAGCATGTGTGTGTGTGTGTGTACGGTACAGATGTTTCCAGAGCACGTGTGTGTGTGTACGGTACTGATGTTTCCAGAGCACACGTGTGTGTGTGTGTGTGTGTGTGTGCGGTACTGATGTTTCCAGGGCATGTGTGTGTGTGTGTGTGTACGGTACTGATGTTTCCAGAGCACATGTGTGTGTGTGTGTGCGGTACTGATGTTTCTAGAGCGTGTGTGTGTGTGTGTGTGTGTGTGTGTGTACGGTACTGATGTTTCCAGAGCACGTGTGTGTGTGTGTGTACGGTACAGATGTTTCCAGAGCACACGTGTGTGTGTACGGTACGGATGTTTCCAGAGCACGTGTGTGTGTACGGTACGGATGTTTCCAGAGCACGTGTGTGTGTACGGTACGGATGTTTCCAGAGCACGTGTGTGTGTACGGTACTGATGTTTCCAGAGCACGTGTGTGTGTACGGTACGGACGAGCTGACCTGTAGAATAACCCCCGTGGGCTGCCGATGGCCGTGGGTCAGTGCTGATGACGGAGGACACCTGGGCGGTACCTGTGTGGACATGCTGAGCAGAACCGTGCCGTGAACCAGAGTCCTGCAACACACAACATCAATCACAGCAGCTCACAGAAACACGGCTCGAACCATGGCGGTCCAGAACCACAAATTCAGTAATTATGCAAAAAAGTATTGACAGCTAATTGTACTCTTACTGTCACTGACACAAATTACACAAGTACATCATGTTTACTAATGGGCTTTTACTGCAAAACAACACAAAACACGCAACAACTGTTTAAGAACAGCAGCATTTTCTGTCACTTTGGGACCCAAAAATAACTCCCACAAAAATCCTGGTGGGACAGATAATTGTTGACAAAATTCACTTTTATGATTGATATTTTGGTGAGTATATTGTTTATTTCTTGCTGCATTATTTGTTTACGTGCTATATTGTTGTTGACAATATGTTTGACTTGAAATCATTTCATTATCATGCATCTTTCATCTTTAAATTATTATAATTTATGAAATCTAAAATCCTCGTTGTTACCAAACAATTTCATCTGTAGTTTCCGTGACAAGCACTGGAAAACTGTTCGAGTCAGCAGGAATGTGTGTTTGCGTTCGTGCACATGTGTGTGTGTAGAGCATCTGAGAAACAGCAGACAGATAGAAGACAACTAAGAGAAATCAGTGCTTTATGAAAGAGTGTTTGATGGCATACTTGTTGTTGAAGAGAGCAAGGGCCGCCCAGCAGAGAAGCTCAGGGTTTCTGGACTGTTTTGAGCCCAATAGATGAAAAGTCAACATTGATTCATATGGCAGCTCTCTAACTGGAACAGGAAACACCAATCTGAACACACAACAGAAACAGAAAGAACATCAGGGTGAAACACATATTTTACTCTGAAATGTCACAGTCACTCAGGGAGGGAGATCACTACTAGATAACTGAATCATAGAACACGTATCCTGATGTTTTATTTATCCTAATGAATAATCGTCCATTAACTTGCTAACCATTTTGTGCATAATAAGAGTTTTCCAGCATGTAAACACCCAGAGTGTATTAATTAGTGAAGGTAGACGTTAATTAAAACTCTTTCTGCCATTACTTTAAACAGGACCTGTTACGCCCTTTCTCAGAGTCGTGATGTAGTTTCAGGCTCTACTAGAACAGGTTTTCCTGCTTGAATGTTGATTATTCTCCTCATATTCTCCATTGTTGCGGCTCCTCTCTTCCCAGTCTGTCAGTAACGCTCTGTTTACTTCCTGTCTCTATGAAGCCCCTCCTTCTGAAAAGCTCACTGTGCTCTGATTGGTCGGCTGGAGCAGCGTGTTGTGATTGGTCCAGTGCTTCGAGTGTGTTTGGGAAATGCTCCGCCCCTTACCATAACCGCCAGTTTAACACACTACTAACTAACTCAACCAGGCCCCGCCCCTTTATTCTGCGTATGGATTAATATAATGAGGAATATTGTGACGTGTTCGTTCCCGGAAGAAACTCAAGACTACAATGGAGGCATTTCAGGAGTTCAGAAACACTGACACTGATATAGAGAAGAACTGGAGCTTTCTCACGATCACACAGCAACATCACACACTGAAGAGAGATAAACATGGAGAAAAGCAGAATAGGTCTTTTTTCCTTTTAAACCCAATCCCCAAAATGGCAAACACAAACCAAAATAGGTATAGTTCATGACGCCTTTGATAAACTCGATAAAGCAAGCGTCCGGTTTCTTACAGGCGGCTGCAGTGGATCTTGCAGTGCAGCTGTAGTGACGTGCTGATGTTCTCACACACAACCGGCTCCGTCAGATTCCTGCCGCAGTGTGTGAGCGCGCAGCGCACGCTGAAGTGATCGTAGCTGAAACACACACCACATCTCATTCAGTCATTCAGTCATCAATGTTCTCTGTGCATTAAAGAGACCCATGTTCACCCATAGAGCATCCTGTCATCAGTTACTCCTGCTAGCTGCCAATGCAGTGACGGTCATTAGC
Organism: Tiaroga cobitis; assembly: GCA_030578255.1. Lineage (NCBI taxonomy): Eukaryota > Metazoa > Chordata > Actinopteri > Cypriniformes > Leuciscidae > Tiaroga > Tiaroga cobitis. Next base: position 29,930,496 of record CM060608.1, on the reverse strand, counting down.
TAGTTATATTAGTTCATGCACGTATGCTAGTGCTGATTTGAAGTAAAGTGATGTTTTTAGTTTTATTCATTTCATTCAGTTGAGTTTCAGACTCAAAGTATTTGAGCAGTGTTTGTAGTTTAATTAATGCAAGTAAATTAATACATGGCCCATTGTTGTTCCAACACTTTTCAGTTTGTATTAACAACTTACAATTTTTAGTAAAACTTTCTTGAGAAATGTACCCAATCCATTTCCACATATTTTTCTAGTAATGTGAACTTGTAAAGAAAAGAGTTTGGTTGCACTTTATTTTACAGTATGTGGCCGTGCACTTACTAAGAAAGTACTGGGTTATATAAGGTACAGTCAAACCAAAAATTATCCAGACACCATATATAATTGTTGATATTGCACTAGTGGGTGCAGGACACTATAGCTCATCTCTGTAAGTGTGTCTGAATTGAGTTAAACTGCAGAGGTTATGTTCAGGGTTAGCGGTGTGTGTGTTCTGCACTGGTGTGTGTGTGTGTGTGTGTGTGTGTGTGTGTGTTCTGCACTGGTGTGTGTGTGTTCTGCACTGGTGTGTGTGTGTGTGTGTGTGTGTGTGTTTTCTGCACTGGTGTGCATGTGTTCTGCACTGCTGTGTGTGTGTGTGTGTGTGTGTGTTTTCTGCACTGGTGTGCATGTGTTCTGCACTGGTGTGTGTGTGTGTGTATGTGTGTGTGTGTGTGTGTGTTCGTGTGTGTGTTCTGCACAGGTGTGTGTGTGTGTGTGTGTGTTCTGCACTGGTGTGTGTGTGTGTGTGTGTGTGTGTGTGTGTGTGTGTTTTCTGCACTGGTGTGCATGTGTTCTGCACTGCTGTGTGTGTGTGTGTATGTGTGTGTGTGTGTGTGTGTGTGTGTGTGTGTGTTTTCTGCACTGGTGTGCATGTGTTCTGCACTGGTGTGTGTGTGTGTGTATGTGTGTGTGTGTGTGTGTTCGTGTGTGTGTTCTGCACAGGTGTGTGTGTGTGTGTGTGTGTGTGTGTGTGTTCGTGTGTGTGTTCTGCACAGGTGTGTGTGTGTGTGTGTGTGTTCTGCACTGGTGTGTGTGTGTGTGTGTTCTGCACAGGTGTGTGTGTGTGTGTGTGTGTGTGTGTGTTCTGCACAGGTGTGTGTGTGTGTGTGTGTGTGTTCTGCACTGGTGTGTGTGTGTGGGTGTGTTTTCTGCACTGGTGTGCGTGTGTTTTCTGCACTGGTGTGCATGTGTTCTGCACTGGTGTGTGTGTGTGTTCTGCACTGGTGTGTGTGTGTTCTGCACAGGTGTGTGTGTGTGTGTGTGTGTGTACGTGTGTGTGTTCTGCACAGGTGTGTGTGTGTGTGTGTTCTGCACAGGTGTGTGTGTGTGTGTTCTGCACAGGTGTGTGTGTGTGTTCTGCACAGGTGTGTGTGTGTGTGTGTGTGTGTACGTGTGTGTGTTCTGCACAGGTGTGTGTGTGTGTGTGTGTGTTCTGCACAGGTGTGTGTGTGTGTGTGTGTGTGTGTACGTGTGTGTGTTCTGCACAGGTGTGTGTGTGTGTGTGTGTACGTGTGTGTGTTCTGCACAGGTGTGTGTGTGTGTGTGTGTGTTCTGCACAGGTGTGTGTGTGTGTGTTCTGCACAGGTGTGTGTGTGTTCTGCACAGGTGTGTGTGTGTGTGTGTGTGTACGTGTGTGTGTTCTGCACAGGTGTGTGTGTGTGTGTGTGTGTGTTCTGCACAGGTGTGTGTGTGTGTGTTCTGCACAGGTGTGTGTGTGTTCTGCACTGGTGTTAAACGCCGGTCGTACCCGTAGACCCAGTCAGGCAGGAGCCTGTAGAAGCCGGTCAGGTCGAGCTGAAGCATGTGTGTGTTGAGCCGGACGTCGGATGCTGGCGGATCGGGAACATCCGGTCCTCTGAAGTCCAAATCAAAGTTTGTGAAGAAAATGTGGAGCAGCTTCAGCAGAGCTTGATGGAGCTTGACTACAGCTGAAACATGCAGACTTCACGCTTACAAAGACACGCACATCACAGACAAAACACTCGTCCCCTACAGATCGAACGTTTCAAAACATAACTTTATTGAAGACTCACCAGTTTCACAGTCACTCATTTCCACTGGAGTCTAGGGAAAATAACATTATAATTAATAATAATTCCTGGAAATGAAATTCCTTCAGTGACCCACATGCAGTGAGATTAGGATGCGACCCGTACCCGTGCGAGAGGAGCGAAGCGCTTGAGTCGCCCGACGGCCTCCTCTAGCTCTGCTGTAGTGACGCCACACATCTGCTCATACACACCGCCAACGCTGTCCACCACCGCACACACACACACACCACACTGACACACACTCATTTATTACATTCAGTCATGTCTCTCAGGTTACTTAAAGGAATAGTTCACTTCAAAATGAAAATTCTGTCATCATTTACTCAAGATTTTTTGAAGAATGTGGGTAACGAAACAGTTGTTGGACCCCACTGACTACCATTGTAGGGGAAAAAACACTGTGGAAGTCAATGGGGTCCAACACCTGTTTGGTTACCCACATTCTTCAAAAAATCTTCCATTATTCAGCAAAAGAAATAAATGCACACAGGTTTGAAACAACTTGAGGGTGAGTAAATGATGACAATTTTCATTTTTAAGTGAATCATTCCTTTAATATTCAGCAATATCACTGACTTGACTGCAGATGAGAACAAAACTTGAACTGAATTGATTGGAATAATGACAATATTGTGTCCTGTAAAGATGCTTTGCAGCTGAATCAAATTGGTTTCATAATTACACAACATCATTTTGACAACTTGACTACAGTCCATCCATCAACTGATGAAGCCACTCGGATCATGCAGAATAAACTCTACAGTATTTCTAAGCAATCCAATCATGCATGTGGAGGTCAGTGAAACACAAACCTGGCTTCCCATGAGCTCGTTTACTTCCTTGCTGTAGATATTTAGTTTCTCCTGCAGACACGACCTAAGAGAACAAATAATATTCAATATGTATCAGTCATTTGAAATGGTGGCAATCTATTTCTGTACATTTCCCAACGCATATATGCATCATTTGGAGCAAAACAAAGTTCAAATTATAAAATGCAATTTGAATTTGTCAGTTCCAGTTCCAGTTCTGGTTTTATTGTAAATGCAAAATTCATTTAAATGCCTTAATGTGCAAAATTTCTAATAAAATTTATGCGAATCCATCAAGGACAGAAAAATTATTTTGAAATTGCATGTTCATGAATACTATGCAATAAATTCAATGTTGGTAAGAAAATGCACTGACTGCATTAACATATTCACGTCACAGCTAACAACATAATCAATTTTAATTGCAAATCGTGACATATATAAAGTGATGTTTCAATTTAAAAATATAATGGACCAAGCAGAGGTAAGAGAAATGTACATTAAAATACATGAATACCATACATAGACAACTTACATTTCAAATGGAATTTTTCAGCTTTATGGTTTCATAGTACAGACGTAAACAAACCTTATTGTGTTGAATGCACAAGCAGAAGCGAGGACTTGATTAAAATGAAACATCTGCCTGTCGTCTTCCTCCTACAGAAACATGCAGTCTCATAACAATATGAGCTTCTTCAAATGAGTAATTGTTTTGACCCACTGTGATTTAATTGTCATACATCTCGGGTAAGGGTTTTGTCAACGCTGTCCCAAAGCATCATCCTCACGGGAACATCTGAAGCAAACTTATGATACACCTGGATGTGTTCGTGAGATCCCAAGATTTCATCACTGGAAGAGGTAAAAACAGTCAAAACAACGGTATCAACATCTAATGCACTTAAACAACAGCAGAGAGAGCATTTCCATTCAGCAACAACAAGAACATCAGATCCACTACTTAAATTACCTTCTGAGAAACTCCTCAGAGTCACAGAGTTTCATCAGGTATTGTCCACTGACACCAGCTTTATGATCCAGGGTCTCCAGAACCACCTCCATCAGTTCCCGGGCTGTGCTGTTTACTGACAAAACAATGCAAATAAAGTTTGCCAAACTGTCCTAAAAGCTCCTACTTGTGCTAAAAACGGTAAAATTCTGGATCCATAAATAAGTCCTTAAAAGTTTGACCTGATAAAAAGCACTGTCTCATAACATTAAAGTTTGGGCAGTCCAAAAGAATATGTTTTACAGACGAGTTGGTACTACAGTATTGATATTTTGGTGCTTGAGTGTGTCCTCTGCAACGCTTACGTCTCCATCTGATCGGTAGTTCCACAGAAAGCCACGGCACAGAGACCCTGAAGAGCAGATCATCGGACCCGAGCACAGGAGCCACACGGGCCCAGAACACACTCCTGCGGGACTCGTCACGACCCCACGACACACTCCTGCTGGACTCGTCACGGGTCACACTGTGTTCTGAGAGGATTCTGACAAACAACAGCATTACAGACACGAATACTGATGTGCTCAGTTATTGGAGCAGTCAGCTTTATGAAAGTAGCTGTGTGAACTGAATTTCACGTTAATGAAAATCTACATGTGAATTTAGAACACATGGATGAGATTCGACAGCCATATATGTACATTAATATGTTGAAAAGGATTGATGCATCTTACCGTGATGTTGACATGCAGAGCAATGCTGTTCTGCTGTTGCTGCCTTGGGCTGAATCAATTAAATCGATGTTCCAAGAGTCCTGTAGACATAAGAGAGTGATCATAATATGTACGGTTATAGAACGCTTGAAACAAAGTCTATTATCCTCTGTTGCACAGAGAGGCCCATGGAAACAATGTAAAATTACACTTTGCAAGCCATGATGAATATAGAATGCAGTAAAAAAAAAAAAGGGGGGTAAAAAAAGAAAAGCCTTTTCTTGTTCACACTGGTGGTCATTTTGAAATCTTTTTTTTTTTCTGCCAAGATACACCAGGACTAGGGTTGGGTATCTTTTTAATTTTAACGATTCCGATTCTGCTTATCGATTCCGATTCTTATCGATAAGAGGAATTTAAATTTAAATTTTATTACAAGTTTTCGATTACTGACCTCAAGTATTCGATTCCAGTATTGGAAACGATTTTCGAATCCCAACCCTAACCAGTTTCTGAAAACAGACCTCTATATAAATCTATTGGTCCATTGTTAACTCGTAATGTGCTCAGTATTCTGCAACAAATATTTTAGACGTATTAAATATCACAGTAGCAATATAAGCCTATATTTTGAAGTGTTGGTGCTTAATGTAACACTATCTAGTGTAAATGATAAATCACGTTTGAGATTTGTGCTGGCTACTGTATACAGTTAGAGTTAGTACTGGCTGCAGATAAAGTCCTAATTGTTGGTGATTTTAATATGCATGTAGATAATGAAAAAGATCCATTGGGATTGGCATTTAAAGATATTCTGAACTCTATTAGAGTTAGACAACACGTATCAGGACCTACTCATTGTCGTAATCATACTCTAGATCTAATATTATCACATGGAATCAATGTTGATGCCGTTAAAATTCTGCAGCAGAGCGATGACATCTCAGATCATTATCTAGTCTCGTGTAAACTTCATTTAGCCAACGACTCTGTGTTAAAAATATGGTAGACCTATCACTTCTGCCACTAAAGATTGTTTTATAAATAATATTACTGATCAGTTTTATCTCCTCAGCATCCCAGACAGCTTAAGATGAACTCGGTGTTGCAACAAACTATTGACTCTCTCTTTTCCAGTACTTTAGACACAGTTGCTCCTTTGCGCTTAAAGAAGATAAAGAAAAATAGTCCAACGCCGTGGTACAACGAGCACACTCAGACCCTTAAAAGAGCAGCCGGGCGACAGTGGCTCAGTGGTTCATGTAGGTTGTCTACAAGGCAGAAGGTTGGTGGTTCAATCCCCGGTTCCACCTGACCAAGTGTCGAGGTGTCCATGAGCAAGACACCTAACCCCAGCTGCTCCCGACGAGCTAGATGGCGCCTTGCATGGCTGACACCGCCATCAGTGTGTGAATGGAGAGAAAATTGGAGAGAAACTGGAAGAAAACAAAACTAGAGGTATTTCGCATTTCATGGAAAGAGAGCTCGATTGCATACAGAGAGGCCTTAAAAACTGCTAGATCTGCTTATTTTTCAACACTCTTAGAAGAAAATAAACACAACCCTAGGTATTTATTTGAAACAGTGGCTAAATTAACGAAAAATAAAGCTTCAACCCCAGATGTTTCCAAGCAGCACAGCAGTAATGACTTTATGACCTTCTTTATTTACAAGATTGATAATATTAGGGAGAAAATTATAACTATGCAACCGTCTACTACAGTATCGCATCAGGCAGTGCATTGTAGTCTCCCTGAGGAAAATTTTGATTCATTCATTACTATAGGAGAGGAAGAATTTTTAAGCTTGTTAATTCATCTAAATCGACAACTTGTATGTTAGACCCTATACCGACTAAGCTACTGAAAGAGATGCTTCCAGAAGTCATATATCCTCTTCTCAATTTCATTAATTCATCTTTGTCGTTAGGCTACGTACCAAAAACTTTTAAGATGGCTATGATTAAACCGCTTGTTAAAAAAACACAACTTTATTCCTACAGAATTAGTCAATTACAGGCCGATCTCGAATCTACCTTTTCTGTCAAAGATACAAGAAAAGGCAGTATCTTCACAACTATGTTCCTTTTTAGAAAGAAGTGATATCTGTGAGGATTTCCAGTCAGGATTTAGACCGTACCATAGTATTGAGACCGCTCTCATCAGAGTCACACATGATTTGCTCTTATCATCCTATCATGGTTGTATCTCTCTATTTGTGTTACTCGATCTTAGTGCTGCATTTGATACCATCGACCACAACATTCTTTTAAATAGACACGAAAATTATGTTGGCATTAGTGGAATTGCATTAGCATGGTTTAAATCATACTTATTTGACCGTTATCAGTTTGTAGCATTAAATGAAGAGATGTCTTATCGATCACAAGTTCAGTATAGCGTACCACAAGGCTCAGTACTAGGACCGTTGCTGTTCACTCTGTACATGCCACACACACACACACACACACACACACACAGTACATGCTACCCTTAGGAGATATCATTAGGAAGCATGGCATTAGTTTTCACTGTTATGCTGATGATACTCAGCTGTATATTTCTTCACGCCCTGAACGAAACTCACAAAATTACAATTCACAAAATTAACGGAATGCATAGCTGATATAAAAAACTGGATGACTAGTAATTTCCTCCTACTTAATTCTGAAAAAACAGAGATTCTAATTATTGGACCAAAAATGTCCTCATGTAATAACCTAGAATACTGTCTAACACTTGATGACTGCTCTGTCAAGTCCTTGTCGTCAGTTAGGAACCTGTGTGTGTGTGTGTGTGTGCGCGCTCTTTGATACCAATCTTTCATTTGAAAGTCACGTGAATAGTATCTGTAAAAGCGCATTTTTCCATCTTAAAAATATATCAATATTACGTCATATGCTCTCATTGACGAATGCGGAACAATTAGTTAATGCGTTCATGACATCAAGGCTAGATTATTTTGGGTGGTTGCCCTGCACGCTTAATAAACAAACTACAGCTGGTCCAAAACACAGCAGCTCGAGTTCTTACCAGAACCACGAAGTATGACCATATTAGCCCGGTTCGGTCAACACTGCATTGGCTCCCTATTACAGTTTTTTTCAATCGCTAACAAGCGCTTACCCATACTTCAGATACTTTTTCTAAACTCTTAACACAGACTCACAACTACAAAACACAATTGGCCAAATGGACAATTTTCTTCTCAAAAACACATTTTGTTAAATATACACTAACTCTTCATTTCAAAATAGAACACATCTTTCTCTGCACACACTAACGTTACCAAAACACTGGAAATATGACTCAAAATGAGATTATTCTGTCAAAGAATAACACTTGTTTTCACTTCACAAGGTACATGCAGTCAATCAAAGTACACCAGCTTTCAAAATACTGGCTATTGTTGACATTACAAAAACTACATAGACTTTGATGTTTCAGTTTTACAGGTATTTGCATGCAAAACATGCAATCCACTGTTTTTACACTACATTTCTTGGTTGGGAACTGTATGTCCACGTGTACAGTAATGTTCACATTTAAAAGCATTCCAGTAAAAAGCAAATCAGTTTTTTTCACCTCTCATTGAATCTCTCACTGCACCTCTCACTGCATCTCTCACTGCATCTCTCACTGCATCTCTCACTGCATCTCTCACTGCATCTCTCACTGCATCTCTCACTGCTCCTGCACCTCTCACTGCATCTCTCACTGCATCTCTCACTGCATCTCTCACTGCATCTCTCACTGCATCTCTCACTGCATCTCTCACTGCATCTCTCACTGCATCTCTCACTGCATCTCTCACTGCACCTCTCACTGCACCTCTCACTGCACCTCTCACTTCATCTCTCACTGCTCCTGCATCTCTCACTGCATCTCTCACTGCATCTCTCACTGCATCTCTCACTGCATCTCTCACTGCATCTCTCACTGCATCTCTCACTGCATCTCTCACTGCATCTCTCACTGCATCTCTCACTGCATCTCTCACTGCATCTCTCACTGCTCCTGCATCTCTCACTTCATCTCTCACTGCTCCTGCATCTCTCACTTCATCTCTCACTGCACCTGCATCTCTCACTGCATCTCTCACTGCTCCTGCATCTCTCACTGCATCTCTCACTGCTCCTGCACCTCTCACTTCATCTCTCACTGCATCTCTCACTGCATCTCTGACTGCACCTCTCACTGCATCTCTCACTGCATCTCTCACTGCATCTCTCACTGCATCTCTCACTGCATCTCTCACTGCATCTCTCACTGCATCTCTCACCGCTCCTGCATCTCTCACTTCATCTCTCACTGCATCTCTCACTGCTCCTGCATCTCTCACTGCATCTCTCACTGCATCTCTCACTGCATCTCTCACTGCATCTCTCACTGCATCTCTCACTGCATCTCTCACTGCATCTCTCACTGCATCTCTCACTGCATCTCTCACTTCATCTCTCACTTCATCTCTCACCGCTCCTGCATCTCTCACTTCATCTCTCACTGCATCTCTTACTGCTCCTGCATCTCTCACTGCATCTCTCACTGCATCTCTCACTGCATCTCTCACTGCATCTCTCACTGCATCTCTCACTGCATCTCTCACTGCATCTCTCACTGCATCTCTCACTGCATCTCTCACTGCATCTCTGCCTGCACCTCTCACTGCATCTCTCACTGCATCTCTCACTGCATCTCTCACTGCATCTCTCACTGCATCTCTCACTGCATCTCTCACTGCATCTCTCACCGCTCCTGCATCTCTCACTGCATCTCTCACTTAGGGGTGGGCGATATGAGCAAAAATTCATATCACGTTATTTTTCACTGTCCGGGCGATATCGATATTATATCGCGATATGAGAAAAAAAATTGGAATCACATTTTAGTACACCTTAGTTACTTTTTATATTTATAAGATAACTTATTTTATTGTGCCATTTTTTTCTCAAAAAGTGCAAACGTGCAACATGAGGTAGGCCTGAATGCACTTGTTATGTCTTTCCACTTTTTGCTCGTCTTGTCATAATGAGAACCGGCAGCGAATGAAGACTTTATTGATTTCTGAGTGAGAGGCGTCTTCAGGTGTGCTCTGTGTCCGGGAATATCTGTTGTTATAGTTTAGCTTTAGCAGAGCGAGCAGAATAGGACTACTTCCAGTGTAGACCAAAGCGAGACGTTTAATTTAAGTTTAATGTTTGCACAGATTACAGTTAACTCTTGTGCAGACATCTTAATAATAAAAATAAAATAATGGTTTTAGATTGAACAAAGCACCAAATAAACAGAACTTAAAAGTATACAAGAAAAACAATGAAAATGTTCATACAAACTAATTCATTAGTGTAAGGAGACAGAATAAAGGCCTACAGTTTGTACAGTATAAAACCCATTACGTCTATGGAGAGTCCCCACAAGACCAGTGTGTGTGTATGCGCGCGCTTATGTGTGTGTCGTGTGAATGCGCGCGCTTATGTGTGTGTCGTGTGAATGCGCGCGCTTATGTGTGTGTCGTGTCCTCCTGTTATTCATAGCCTAACGTTACATTGCGGGGAAATGTCTCCACGTGGATAATATTATTAGCAGTAAATGTTTTGTAAAAACAAAGATAATAATAGCAACTTTCAGTCTTTCAACCTTCATGAAAACATGACATCTCAAACATACAGTAGCCTAGAACTTTAAAGTTTTTTTTGTGCTTGACGAACTTGTTTTAGTGTTGCACCCGCGTCTCGGAAATGAAACGGCACTCTAAAAATGCTGCGCTCAAGTTAAAAGTAGGGCTGGGCGATATGGCCTAAAAAAAATATCACGATAATTTTTTTTATATCAGTCGATATCGATAATTATCACGATAAATGTCAAATCTTTATTTCTTCCAGTTTAAAGGCAGATTTTTGCTCCTAAGTAAAAGTTGTAGAAACCAGAGCGTTAATTGTGGTTTTAAACTACTCTTTATTGTCAGAACATATCATGACAAACACTTGCCAAACATATATTTCTTAGTTTCTGCATGTACTAATGGGGGATGTTGTTTCAAGTCTTAAAACAGGTTTCTGTTGCCTGACTTTGGCACGTATCTTCAGCAGTTTACAGTGCAGGCTGCAATATTAATATTACATGTTTTATCTCGAAATGCATATTTGACAGTGAGTTGACAGTAAATCTGCATCCTAACTCAAGCTAATACTACTATGTTAAATTTATGTTAATTCTATTCTATCATTACGTTCATATATTTAAAAAAAATTAACAACCACATTTTTATTTGGTAAATGTAACATTCTGACTGTTTGAGTTTTATTCAAATTAACCATTGGTTATCCAGTATCATGCATTTAGATCATGATAACCACAGATAAAACAAAGCATAGCCTATAGCACCTCACTATCATGGCAAAATGTAACTTTATGGTTTCTATGGTATTTGTATGAAAAACTGTCGCCTAAATACATTATTAAATACTGTAATTATATTCCATTAGTTCTTTAATACATTGTCTACATTAATAATATAATACAATTCAATAGCCTACTATATCCCACATTTCATGGTGCAGTTAATATTACTAGGCTAACGTTACAGTAAATCCATGGTAAATGGATTCAGTATCAATTCAGATTCTGACTGTATCGTTGCGCACAGTGTTTCTCCTGTTTGTCAGCGCTGTTCCATCTGCCTTTAAACTGGTTTAAATCACCGAGTCATTAGTGTTCTTCGCTGAACTCAAGCGCTTCTCACTGGATGTCGTGACCGAAGCCGATCAGAGTAAATGCATCTGCTTCAGTGAGCTCGCGCGCGCTGCCGTTTGGACTTTGAGCCGAGCGGATAAACAGTCCGTGAGGCGTGCGCGGTTCAAATGAGTTTCGTTCCGCTTTTGGCGCATAAACATTATCGAACATTTATCGAACTCTTGATATCGTTTTATCGAGAAAAATGATATCGCGATAATTATCGTTATCGTTTTATCGCCCAGCCCTAGTTAAAAGTCAAACTTTCGTCTCATTACCTTGTTATTTCCCATTCCACCGCAAAAGATGCATCCTTTATGAACAGCCGCTGAGGACTAGCGATATGTTCTACGTTACGGTCCTTCATTGAGCGCGTCACAGGACAGCGGTTAATCACCTCAGCAACTTCACGCATATGAAGCGCCAAATCAGCCATTTCCTTAAACAGCGTATTCGATTCTGTATCGTCATTAGTGTTAACAGTTGTAAAGAGTACCAAATTGAACAAAACAATATATGAAATTTGCAAAATTTGAATTTATGAATACGGTATCCTCGGTATCGCAAAATCCATATCATGGCACAACATAATACCGGTATTCACATTCATACCGGTATAGCGGCCACCCCTACTCTCACTGCATCTCTCACCGCTCCTGCATCTCTCACTGCATCTCTCACTGCTCCTGCATCTCTCACTGCATCTCTCACTGCATCTCTCACTGCATCTCTCACTGCATCTCTCACTGCATCTCTCACTGCATCTCTCACCGCTCCTGCATCTCTCACTGCATCTCTCACCGCTCCTGCATCTCTCACTGCATCTCTCACCGCTCCTGCATCTCTCACTGCATCTCTCACTGCATCTCTCACTGCTCCTGCATCTCTCACTGCATCTCTCACTGCATCTCTCACTGCATCTCTCACTGCATCTCTCACTGCATCTCTCACTGCATCTCTCACTGCATCTCTCACTGCATCTCTCACTGCATCTCTCACTGCATCTCTCACTGCATCTCTCACTGCATCTCTCACTGCATCTCTCACTGCTCCTGCATCTCTCACTGCATCTCTCACTGCATCTCTCACTGCTCCTGCATCTCTCACTGCATCTCTCACTGCTCCTGCATCTCTCACTGCATCTCTCACTGCATCTCTCACTGCATCTCTCACTGCATCTCTCACTGCATCTCTCACTGCATCTCTCACTGCATCTCTCACTGCATCTCTCACTGCATCTCTCACTGCATCTCTCACTGCTCCTGCATCTCTCACTGCATCTCTCACTGCATCTCTCACTGCTCCTGCATCTCTCACTGCATCTCTCACTGCTCCTGCATCTCTCACTGCATCTCTCACTGCTCCTGCATCTCTCACTGCATCTCTCACCGCTCCTGCATCTCTCACTGCATCTCTCACCGCTCCTGCATCTCTCACTGCATCTCTCACCGCTCCTGCATCTCTCACTGCATCTCTCACTGCATCTCTCACTGCTCCTGCATCTCTCACTGCATCTCTCACTGCATCTCTCACTGCATCTCTCACTGCATCTCTCACTGCATCTCTCACTGCATCTCTCACTGCATCTCTCACTGCATCTCTCACTGCATCTCTCACTGCATCTCTCACTGCTCCTGCATCTCTCACTGCATCTCTCACTGCTCCTGCATCTCTCACTGCATCTCTCACTGCTCCTGCATCTCTCACTGCATCTCTCACTGCATCTCTCACTGCATCTCTCACTGCATCTCTCACTGCATCTCTCACTGCTCCTGCATCTCTCACTGCATCTCTCACTGCTCCTGCATCTCTCACTGCATCTCTCACTGCATCTCTCACTGCATCTCTCACTGCATCTCTCACTGCATCTCTCACTGCATCTCTCACTGCATCTCTCACTGCTCCTGCATCTCTCACTGCATCTCTCACTGCATCTCTCACTGCATCTCTCACTGCATCTCTCACTGCATCTCTCACTGCATCTCTCACTGCATCTCTCACTGCATCTCTCACTGCATCTCTCACTGCATCTCTCACTGCTCCTGCATCTCTCACTGCATCTCTCACTGCATCTCTCACTGCTCCTGCATCTCTCACTGCATCTCTCACTGCTCCTGCATCTCTCACTGCATCTCTCACTGCATCTCTCACTGCATCTCTCACTGCTCCTACATCTCTCACTGCATCTCTCACTGCATCTCTCACTGCATTTCTCACTGCTCCTGCATCTCTCACTGCTCCTGCATCTCTCACTGCATCTCTCACTGCTCCTGCATCTCTCACTGCATCTTTCACTGCATCTCTCACTGAATCTCTCACTGCATCTCTCACTGCATCTCTCACTGCATCTCTCACTGCATCTCTCACTGCTCCTGCATCTCTCACTGCATCTCTCACTGCTCCTGCATCTCTCACTGCATCTCTCACTCCATCTCTCACTCCATCTCTCACTCCATCTCTCACTGCATCTCTCACTGCATCTCTCACTGCATCTCTCACTGCATCTCTCACTGCATCTCTCACTGCATCTCTCACTGCTCCTGCATCTCTCACTGCATCTCTCACTGCTCCTGCATCTCTCACTGCATCTCTCACTGCATCTCTCACTGCATCTCTCACTGCATCTCTCACTGCATCTTTCACTGCATCTCTCACTGCATCTCTCACTGCATCTCTCACTGCATCTCTCACTGCATCTCTCACTGCTCCTGCACCTCTCACTGCATCTCTCACCGCTCCTGCACCTCTCACTGCATCTCTCACCGCTCCTGCATCTCTCACTGCATCTCTCACTGCATCTCTCACTGCTCCTGCATCTCTCACTGCATCTCTCACTGCATCTCTCACTGCTCCTGCATCTCTCACTGCATCTCTCACTGCATCTCTCACTGCTCCTGCATCTCTCACTGCATCTCTCACTGCATCTCTCACTGCATCTCTCACTGCATCTCTCACTGCATCTCTCACTGCATCTCTCACTGCATCTCTCACTGCATCTCTCACTGCATCTCTCACTGCATCTCTCACTGCTCCTGCATCTCTCACTGCTCCTGCATCTCTCACTGCTCCTGCATCTCTCACTGCTCCTGCATCTCTCACTGCTCCTGCATCTCTCACTGCTCCTGCATCTCTCACTGCTCCTGCATCTCTCACTGCTCCTGCATCTCTCACTGCATCTCTCACTGCATCTCTCACTGCTCCTGCATCTCTCACTGCTCCTGCATCTCTCACTGCATCTCTCACTGCATCTCTCACTGCATCTCTCACTGCATCTCTCACTGCATCTCTCACTGCATCTCTCACTGCTCCTGCACCTCTCACTGCATCTCTCACTGCTCCTGCATCTCTCACTGCTCCTGCACCTCTCACTGCATCTCTCACTGCACCTCTCACTGCATCTCTCTCTGCTCCTGCATCTCTCACTGCATCTCTCACTGCTCCTGCATCTCTCACTGCATCTCTCACTGCATCTCTCACTGCATCTCTCACTGCTCCTGCACCTCTCACTGCATCTCTCACTGCTCCTGCATCTCTCACTGCATCTCTCACTGCTCCTGCACCTCTCACTGCTCCTGCACCTCTCACTGCATCTCTCACTGCTCCTGCATCTCTCACTGCATCTCTCACTGCTCCTGCATCTCTCACTGCATCTCTCACTGCTCCTGCATCTCTCACTGCTCCTGCACCTCTCACTGCACCTCTCACTGCTCCTGCACCTCTCACTGCATCTCTCACTGCATCTCTCACTGCTCCTGCATCTCTCACTGCATCTCTCACTGCTCCTGCACCTCTCACTGCATCTCTCACTGCACCTCTCACTACATCTCTCTCTGCTCCTGCATCTCTCACTGCATCTCTCACTGCTCCTGCATCTCTCACTGCATCTCTCACTGCATCTCTCACTGCTCCTGCACCTCTCACTGCATCTCTCACTGCTCCTGCATCTCTCACTGCATCTCTCACTGCTCCTGCATCTCTCACTGGGCCTGCTCTTCTCCCTGGGCCCCTTGCTCTTACTCTTCCTCGTCCAGACATTACAGTGTTTGTCTTTTTCTGTTTCTGTTTCCAAAAACATCACTCCTCAAAGTCCTCCTTTTACTGTATAAGTGTCAATGTAATAGAAAAAAATAACCCCTGCCACTGAGTCTAAGCCAGACTGGAATCAGCTGTGGTTGGCCCAATTTACCCAACATAAATAAGCTGTGGGTCAATTATTCGATTGTTTGTTTATTATCAGATGAGATATATTGTTTTTGAACTGATATCATTGCAGAAGCAGAGGTTTATACTGTATCTAAGGTTTGGAATATTGTTTTTGCTATTGTGGGATGGTGTGTGTTAACATTTGTAAATACTACAAAAACAATCCATAATTTTGTTGGGAGGTATAGCTTGTCTGTTAAGAAAATGTAAGCATTGTGGAAAAGTGTTCACTGACTGCATATTGTGTGAAAACGACATGAAATGTGTGAATGGTATGGCCACAAAAGACCGATGCTGTGCTAATTATGTTTAGAGTTTTGAAAATGTGACAACTGGCTGGACAAACGCTTGTTAGCGACTGAAAAAAACTGTAAACATCAAATAAATTTTAAAATATTGCTGATTACTTACAAAGCACTAAATGGTTTAGCTCCCCAGTACTTGAGCGAGCTCTTAACGCATTATAGTCCTTCACGTCTATTGCGATCTCAAAATTCCGGCCAGTTGATAATACCTAGAATATCAAAAACGACTGCTGGAACTTGTTTCATGGTTTGCATTCTCAAGCCGCCAGGCACTGTTGTGTGCAAATGAGCGGCAGGAGCGGGTTAAGGGTTTTCTGTTAAAACGATGTTGTGTTAGCGGCCCCTAAGTTAATAACCAATGATCTTTGCAACAGAGTGAATCAATCAAAACTAACTTTATCTGGACAATACCTTTATTCTAGAGCTGCTGTAAAGCCAAAACAATCTCTGTTGCTTTAATTTCCTATTATCACTGTATAAAGCTGCTTTGAAACAATCTATATTGTTAAAAGCACTATATAAATGAAGGTGACTTGACTTGACTATATTATGTAATATACGTGTATGTTGCATGAATAATAAATGTTCTTTCATTATCTGGAACATTGATGGATATTTCAAAAGGGCTTTCCCTGATTTTGACAAATTGTGTTTCCCTGATTTATTATTATTTGAAATGATTTGTTTAGAATGTAAACTGACAAGCGTTTAATCCTCATTACATATTAGCTGTAATAATGCTAAAGCTTACACTTGAACTATGACCCGGAATCTGCCCCACCTAAATTTATAGTCAGGGGCTGCTACTGTGCTTTATTTTATTCGTTTAGGCCTATTGTTTGCTTTATATATTAATATAATTAATATAATAGGCATCTACTTTTTAGTAGCCTAGTACTAAACATAGTAGTTGAAGTAGTAAACAGTGAAGTAAAATTTAAGTAAACGTTTAGCTAGGAGCCAAAGTCTTTTCTGCCACGTAACTTATGCGATGGTAATGTTCAGTGTAGGTTATGGTGAAAATTAATGAGGGACAGACTATGGTTTTATGGCTTCTATGGTTTTACCAGATGTCACAGGACTTGTTTGTAATTGTAATGGCTGTATGTATGTATGCATGTATGTATGTATGTATATGTATGTGTATGTGTACGTATGCGTGCGTGGCTGTATGTACAGTCAAACCAAAAATTATTCAGACACCAGATATCATTTTTTATATTTTTTTTACTAGTGTGTGCAGGACACTATAGTTCATTTATGTAAGTGAGGAGAGCAACATATAGTAAACTGTGACATATTATTCCCAAGCATTCTTCATACAGTAACTACCAGTAAGATTTATAAAGCTAAAGCTAAGCTAAACTGGTATTATCTAATTGTGTAGTTAAATTTAACAGCTGACAGATATTCAACATAATTCATGTGTGAGAGTCTAACAGAAGGACGGACAAAACCAGTCAAATATCCACTGATCTGAGAACTCTGAGTTCTGCTCATATTTCTAAACTATAGCGAATAAACGCTGATAATGTGAGAAATGTTGAAGGTGTCTGAATACATTTTGATTTGACTGTATGTGTATGTGTGTGTGTGTGCATGAGTGCGTGCATGTATGTAATCAGTGAGGATCTGTTACCTGAGGCCCGCGCAGGTGTTGTCCAGGTGTTTTACTCACAGCTTCCTCATTCTTCATGTCCACATTCCCCTGCTCTTTCCTCTGATCGGCTGCTATTAAACCAGAGACGGGTGTGTATAAATCCAAATAATCCTGTTCTGAAAAGACAGGAATATCCCATCCATGAAACACATGATCCTCGGGTCTTCCAGCCGGATCTTCAGCACAAGGATCCATTGGATCAGAGACAGAGAGCTGTAGGCAGGCAGGTTTTATGTCGTTATGTCCATAAATATGTATGGCATTTCTTCATCTGTAAAAGAAGAAAGAAATCAGAATGCAAGTTTTAGCAGGTTTTCCTTTCACTCTCTCACCAGCGCGGATCTTTTAGTCGTACTGAGTGAGATTGTGTGGGTCAGAATCGGATTAAAAGAGTATTTTTTTGACTGTTTTAGATTAAACGACTGGGAAGGAACACAAGCAGGAATTCACAGGCACGTTTCAGTGCGAAACTCTCGCGGACTCGGACTCTGCTCCTCCCACAGACGAGCACCTGTACGGAGCGCCAAAGAGGTCACAATTCTGCATTTCGTCCGAACGACTGTCATCTAAAGCAAATTATAACATAATAATAACAGTGATTAAGAATCTCGAGATTGTTGCCTGCCTTAAGTTGTATTACTTTATTTATACAAAAAAGAAAGAAGAAAAAAATAATAGTTTAGACCAATTTGTACTTTTAACGAATATAAAATCACTTGCACTCTAAGTTAATTTATATAGGCCTAGTTATGTTAATTTAATGCTAATTCAACTTTTTTTGATGTTTTCTTTTGGATTGAAGGCATAATCTCAGGAATTTGTTTTCTTAATCTTGATACTCATGGATGAAAACAAATAAGGAAGCTAGTTAGTTCTAGTATTATAGCATCTGCGCTGAAGATATAAGATTTGTACTATACGAGTTAAGATTATTCATGTTCTATGAAGATTGAATTCTAAATTCTGATTTGCACTATATATTTGTACTAGTATAGAGTTTGCTGTTCTCATCATTGCTTTGTTTGTATATTTCACACTTTCAGAGACCAGTTCAATCTACATCTATAGCAGGGCTCTAGAGTGCGACCAAAATTTGTAAGGGTGCGACAAGAATTTTTCGTAGGTCGCACCAGTGCACCTAACGTTCTCGCATGATCGCATCCGCTGCCTCTCCACAAACGAGTCTTTTGTTCTCCTTGCACGCATGGTTGGATCATGTCGTGGTCTAAACCAATCAGAGATAGAGATTGGACGGGTCTTTGCCTCTGATTGGCTGTGGTTCAGATATTCCTGTAGGACTAAAATGCTCCGTGCTGACTGTGTGATTGAAATAAATTGCGTTCTGTCACTGTCACCTGAGCACCAGAGAATCAGTTACGGCAATCAGCAGCATCAGCTAAATAAACGCAGGAAAACAGACGACGAAGAAACTTTTAAAAATGTAAGCTACTTGAACTAGGTAAAAAATATTGATTTCTCGATTTTAATCGATTCTCATTGATTTTTACGAACCGTTGGGCTATGCTGTTTTCAGTTGATGAATGAATGGAACATTGTAGCGAGCATCCCATCCCATAAATCGCAATAATCTTTGTGCTTTGTTTGAAATTCAAAAACATAAATAGTGTATTGACGCTGTGGCGTGAGATCGCTCTGGCTCAGCTCAGCTCAAGAGAAGCAGCAGCGC
The DNA here is from genome assembly GCA_030578255.1 of Tiaroga cobitis. NCBI lineage: Eukaryota > Metazoa > Chordata > Actinopteri > Cypriniformes > Leuciscidae > Tiaroga > Tiaroga cobitis. The sequence goes on along the minus strand of CM060608.1, from coordinate 29,911,343 downwards.
GGAGCGCACTTGATCTCCTCTTCCTATTAATAATACCAGTTACAGCGCGAAATAAACATGAACGAGCATCTGAAAGTGTGTTAAAAGATAGAGTACAACTTATCGAAATCCGTATCTTTCACATGGAATCGCTCAATCAGTGTTTCAACCGTGGAAAGACGTCAGTAAAACGCTTGTAAACAATGTAATGTAACGTCACATTTACCTCAGAAAAAAACATATCCAGTGCCCATAAACTCGTTAGCTAGCTAGAAAAATTAACTCTAGAGGAGCATTGTGCCTAATATATGCACCATATTACATATTCATTATAATTTTGAATGTTTTTCAATATTTAATGCATGTTGTTTGAAAAAAATCTGGTAAGTTTTTATGCAGCCACCATTTAAATGTTTATATTTCATATAACTTTATTATTATTAAAAAAAATAAAAGTGTAATTTAAGTGTTTGTGTACAAATCAGGTAATTTTTACCTTCAATATTATAGTAGGCTAATGAAGCAGTGGGCTACAACTGACTCCCAGTTTACAGCATTAGTTGAGATTTGTTTTTCTTGAGAAAATTTGCCATGTATTGTACCTGATATCCAAAATAATCAATATTGAATCGAATTGTGAAATTTGTGTCAATACCCTGCCCTAACTTGAACAATGTAAAAACAGCACTTTAAATTTTTTTTTTTTAAGATTTATATTTTTATATACAGTATAATTGTGCTTCAAATAAAAAAAAATAAAACTACACCTTATTCTTGTTTAAAAGCATTTACATAATATATATGAATATATGGAGCGTGATAAAAAGGTGACCTTGAAATTGTGGCGTTAAAGGCGACGCGAGACGAGGAAAAATTTGAGTGCACCTAAATTTTGTGCTGGTGCACCTAAATAAAAAAGTTAGGCGCACCAGTGCAACCAAGGCAAAAAGTTAGTCTGGAGCCCTGTATAGCATTTAATAGGCTATAGCTTATATATTTTTTTCTTATTTATGTCTCTTTCTATACCCAGACAGCAAGCCAACATTGAATAAACATTGTTTTTCCATCTGAATCATCATTATGGTTGATATCGAAGTTTCAATGCAAAATTAATGTTGAGTTCCCATCTGAGTAGAGCACCTAAAACAGAAAATAAAATCACAATACAAAAAAATAGCATTTAGGCCTAAGTTAAACAGGAGATTATATTTATTGGTACATTCGTGCCGCGAGATGAAGTATGTAACGTGGGGCAAAGCCAACGCCAGGCCTGATTGTCAGGCGCTATAACAGTGCGCGCAAAAATCGTGATATCGCATAAGCACTAGTACATTCATATTTTGGATTTGTATTACGACGAGATGGTCTAATCGGCATTCCCAGTTACAACTCGAGACAGTTCTGCATTGGAAAAAGTAAAGTACCGGTAAGTCATGTCTTCTGTGTAATTCTGGCCCGCCGCGGTCACTTCTGTGGGTAGCGCTAGGTGGAGCACTGCTAGTGTTGGTTCCGCCGGTGTTCTCCGGCGGTCAGAAGAAATAGCGGTGCTGTGTTAATAGATTTCACGACACAAGCAATGGGTAGGCTACAGAGACATGTATTTTGAGCTAAATATCACAAAAATAGCCTGGACTCGGAGGTTTTGCTAATTTTATAAACTAGAAGAGAACTACAAAGTAGGCCTAGCCTACTTTTGGCAGATTTTTACACAGTGGTAAAACAAAAATCTATTTCAGTGACTGCAGCACTGCGTCGGTTACTAACGTCACACTACCATCATGTTAACGATCAGCCTAACAGTATTAAGTAAAATTCATATCAAACATTAAGCAAGCTTACCTTTACGCTTGTGCCAGGTCCAGAAATGAGCTGTGTCTGGTGCAGTAACGTTGGTATAACACCCGTTGATCTCCCGGTCAACCAAAAATCTATTGATTTTCAATCAAATTTCCCGGTCAACTACATATCGATGCATTTTCAATCATATGTCCCCCTCAACTATATGTCGATGACTTTTCAACAACAGCGTCGTTTCCCGGTCAACTATAAATCAATGACTTTTCAACACATTCAGTGATCGCCCGGTAAACCAAATATCAATGCTTAATCAATCATAAAGATAACTATAGATCAATGTTGTTCCAATATCATTGCCATCAACATTAATAACATCAGGTTTTCATCGACAGGGTAATGGTGCAGCCACCGTCACCCAATTCACATGTGCCAGACCTGGCAAGAGGGACTGGACGACACAATATTCAGGCGTCAGAGGACATTGAAGTGTAAATAAAGAGTACAAATAATTAAATAAAAAGGCTAATAAAAATGATTTTGTTTGTGTGGTGTGTTCAGTGTTAATACAAGATTTGATAATACCATTACTTTTTAACAACCTGGCTGTAGATAAAGCAGGCTATTTAATTTATGGCATTTAAAATTAACATTTAAAAACGATTGAAATTCCATTGAAATCACGTTGATCCTTAGTTCAGTTGAAATTTCAACATTGTTTCAATATTTCTGATAATTGAAATACCATTGAAATTCCGTTGATCTATGGACAGGATTTCAATGTTGTTTCAATATTAAAACAGGGTGCAAAATGATGTCGAATCAACATCAGAGTTCGATGTTGATTCAATGACTTAACGTTGACAACGGAATGTTGATTTAACATAGTTTCAATGACTGTTTGCTATCTGGGTAGTTTCTTTTAATACTAGAGGGTTAAGAAACATTACAAAAAGGAAAGCGATTTTTCTATTTCTTAAACAGTTTAAATCTGACTTTTGTTTTTTGCAAGAATGCCATTCAACTAAAGAGGATTTTGTTTTCTGGAAATCTCAGTGGGGATCTGATTTATGGATGCCTCATGGAACAAGTAACTCAGCTGGCGTTTGTATTCTTAAAAACCGCTTTAATGGGAAGATATTATGTTCTGTATGTGATCCAGGTGGTCGCTATATTTGCCTTGTTTTGGATATTTCAAATGTAATAGGTATTATTGTCAATGTTTACGGTTTTAATCAACATAAAAGCAACGAAAAACTTTTTGATCAAGTGGAAGAACATGTGTTAAAATTGCTTACTAAATACCCAAATTCTTTTTTAGTTTTTGGAGGGGATTTTAATGTGGTTTTGGATAACATCTTAGACAGATGGCCTCCAAAGTCACCTGATAACTCAAATTTATACTTAAAGAGGTTTATGCAACGATTTTCTTTACTCGACAGTTGGAGAGAAACACATCCTTCTCAAAAAACATTTACTTGGAGCAATAATTCTCTATCGAACCAGTCTCGTATTGATATGTGGCTTACCTCTAGAGGTTTAAATCATGTATCCTCTAATATTACTCCATCGCCTCTCTCTGATCACCAATGCATATCCATACTCATTCCTCTTTCAGATACTGCTAATTTGCAAAGATTTACCTCCTATTGGAAGTTGAACAATTTACTGCTTAAATTCAAGGAAGTAAAATATCAAATTAATTATATAATCACTCCATTTTTGCAATAACTGGGAACTAGTGAAATATGAAATTGGTAAATTCATACGTAATTTTGGTAGTAACTTAGCTAAAAAGAAAAACAATGATGAGAGTAATATAATATGTAAAATTTCAAATTTTCTATCTAAAATGGTTCTATGGTGCTGAAAAGGTTGAGCTTACTCCTCTTCAAAAAGCGTTGGATGAGGTTTATAAACAAAAAGCCGAAGGGGCATTTGTTAGATCACGGAAAAAATGGATAGGTGAGCAGAATTCTTCTTATATCTTTAGATTGGAAAGACAACAAATGGAAAAAAATCAGATTGGAAAGCTTATGATTGATGGAAATCTTTGTGAAGACCAAAAAGCTATTGCAAATTTTGTGCCAAATTTTATCGTGAGTTATACACATCTAAATATAGCAAACAACATGCTCATATCTTTTTTGAGTCCTTATCTGTTAATCAATTAGGTAACGCTGATCAAACCTTTTGTGATTCCCCCATTACCTTAAAAGAAATAGAGGAAGCAATTGAGGGAATGCATTAACGTCACTTCCCCGCCGGAACACGCCCCCCTCAGCCGGACTGAGTGGCAAAAGAGCTGCTGCTGCGTGGCTGGAGTTAACTGCGAAAACGCGAGTAAAACAAACTATTATCAGTTTAAACTAAAAGTTGGACTCGATATAGTGTTCCTTACAACTTATCAAAGATCCTGTGATCCATGGATATTGACATGCAGCCAGGAATCGTGTTTCCTGACATTTATATGTGCCTGATTTCGACGCCGGGGAAATAAATTAAGAAAATTTGCCTGTAAACGTTTTATATAAATACAATATAGATAGGTCTAAATCCGAGTGATCACTTACATTAATGTTATACTTTATATCATCATATCGTCGGTCCAGCCCGTATAGTTTTTGGTCAGTGTTTATTTAAAAACATCTAATTATGCAGAATATAGTCTGTTTTGTAGCTTTTTGCAGTCTGTAAAAATATACAGTACCTCAGATTTCTGGTCAAATCTAGTTGTACAGTCAATCGCAAAGCTCTTTCCCGTTTTAGATGTGTTTTGTGTGTTTTTCACGGCATTCACGCTGAAAACAAATGCTGCCGCTCAGTCTTTTTGCCACTTGTGGGCGTGACCGCATTCACTAGGGCCGACGGTGACGTCATGCGCATACCCTCTATTAAATCTCTAAAAACAAATAAATCCCCTGTACAGACGGTCTAACGTCAGAATTCTATCATGTATTCAGTGAAAATATTGCTCCTTTTTTATTAAATGTCTTTAAGGAAAGCATAAACAATTCGTCTCTCCCTCCTACTTTATGCCAAGGGTTGATCACTTTAATTCCCAAATCAAATAAAAATATTACTTTCATAGATAATTGGCATCCAATTACATTATTAAACAATGATTATAAAATAATTGCTTTAGTATTAGCCAAAAGATTAAAAGGAGTATTACATTCAATTATTGATGAAACACAATCTGGCTTTATGCAAAATAGACACATATCTAACAACATAAGGTTAATATTAGACATTTTAGATTACTCTGATATAATTAATAACGATAGCTTCATTCTTTTCTTAGACTATTACAAAGCGTTTGATACTTTAGAACACAATTTTTTATTTCAAGCACTTAAAAAAATAGGATTTGGTGACTCATTTTGTAAGATGGTGAAAATGTTGTATATAAATGGAAATAGTTCTATTAAACTAAAAAGCGGTACTTCTCGCAGATTTTTCCTTGATCGTGGTGTTCGACAGGGATGTCCAGTGTCTCCTTATTTATTTTTAATTGCAGTACAATTTCTTAATTTGCATATCAAAAGGAGCAATCTAAAAGGCATAACTTTTGGAACTACAAATTTAATCATTAGTCAGTTAGCTGATGACACAGCGCTGTTTTTAGAAGATTCTTCTCAAATCCCTATAGCCCTAAATATCCTTGAGTCATTTTCTAAAGCCTCCGGTCTAAGTCTGAATACAGATAAATGTGAATTATTTCCCATAAAAAATTGTAGTGTTTCCGCAATAAACGGCATAGCTGTTAAAAGCTCTGTTAAATATCTTGGTATAGAAATAACTAAAGATAAAAATAGATGTGCAACAAATTTTACTCCGATTATTGATAAAACAAAGAAAAAACTGAACTGCTTCAAAGAGATCTGTCTATTAAAGGAAGAATTTTGCTCACCAAGTCTGAGGGGCTTTCACGTCTCTCTTATGCTGCCCAATCTCTGTATGTTGATAAGACCACAGCTAAAGTGATTGATAGAGTTCTGACAGATTTCGTCTGGAAAAATAAAATCCACTATATGAAGAAATCGGTGATTCTAAACTATTATAACAAAGGTGGATTAAATTTGATTGATTTTAACTCTTTAAATTATACTTTCAAAATAAATTGGCTTAATCGGTATTTGAAAAATCAAGACTTCATCTGGAATATCTTCCCACAACAAGTGTTTTCATATATTGGGGGGTTGAGATTTTTATTGATGTGCAATTACAACATATTACAAATTCCTATCAAACTTTCAAATTTCCATCAACAGGTACTTTTGGCATGGGCTTTAATATATAAACACAATTTTTCCCCTCATAATTTTCTTATTTGGAATAATCAATATATCTTATATAAAAATAGATCTTTATTTTATGATAATTGGTTTATTAATGGTTTATTTTTAGTTCGTCAGCTTTTTAACAAACAAGGTTTCTTTTAATGACATACACAGAGTTTCTTTCAGAATACAATATACCAGTTACTCCCAAAGAATTTGCTATAGTTATGGGAGCTATACCAACAGGGATCTTTATCCTCTTCAAAAATTGTCCTTACTCTCCTACAATAATTAATACTCTCCCTGAGCCAGATAAAACTCCAATTGGTCAAATATGTTTTTCAGGAAAAAAAGATAGAAATAATAAAGTTAGATCCCTCTTTCTTGTAGATATAGTTTCTGTTTCTCCTGTAATTTCATACTGGAGTAGATTATTTAAAAATTTAAATTGGGAAAAGATTTGGTCCTTACCACAAAAATTTTTTTTTACAAATAAAGTAAAAGAAGTATCCTTCAAAATATTAAATAAATTTTACCCTGCTAAATATTTCATGATTAAATATAAAAGTAATATTGACACAAGATGCTCATTTTGCCAAGTTCACACAGAAACTGTTTATCATTTATTTTGGTCATGTTTCTATACTAAACAACTATGGGAAAGTATTGGCAAGTTTATTAAAGATAATATCCAGCAAGATATATCAGTAACCTTTAAAGACATTATTTTTGGATACTTTCACTTTGATCCCGACAAAAAAAAAGCCTGCTTTGTAACCAATTTAATTTAAATTAAATTGGTTACAATTTCATTTAAATTAAATTGTACTCTAAATTTTGTATAGAATATCTTGCCCTCTTGACCCTCATTTTATTTGATTTTTTTCTCTTTCTTTCTTCTTCTTTGTTTTAGATAGTTACACACTTGTGTTAAGATGACTCTGTACATATTGTTGTCATATTTTGTACAGATATGTTTGCAATTTTGTAACATAATTTTATGCTATGATTGTCATCTTTGTTTGTTTGTAAGCATAATAAAAAAAATAAAAAAAAATAAAAAAAATAATAAAAAAAATAACAGTGATTAAACGGGTGGGAGTAATGAACACAATGTGCTTGTTTTACTGGTGCAAATGGTCCCCATCTGTTAATAGGCCTATGCACTTTTTAAAAATACAGCACAATTTTATAGTTTACCTTATATTATTACATTCACTACCTTAGTATGTTGCACAGCACAAGATCAAACTTAAATCGCATTTAATTATTACTTTTAAAGATAATGTAAAATACCAGTTAATAGAATTAACTGTTTAAAACATTAAACATATATTTTAGTTCCCCTCACTCCACAACACATCCTTTTTTAAGTTAAAGGTATACTTCACCCAAAAATGAAAATTCTGTCATCATTTACTCACCCTCAAGTTGTTGCAAACCTGTATTTCTGAGTTTCTTTCTTCTGCTAAACACAAAGCAAGATATTTTGAAGAACGATTGGAACTTTGGCACCATTGACTTCCATAGTATTTTTTTTCTACTATGGAAGTCAATGGTGCCAAACAACTGTTTGACTCCAATCGTTCTTCAAAATATCTTAATTTGTGTTCAGCCAATTTTGCAACAACTTGAGGGTGAGTAAATGATGACAGAATTTTCATTTTTGGGTGGAGTATCCCTTTAACTGTACTCAGTGGCGGCCTTAAGCATCCGGGGGGCCGTTTCAATAACTAATATGGGGCCCTACCCAAATAAAACAAACATAATAGAGCAGAAAAACCAAGGATTCCTGTTGGTTTGCATCAATGGTATATTATTTTATTACGTGCACTTTCAGCTTCATGAACAGGCCGCTCAACATAGAAATAATTAAATCTTATTTGATTAAAACTATATACAATTATACAGCGCTTTACGTTGGAATAAGCCACGCACCTTTCACGCAGGGCAACTTCACTTTTGGTAGCTTAAAACGTCTCCCGTTTTAAGCCGTTCTTAACCTTGTTGTACTGTTCTATGATGTGCTACTACGCATGGTGTTGGTGTCTTTTAATTTTGTAGTTCTGTAAAGCACTTTGGTCAATCAGTGGCTGTTATAAAATGTGCTATATAAATAAAATGAACTTGAACTTGAATTTGAAGCTTTTCTTTTGTTGTGCGATATCTTTCGTTTTTAAGCACCACTGGCATATGTACGTTTCATTTCCTCTTAAAATTATTTTCCTGCTCAAAATAACATTTTACCCTAACGGCAATAAAGGCAAAGGTATAAATACATAAACTACCGATATTATACTTCAGATCCAAGCCGTTAGCGGGGGTGGTAAATGTCGCCATAGTAACCGCAAGTTCGACCAATCAGAGACGTCAGTGTTTTACTTAGAATTGTGGGTAGTGTAGTATTTCTCCAATAAGATCGCAAATAACAAGGTTGATTTCGTAGCTTGTGGCTCTTATAGAAGCAGAAACTTTCGTTTCACAACCTCGTAGCTCGTGGTCAATCTACCTTGGATGGTTTTTAGACATTATGGCTGAAAATTAATATCCTACGGAGAAAATGAATGGGATTTTGCTGGTCTGTTGGGGCCCCTCTTGGAGGGCGGGGCCTGTTTCAATTGAAGCGGGTGAAACATAGGTAAGGCCGCGTTTGACTGTACTCAGAACAAAACAAGATGTGTGAGCTCGTTATAGGGTCTAGCAACCAGGGTTCCTGAATTTTTTTAAAGACTTGCGCTCAAAGAAGGGATAGATTCCTGAATTTTATTAAAGACTTAACTCAAAGAAGAGAAAGCTTGACCCCGACGTGATTTGAACACACAACCTTCTGATCAAGAGTCAGATGCACTTTCGTTGCGCCACGAGGACCTGCACTTCTGCCAAATTGCTGAGCTCGTTATAGGGTCTAGCACTTCTGTAAAATTCTCAGCTGGGGTCAAAGAAGAGAATGACCCCGACGTGATTTGAACACGCAACCTTCTGATCTGGAGTCAGATGCGCTGCCGTTGCGCTTCTCTCAAAGTGCTTATCTAGTTATAGGGTCTAGCAACAAGGATTCCTGAATTTTATTAAAGACTTGCGCTCAAAGAAGAGATTGACCCTGACGTGATTTGAACACGCAACCTTCTGATCTGGAGTCAGACGCGCTGCCGTTGCGCCACGAGGCCCTGCTCTTTTGTCAAATTGCTTATCTAGTTATAGGGTCTAGCAACAAGGATTCCTGAATTTTTTTAAAGACTTGCGCTCAAAGAAGGGATAGATTCCTGAATTTTATTAAAGACTTGCACTCAAAGAGGAGATTGTACCCGCAACCTTCAGATCTGGAGTCAGACGGGATACCATTGTGCCACACCCCTGCACTTCTGTGAAATTGCTGAGCTCGTTATAGGGTCTAGCAACAAGGGTTCCTGAATTTTTTTAAAGACTTGCGCTCAAAGAAGGGATAGATTCCTGAATTTTATTAAAGACTTGCAACCTTCTGATCTGTAATCAGACGGGCTATCATTGTGCCACGAGACGCTGCGCTTTTGTCAAATTGCTTATCTAGTTATAGGGTCTAGCAACAAGGATTCCTGAATTTTATTAAAGACTTGCGCTCAAAGAAGGGATCGTTCCCGCAACCTTCAGATCTGGAGTCAGACGGGATACCATTGTGCCACACCCCTGCACTTCTGTGAAATTGCTGAGCTTGTTATACGGTCTAGCAACCAGGGTTCCTAAATTTTTTTAAAGACTTGCGCTCAAAGAAGGGAAAGATTCCTGAATTTTATTAAAGACTTAACTCAAAGAAGAGAAAGCTTGACCCCGACGTGATTTGGACACACAACCTTCTGATCAAGAGTCAGATGCGCTTTCGTTGCGCCACGAGGCCCTGCACTTCTGCCAAATTGCTGAGCTCGTTATAGGGTCTAGCACTTCTGTAAAATTCTCAGCAAGGGTCAAAGAAGAGAATGACCCCGCCGTGATTTGAACACGCAACCTTCTGATCCGGAGTAAGACGCGCTTCCGTTGTGCCACGAGGCCCTGCGCTTCTCTCAACGTGCTTATCTAGTTATAGGGTCTAGCAACAAGGATTCCTGAATTTTATTAAAGACTTGCGCTCAAAGAAGAGATTGACCCCGACGTGATTTAAACACGCAACCTTCTGATCTGGAGTCAGACGCGCTGCCGTTGCGCCACAAGGCCCTGCGCTTCTCTCAAAGTGCTTATCTAGTTATAGGGTCTAACAACAAGGATTCCTGAATTTTATTAAAGACTTGCGCTCAAAGAAGAGATTGACACCGACGTGATTTGACCCCGCAACCTTCTGATCTGGAGTCAGACGCGCTGCCGTTGCGCCACGAGGTCCTGCGCGTTTGTCAAATTGCTCATCTAGTCATAGGGTCTAGCAACAAGGATTTCCTGAATTTTATTAAAGACTTGCGCTCGAAGAACAGATTGACCCCGACGTGATTTGAACACGCAACCTTCTGATCTGGAGTCAGACGCGCTGCCGTTACGCCACGAGGCCCTGCGCTTTTGTCAAATTGCTTATCTAGTTATAGGGTCTTAGCAACAAGGATTCCTGAATTTTATTAAAGACTTGCGCTCAAAGAAGAGATTGTTCCCGCAACCTTCAGATCTGGAGTCAGACGGGCTACCATTGTGCCACACCCCTGCACTTCTGTGAAATTGCTGAGCTCGTTATAGGGTCTAGCAACAAGGGTTCCTGAATTTTTTTAAAGACTTGCGCTCAAAGAAGGGATAGATTCCTGAATTTTATTAAAGACTTGCTACCTTCTGATCTGTAATCAGACGGGCTACCATTGTGCCACGAGACGCTGCGCTTTTGTCAAATTGCTTATCTAGTTATAGGGTCTAGCAACAAGGATTCCTGAATTTTATTAAAGACTTGCGCTCAAAGAAGAGATTGTTCCCGCAACCTTCAGATCTGGAGTCAGACGGGCTACCATTGTGCCACAAGGCCCTGCACTTCTGTGAAATTGCTGAGCTCGTTATAGGGTCTAGCAACCAGGGTTCCTGAATTTTTTTAAAGACTTGCGCTCAAAGAAGGGATAGATTCCTGAATTTTATTAAAGACTTAACTCAAAGAAGAGAAAGCTTGATCCCGACGTGATTTGGACACACAACCGTCTGATCAAGAGTCAGATGCGCTTTCGTTGCGCCACGAGGCCCTGCACTTCTGCCAAATTGCTGAGCTCGTTATAGGGTCTAGCACTTCTGTAAAATTCTCAGCTGGGGTCAAAGAAGAGAATGACCCCGTTGTGATTTGAACACGCAACCTTCTGATCCGGAGTAAGACGCGCTGCCGTTGTGCCACGAGGCCCTGCGCTTCTCTCAACGTGCTTATCTAGTTATAGGGTCTAGCAACAAGGATTCCTGAATTTTATTAAAGACTTGCGCTCGAAGAACAGACTGACCCCGACGTGATTTGAACACGCAACCTTCTGATCTGGAGTCAGACGCGCTGCCGTTAAGCCACGAGGCCCTGCTCTTTTGTCAAATTGCTTATCTAGTTATAGGGTCTAGCAACAAGGATTCCTGAATTTTATTAAAGACTTGCGCTCGAAGAACAGATTGACCCCAACGTGATTTGAACACGCAACCTTCTGATCTGGAGTCAGACGCGCTGCCGTTAAGCCACGAGGCCCTGCTCTTTTGTCAAATTGCTTATCTAGTTATAGGGTCTAGCAACAAGGATTCCTGAATTTTATTAAAGACTTGCGCTCGAAGAACAGACTGACCCCGACGTGATTTGAACACGCAACCTTCTGATCTGGAGTCAGACGCGCTGCCGTTAAGCCACGAGGCCCTGCTCTTTTGTCAAATTGCTTATCTAGTTATAGGGTCTAGCAACAAGGATTCCTGAATTTTATTAAAGACTTGCGCTCGAAGAACAGATTGACCCCAACGTGATTTGAACACGCAACCTTCTGATCTGGAGTCAGACGCGCTGCCGTTACGCCACGAGGCCCTGCGCTTTTGTCAAATTGCTTATCTAGTTATAGGGTCTTAGCAACAAGGATTCCTGAATTTTATTAAAGACTTGCGCTCAAAGAAGAGATTGGTATAGGGTCTAGCACTTCTGTAAAATTCTCAGCTGGGGTCAAAGAAGAGAATGACCCCGTCGTGATTTGAACACGCAACCTTCTAATCCGGAGTAAGACGCGCTGCCGTTGTGCCACGTGGCCCTGCGCTTCTCTCAACGTGCTTATCTAGTTATAGGGTCTAGCAACAAGGATTCCTGAATTTTATTAAAGACTTGCGCTCGAAGAACAGATTGACCCCGACGTGATTTGAACACGCAACCTTCTGATCTGGAATCAGACGCGCTGCCGTTAAGCCACGAGGCCCTGCTCTTTTGTCAAATTGCTTATCTAGTTATAGGGTCTAGCAACAAGGATTCCTGAATTTTATTAAAGACTAGCAACAATGGTTCCTGAATTTTTTTAAAGACTTGCGCTCAAAGAAGGGATAGATTCCTGAATTTTATTAAAGACTTGCAACCTTCTGATCTGGAGTCAGAGGGGCTACCATTGTCCCACGAGACCCTGCGCTTTTGTCAAATTGCTTATCTAGTTATAGGGTCTAGCAACAAGGATTCCTGAATTTTATAAAAGACTTGCGCTCAAAGAAGAGATTGTTCCCGCAACCTTCAGATCTGGAGTCAGACGGGCTACCATTGTGCCACACCCCTGCACTTTTGTGAAATTGCTGAGCTCGTTATAGGGTCTAGCAACAAGGGTTCCTGAATTTTTTTAAAGACTTGCGCTCAAAGAAGGGATAGATTCCTGAATTTTATTAAAGACTTAACTCAAAGAAGAGAAAGCTTGATCCCGACGTGATTTGGACACACAACCGTCTGATCAAGAGTCAGATGCGCTTTCGTTGCGCCACGAGGCCCTGCACTTCTGCCAAATTGCTGAGCTCGTTATAGGGTCTAGCACTTCTGTAAAATTCTCAGCTGGGGTCAAAGAAGAGAATGACCCCGTTGTGATTTGAACACGCAACCTTCTGATCCGGAGTAAGACGCGCTGCCGTTGTGCCACGAGGCCCTGCGCTTCTCTCAACGTGCTTATCTAGTTATAGGGTCTAGCAACAAGGATTCCTGAATTTTATTAAAGACTTGCGCTCGAAGAACAGACTGACCCCGACGTGATTTGAACACGCAACCTTCTGATCTGGAGTCAGACGCGCTGCCGTTAAGCCACGAGGCCCTGCTCTTTTGTCAAATTGCTTATCTAGTTATAGGGTCTAGCAACAAGGATTCCTGAATTTTATTAAAGACTTGCGCTCGAAGAACAGATTGACCCCAACGTGATTTGAACACGCAACCTTCTGATCTGGAGTCAGACGCGCTGCCGTTAAGCCACGAGGCCCTGCTCTTTTGTCAAATTGCTTATCTAGTTATAGGGTCTAGCAACAAGGATTCCTGAATTTTATTAAAGACTTGCGCTCGAAGAACAGACTGACCCCGACGTGATTTGAACACGCAACCTTCTGATCTGGAGTCAGACGCGCTGCCGTTAAGCCACGAGGCCCTGCTCTTTTGTCAAATTGCTTATCTAGTTATAGGGTCTAGCAACAAGGATTCCTGAATTTTATTAAAGACTTGCGCTCGAAGAACAGATTGACCCCAACGTGATTTGAACACGCAACCTTCTGATCTGGAGTCAGACGCGCTGCCGTTACGCCACGAGGCCCTGCGCTTTTGTCAAATTGCTTATCTAGTTATAGGGTCTTAGCAACAAGGATTCCTGAATTTTATTAAAGACTTGCGCTCAAAGAAGAGATTGGTATAGGGTCTAGCACTTCTGTAAAATTCTCATCTGGGGTCAAAGAAGAGAATGACCCCGTCGTGATTTGAACACGCAACCTTCTAATCCGGAGTAAGACGCGCTGCCGTTGTGCCACGTGGCCCTGCGCTTCTCTCAACGTGCTTATCTAGTTATAGGGTCTAGCAACAAGGATTCCTGAATTTTATTAAAGACTTGCGCTCGAAGAACAGATTGACCCCGACGTGATTTGAACACGCAACCTTCTGATCTGGAATCAGACGCGCTGCCGTTAAGCCACGAGGCCCTGCTCTTTTGTCAAATTGCTTATCTAGTTATAGGGTCTAGCAACAAGGATTCCTGAATTTTATTAAAGACTAGCAACAATGGTTCCTGAATTTTTTTAAAGACTTGCGCTCAAAGAAGGGATAGATTCCTGAATTTTATTAAAGACTTGCAACCTTCTGATCTGGAGTCAGAGGGGCTACCATTGTCCCACGAGACCCTGCGCTTTTGTCAAATTGCTTATCTAGTTATAGGGTCTAGCAACAAGGATTCCTGAATTTTATAAAAGACTTGCGCTCAAAGAAGAGATTGTTCCCGCAACCTTCAGATCTGGAGTCAGACGGGCTACCATTGTGCCACACCCCTGCACTTTTGTGAAATTGCTGAGCTCGTTATAGGGTCTAGCAACAAGGGTTCCTGAATTTTTTTAAAGACTTGCGCTCAAAGAAGGGATAGATTCCTGAATTTTATTAAAGACTTGCAACCTTCTGATCTGGAGTCAGACGGGCTACCATTGTCACACGAGACCCTGCGCTTTTGTCAAATTGCTTATCTAGTTATAGGGTCTAGCAACAAGGATTCCTGAATTTTATTAAAGACTTGGGCTCAAAGAAGAGATTGTTCCCGCAACCTTCAGATCTGGAGTCAGACGCGCTACCATTTTGCCACAAGGCCCTGCGCTTTTGTCAAATTGCTTATCTAGTTATAGGGTCTAGCAACATGGATTCCTGAATTTTATTAAAGAGTTGCGCTCAAAGAAGAGATTGACCCCGACGTGATTTGAACACGCAACCTTCTGATCTGGAGTCAGACGCGCTGCCGTTGCGCCACGAGGCCCTGCGCTTTTGTCAAATTGCTTATCTAGTTATAGGGTCTAGCAACAAGGATTCCTGAATTTTATTAAAGACTTGCGCTCGAAGAACAGATTGACCCCGACGTGATTAGAACACGCAACCTTCTGATCTGGAGTCAGACGCGCTGCCGTTGCGCCACTAGGCCCTGCTCTTTTGTCAAATTGCTTATCTAGTTATAGGGTCTAGCAACAAGGATTCCTGAATTTTTTTAAAGACTTGCGCTCAAAGAAGGGATAGATTCCTGAATTTTATTAAAGACTTGCGCTCAAAGAAGAGATTGGACCCGCAACCTTCAGATCTGGAGTCAGACGGGCTACCATTGTGCCACACCTCTGCACTTCTGTGAAATTGCTGAGCTCGTTATAGGGTCTAGCAACAAGGGTTCCTGAATTTTTTTAAAGACTTGCGCTCAAAGAAGGGATAGATTCCTGAATTTTATTAAAGACTTGCAACCTTCCGATCTGGAATCAGACGGGCTACCATTGTGCCACGAGGCCCTGCACTTTTGTCAAATTGCTCATCTAGTTATAGAGTCTAGCAACAAGGATTCCTGAATTTTATTAAAGACTTGGGCTCAAAGAAGAGATTGTTTCCGCAACCTTCAGATCTGGAGTCAGACGCGCTACCATTTTGCCACAAGGCCCTGCGCTTTTGTCAAATTGCTTATCTAGTTATAGGGTCTAGCAACATGGATTCCTGAATTTTATTAAAGAGTTGCGCTCAAAGAAGAGATTGACCCCGACGTGATTTGAACACGCAACCTTCTGATCTGGAGTCAGACGCGCTGCCGTTGAACCACGAGGCCCTGCGCTTTTGTCAAATTGCTTATCTAGTTATAGGGTCTAGCAACAAGGATTCCTGAATTTTATTAAAGACTTGCGCTCGAAGAACAGATTGACCCCGACGTGATTTGAACACGCAACCTTCTGATCTGGAGTCAGACGCGCTGCCGTTGCGCCACTAGGCCCTGCTCTTTTGTCAAATTGCTTATCTAGTTATAGGGTCTAGCAACAAGGATTCCTGAATTTTTTTAAAGACTTGCGCTCAAAGAAGGGATAGATTCCTGAATTTTATTAAAGACTTGCGCTCAAAGAAGAGATTGGACCCGCAACCTTCAGATCTGGAGTCAGACGGGCTACCATTGTGCCACACCTCTGCACTTCTGTGAAATTGCTGAGCTCGTTATAGGGTCTAGCAACAAGGGTTCCTGAATTTTTTTAAAGACTTGCGCTCAAAGAAGGGATAGATTCCTGAATTTTATTAAAGACTTGCAACCTTCCGATCTGGAATCAGACGGGCTACCATTGTGCCACGAGGCCCTGCACTTTTGTCAAATTGCTCATCTAGTTATAGAGTCTAGCAACAAGGATTCCTGAATTTTATTAAAGACTTGCGCTCAAAGAACAGATTGACCCCGACGTGATTTGAACACGCAACCTTCTGATCTGGAGTCAGAAGCGCTGCCATTGCGCAAAGAGGCCCTGCGCTTTTGTCAAATTGCTTATCTAGTTATAGGGTCTAGCAACAAGGATTCCTGAATTTTATTAAAGACTTGCGCTCAAAGAAGAGATTGACCCCGACGTGATTTGAACACGCAACCTTCTGATCTGGAGTCAGACGCGCTACTGTTGCGCCACGAGGCCAAGCACTTTTGTCAAGTTGCTTATCTAGTTATAGGGTCTAGCAACAAGGATTCTTGAATTTTATTAAAGACTTGGGCTCAAAGAAGAGAATGTTCCCGCAACCTTCAGATCTGGAGTCAGACGGGCTACCATTGTGCCACACCCCTGCAATTTTGTGAAATTGCTGAGCTCGTTATAGGGTCTAGCACTTCTGTAAAATTCTCAGCTGGGGTCAAAGAAGAGAATGACCCCGCCATGATTTGAACACGCAACCTTCTGATCCTTCTGATCCTGATCCTTCTGAATTGCTTATCTAGTTATAGGGTCTAGCAACAAGGATTCCTGAATTTTATTAAAGACTTGCGCTCGAAGAACAGATTGACCCCGACGTGATTTGAACACGTAACCTTCTGATCTGGAGTCAGGCGCGCTGCCGTTGCGCCACTAGGCCCTGCGCTTCTCTCAAAGTGCTTATCTAGTTATAGGGTCTAGCAACAAGGATTCCTGAATTTTATTAAAGACTTGCGCTCAAAGAAGAGATTTACACCGACGTGATTTGACCCCGCAACCTTCTGATCTGGAGTCAGACGCGCTGCCGTTACGCCACGAGGTCCTGCGCGTTTGTCAAATTGCTCATCTAGTCATAGGGTCTAGCAACAAGGATTCCTGAATTTTATTAAAGACTTGCGCTCGAAGAACAGATAGACCCCGACGTGATTTGAACACGCAACCTTCTGATCTGGAGTCAGGCGCGCTGCCGTTACGCCACGAGGCCCTGCGCATTTGTCAAATTGCTTATCTAGTTATAGGGTCTTAGCAACAAGGATTCCTGAATTTTATTAAAGACTTGCGCTCAAAGAAGAGATTGGTATAGGGTCTAGCACTTCTGTAAAATTCTCAGCTGGGGTCAAAGAAGAGAATGACCTCGCCGTGATTTGAACACGCAACCTTCTGATCCGGAGTAAAACGCGCTGCCGTTGTGCCACGAGGCCCTGCGCTTCTCTCAACGTGCTTATCTAGTTATAGGGTCTAGCAACAAGAATTCCTGAATTTTATTAAACACTTGCGCTCGAAGAACAGATTGACCCCGACGTGATTTGAACACGCAACCTTCTGATCTGGAGTCAGACGCGCTGCCGTTAAGCCACGAGGCCCTGCTCTTTTGTGAAATTGCTTATCTAGTTATAGGGTCTAGCAACAAGGATTCCTGAATTTTTTTAAAGACTAGCAACAATGGTTCCTGAATTTTTTTAAAGACTTGCGCTCAAAGAAGGGATAGATTCCTGAATTTTATTAAAGACTTGCAACCTTCTGATCTGGAGTCAGACGGGCTACCATTGTCCCACGAGACCCTGCGCTTTTGTCAAATTGCTTATCTAGTTATAGGCTCTAGCAACAAGGATTCCTGAATTTTATTAAAGACTTGCGCTCAAAGAAAAGATTGACCCCGACGTGATTTGAACACGCAACCTTCTGATCTGGAGTCAGACGCGCTGCCGTTGCGCTACGAGGCCCTGCGCTTTTGTCAAATTGCTTATCTAGTTATAGGGTCTAGCAACAAGGATTCCTGAATTTTATTAAAGACTTGCGCTCAAAGAAGAGATTGACCCCGACGTGATTTGAACACGCAACCTTCTGATCTGGGGTCAGAAGCGCTGCCATTGCGCAAAGAGGCCCTGCGCTTTTGTCAAATTGCTTATCTAGTTATAGGGTCTAGCAACAAGGATTCCTGAATTTTATTAAAGAATTGCGCTCAAAGAACAGATTGACCCCAACGTGATTTGAACACGCAACCTTCTGATCTGGAGTCAGACGCGCTGCCGTTGCGCCACGAGGCCCTGCGCTTCTGTCAAATTGCTTATCTAGTTATAGGGTCTAGCAACAAGGATTCCTGAATTTTATTAAAGACTTGCGCTCAAAGAAGAGATTGTTCCCGCAACCTTCTGATCTGGAGTCAGACGGGCTACCATTGTGCCACGAGGCCCTGCGGTTTTTCTCAAATTGCTTATCTAGTTATAGGGTCTAGCAACAAGGATTCCTGAATTTTATTAAAGACTTGCGCTCAAAGAAGAGATTGACCCCTAGATTTAAACACGCCACCTTCTGATCTGGAGTCAGACGCGCTGCCGTTGCGCCACGAGGCCCTGCGCTTTTGTCAAATTGCTTATCTAGTTATAGGGTCTAGCAACAAGGATTCCTGAATTTTATTAAAGACTTGCGCTCAAAGAAGGGATAGATTCCTGAATTTTATTAAAGACTTGCAACCTTCTGATCTGGAGTCAGACGGGCTACCATTGTCCCACGAGACCGTGCGCTTTTGTCAAATTGCTTATCTAGTTATAGGGTCTAGCAACAAGGATTCCTGAATTTTATTAAAGACTTGCGCTCAAAGAAAAGATTGACCCCGACGTGATTTGAACACGCAACCTTTTGATCTGGAGTCAGACGCGCTGCCGTTGCGCTACGAGGCCCTGCGCTTCTCTCAACGTGCTTATCTAGTTATAGGGTCTAGCAACAAGGATTCCTGAATTTTATTAGAGACTTGCGCTCGAAGAACAGACTGACCCCGACGTGATTTGAACACGCAACCTGGAATCAGACGCGCTGCCGTTACGCCACGAGGTCCTGCGCGTTTGTCAAATTGCTCATCTAGTCATAGGGTCTAGCAACAAGGATTCCTGAATTTTATTAAAGACTTGCGCTCGAAGAACAGATTGACCCCGACCTGATTTTAACACGCAACCTTCTGATCTGGAGTCAGGCGCGCTGCCGTTACGCCACGAGGCCCTGCGCTTTTGTCAAATTGCTTATCTAGTTATAGGGTCTTAGCAACAAGGATTCCTGAATTTTATTAAAGACTTGCGCTCAAAGAAGAGATTGGTATAGGGTCTAGCACTTCTGTAAAATTCTCAGCTGGGGTCAAAGAAGAGAATGACCCCGGCGTGATTTGAACACGCAACCTTCTGATCCGGAGTAAGACGCGCTGCCATTGTCCCACGAGACCGTGCGCTTTTGTCAAATTGCTTATCTAGTTATAGGGTCTAGCAACAAGGATTCCTGAATTTTATTAAAGACTTGCGCTCAAAGAAAAGATTGACCCCGACGTGATTTGAACACGCAACCTTTTGATCTGGAGTCAGACGCGCTGCCGTTGCGCTACGAGGCCCTGCGCTTCTCTCAACGTGCTTATCTAGTTATAGGGTCTAGCAACAAGGATTCCTGAATTTTATTAGAGACTTGCGCTCGAAGAACAGACTGACCCCGACGTGATTTGAACACGCAACCTGGAATCAGACGCGCTGCCGTTACGCCACGAGGTCCTGCGCGTTTGTCAAATTGCTCATCTAGTCATAGGGTCTAGCAACAAGGATTCCTGAATTTTATTAAAGACTTGCGCTCGAAGAACAGATTGACCCCGACGTGATTTTAACACGCAACCTTCTGATCTGGAGTCAGGCGCGCTGCCGTTACGCCACGAGGCCCTGCGCTTTTGTCAAATTGCTTATCTAGTTATAGGGTCTTAGCAACAAGGATTCCTGAATTTTATTAAAGACTTGCGCTCAAAGAAGAGATTGGTATAGGGTCTAGCACTTCTGTAAAATTCTGAGCTGGGGTCAAAGAAGAGAATGAACCCGGCGTGATTTGAACACGCAACCTTCTGATCCGGAGTAAGACGCGCTGCCATTGTGCCACGAGGCCCTGCACTTTTGTCAAATTGCTCATCTAGTTATAGGGTCTAGCAACAAGGATTCCTGAATTTTATTAAAGACTTGCGCTCAAAGAAGAGATTGACCCCGACGTGATTTGAACACGCAACCTTCTGATCTGGAGTCAGACGCGCTACCATTGTGCCACGAGGCCCTGCACTTTTGTCAAATTGCTCATCTAGTTATAGGGTCTAGCAACAAGGATTCCTGAATTTTATTAAAGACTTGCGCTCAAAGAAGAGATTGTTCCCGCAACCTTCAGATCTGGAGTCAGACGCGCTACCATTGTGCCACAAGGCCCTGCGCTTTTGTCAAATTGCTTATCTAGTTATAGAGTCTAGCAACAAGGATTCCTGAATTTTATTAAAGACTTGCGCTCAAAGAACAGATTGACCCCGACGTGATTTGAACACGCAACCTTCTGATCTGGAGTCAGAAGCGCTGCCATTGCGCAAAGAGGCCCTGCGCTTTTGTCAAATTGCTTATCTAGTTATAGGGTCTAGCAACAAGGATTCCTGAATTTTATTAAAGACTTGCGCTCAAAGAACAGATTGACCCCGACGTGATTTGAACACGCAACCTTCTGATCTGGACTCAGACGCTCAAAGAAGAGATTGTTCCCTCAACCTTCTGATCTGGAGTCAGACGGACTACCATTGCGCTACGAGGCCCTGCGCTTTTTTCAAATTGCTTATCTAGTTATAGGGTCTAGCAACAAGGATTCCTGAATTTTATTAAAGACTTGCGCTCAAAGAGGAGATTGACCCCGACGTGATTTGAACACGCAACCTTCTGATCTGGAGTCAGACGCGCTACCATTGTGCCACGAGGCCCTGCACTTTTGTCAAATTGCTCATCTAGTTATAGGGTCTAGCAACAAGGATTCCTGAATTTTATTAAAGACTTGCGCTCAAAGAAGAGATTGTTCCCGCAACCTTCAGATCTGGAGTCAGACGCGCTACCATTGTGCCACAAGGCCCTGCGCTTTTGTCAAATTGCTTATCTAGTTATAGAGTCTAGCAACAAGGATTCCTGAATTTTATTAAAGACTTGCGCTCAAAGAACAGATTGACCCCGACGTGATTTGAACACGCAACCTTCTGATCTGGAGTTAGAAGCGCTGCCATTGCGCAAAGAGGCCCTGCGCTTTTCTCAAATTGCTTATCTAGTTATAGGGTCTAGCAACAAGGATTCCTGAATTTTATTAAAGACTTGCGCTCGAAGAACAGTTTGACCCCGACGTGATTTGAACACGCAACCTTCTGATCTGGAGTCAGACGCGCTGCCGTTGCGCCACGAGGCCCTGCGCTTTTGTCAAATTGCTTATCTAGTTATAGGGTCTAGCAACAAGGATTCCTGAATTTTATTAAAGACTTGCGCTCAAAGAAGTGATTTTTCCCGCAACCTTCTGATCTGGAGTCAGACGGGCTACTATTGTGCCACGAGGCCCTGGGGTTTTTCTCAAATTGCTTATCTAGTTATAGGGTCTAGCAACAAGGATTCCTGAATTTTATTAAAGACTTGCGCTCAAAGAAGAGATTGACCCCTAGATTTAAACACGCAACCTTCTGATCTGGAGTCAGACGCGCTGCCGTTGCGCCACGAGGCCCTGCGCTTTTGTCAAATTGCTTATCTAGTTATAGGGTCTAGCAACAAGGATTCCTGAATTTTATTAAAGACTTGCGCTCAAAGAAGAGATTGACCCCGACGTGATTTGAACACACAACCTTCTGATCTGGAGTCAGACGCGCTACCATTGTGCCACGAGGCCCTGCACTTTTGTCAAATTGCTCATCTAGTTATAGAGTCTAGCAACAAGGATTCCTGAATTTTATTAAAGACTTGGGCTCAAAGAAGAGATTGACCCCGACGTGATTTGAACACGCAACCTTCTGATCTGGAGTCAGACGCGCTACCGTTGCGCCACGAGGCCATGCGCTGTTGTCAAATTGCTTATCTAGTTATAGGGTCTAGCAACAAGGATTCCTGAATTTTATTAAAGACTTGCGCTCAAAGAACAGATTGACCCCGACGTGATTTGAACACGCAACCTTCTGATCTGGAGTCAGACGCGCTGCCGTTGCGCCACGAGGCCCTGCGCTTTTGTCAAATTGCTTATCTAGTTATAGGGTCTAGCAACAAGGATTCCTGAATTTTATTAAAGACTGGCGCTCAAAGAAGAGATTGTTCCCGCAACCTTCTGATCTGGAGTCAGACGGGCTACCATTGTGCCACGAGGCCCTGCGGTTTTTCTCAAATTGCTTATCTAGTTATAGGGTCTAGCAACAAGGATTCCTGAATTTTATTAAAGACTTGCGCTCAAAGAAGAGATTGACCCCGACGTGATTTGAACACGCAACCTTCTGATCTGGAGTCAGACGCGCTACCATTGCGCCACGAGGCACTGCGCTTTTGTAAAATTGCTTATCTAGTTATAGGGTCTAGCAACAAGGATTCCTGAATTTTATTAAAGACTTGCGCTCAAAGAAGAGATTGACCCCGATGTGATTTGAACACTTGAATTGCTTATCTAGTTTTAGGGTCTAGCAACAAGGATTCTTGAATTTTATTAAAGACTTGCGCTCAAAGAAGAGATTGTTCCCGCAACCTTCTGATCTGGAGTCAGACGCGCTGCCGTTGCGCCACGAGGCCCTGCGTTTTTGTCGTATTGCTTATCTAGTTATAGGGTCTAGCAACAAGGATTCCTGAATTTTATTAAAGACTTGCGCTCAAAGAAGAGATTGACCCCGACGTGATTTGAACACGCAACCTTCTGATCTGGAGTCAGACGGGCTACCATTGTCCAACGAGACCCTGCGCTTTTGTCAAATTGCTTATCTAGTTATAGGGTCTAGCAACAAGGATTCCTGAATTTTATTAAAGACTTGCGCTCAAAGAACAGATTGACCCCGACGTGATTTGAACAGGCAACCTTCTGATCTGGAGTCAGACGCGCTGCCGTTGCGCTACGAGGCCCTGCGCTTTTGTCGAATTGCTTATCTAGTTATAGGGTCTAGCAACAAGGATTCTTGAATTTTATTAAAGACTTGCGCTCAAAGAAGAGATTGTTCCCACAACCTTCTGATCTGGAGTCAGACGCGCTGCCGTTGCGCCACGAGGCCCTGCGCTTTCGTCAAATTGCTTATCTAGTTATAGGGTCTAGCAACAAGGATTCCTGAATTTTATTAAAGACTTGCGCCGTAAAGAAGAGATTGACCCCGACGTGATTTGAACACGCAACCTTCTGATCTGGAGTCAGACGCGCTGCCGTTAAGCCACGAGGCCCTGCTCTTTTGTGAAATTGCTTATCTAGTTATAGGGTCTAGCAACAAGGATTCCTGAATTTTTTTAAAGACTTGCGCTCAAAGAAGGGATAGATTCCTGAATTTTATTAAAGACTTGCAACCTTCTGATCTGGAGTCAGACGGGCTACCATTGTCCCACGAGACCCTGCGCTTTTGTCAAATTGCTTATCTAGTTATAGGGTCTAGGAACAAGGATTCCTGAATTTTATTAAAGACTTGCGCTCAAAGAAGAGATTGTTCCCGCAACCTTCAGATCTGGAGTCAGACGCGCTACCATTGTGCCACAAGGCCCTGCGCTTTTGTCAAATTGCTTATCTAGTTATAGAGTCTAGCAACAAGGATTCCTGAATTTTATTAAAGACTTGCGCTCAAAGAACAGATCAGAAGGTTGCGGGAACAATCTCTTCTTTGAGCGCAAGTCTTTAATAAAATTCAGGAATCCTTGTTGCTAGACCCTATAACTAGATAAGCAATTCTGTTCAAATCACGTCGGGGTCAATCTGTTCTTTGAGCGCAAGTCTTTAATAAAATTCAGGAATCCTTGTTGCTAGACCCTATAACTAGATAAGCAATTGGAGAAAAACCGCAGGGCCTCGTGGCACAATGGTAGCCCGTCTGACTCCAGATCAGAAGGTTGCGGGAACAATCTCTTCTTTGAGCGCAAGTCTTTAATAAAATTCAGGAATCCTTGTTGCTAGACCCTATAACTAGATAAGCAATTTGACAAAAGCGCAGGGCCTCGTGGCGCAACGGCAGCGCGTCTGACTCCAGATCAGAAGGTTGCGTGTTCAAATCACGTCGGGGTCAATCTCTTCTTTGAGCGCAAGTCTTTAATAAAATTCAGGAATCCTTGTTGCTAGACCCTATAACTAGATAAGCAATATGACAAAAACGCAGGGCCTCGTGGCGCAACGGCAGCGCGTCTGACTCCAGATCAGAAGGTTGCGGGAACAATCTCTTCTTTGAGCGCAAGTCTTTAATAAAATTCAAGAATCCTTGTTGCTAGACCCTATAACTAGATAAGCAATTCAAGTGTTCAAATCACATCGGGGTCAATCTCTTCTTTGAGCGCAAGTCTTTAATAAAATTCAGGAATCCTTGTTGCTAGACCCTATAACTAGATAAGCAATTTGACAAAAGCGCAGGGCCTCGTGGCGCAACGGCAGCGCGTCTGACTCCAGATCAGAAGGTTGCGGGAACAATCTCTTCTTTGAGCGCAAGTCTTTAATAAAATTCAAGAATCCTTGTTGCTAGACCCTATAACTAGATAAGCAATTCAAGTGTTCAAATCACATCGGGGTCAATCTCTTCTTTGAGCGCAAGTCTTTAATAAAATTCAGGAATCCTTGTTGCTAGACCCTATAACTAGATAAGCAATTTAACAAAAGCGCAGGGCCTCGTGGCGCAACGGCAGCGCGTCTGACTCCAGATCAGAAGGTTGCGTGTTTAAATCTAGGGGTCAATCTCTTCTTTGAGCGCAAGTCTTTAATAAAATTCAGGAATCCTTGTTGCTAGACCCTATAACTAGATAAGCAATTTGAGAAAAACCGCAGGGCCTCGTGGCACAATGGTAGCCCGTCTGACTCCAGATCAGAAGGTTGCGGGAACAATCTCTTCTTTGAGCGCAAGTCTTTAATAAAATTCAGGAATCCTTGTTGCTAGACCCTATAACTAGATAAGCAATTTGACAAAAGCGCAGGGCCTCGTGGCGCAACGGCAGCGCGTCTGACTCCAGATCAGAAGGTTGCGTGTTCAAATCACGTCGGGGTCAATCTCTTCTTTGAGCGCAAGTCTTTAATAAAATTCAGGAATCCTTGTTGCTAGACCCTATAACTAGATAAGCAATATGACAAAAACGCAGGGCCTCGTGGCGCAACGGCAGCGCGTCTGACTCCAGATCAGAAGGTTGCGGGAACAATCTCTTCTTTGAGCGCAAGTCTTTAATAAAATTCAAGAATCCTTGTTGCTAGACCCTATAACTAGATAAGCAATTCAAGTGTTCAAATCACATCGGGGTCAATCTCTTCTTTGAGCGCAAGTCTTTAAAGGTCCCGTTCTTCGTGATCCCATGTTTTAAACTTTAGTTAGTGTGTAATGTTGTTGTTAGAGTATAAATAATATCTGTAAAATTATAAAGCTCAAAGTTCAATGCCAAGCGAGATATTTTATTTAACAGAAGTAGCCTACATCGAACAGCCCGTTTGGACTACATCCCTCTACTTCCTTCTTTAATGACGTCAATAGAACAGTTTTTTGACTAACGTCCGCCCACAGGAATGCTCCCTCAACTCGCGCACTTATAACTTAGTGTTTACGCAGCTCTTACAGTGATTTTCTGAAGTAAAACTGACGCTTCATCTTTTGTGTGATGTAAAATAAACTTTATTAAACTCATCAGTATATGTTTGATTATCATTCGGACCTGGTCCGATACAGCAGACTTGTGGGATATTAATAAATAATGGATACATACAAGCAGATGACAAATACGTTATAATAACCGTAATTAAACTACTAAACTATACCTGTTCCATCTCTATACAGCACTCTGACTCTGTAGGCATTATTGTCCGACTCGAAATGAACACCGTTACTGAGAGTTTCTGATATTATCATCATTCCGTGAGATGAAATTGTCCTGAGAGACCGAGCGCGAGCTCATGTAGCTCCGCCCCCTGTGCCGGCAGCAGTAGCTTATTTGCATTTAAAGGGCACACACTAAAACAGCTCGTTTTTCTGAGCCACAAAAAAATACAATTTAAACATGCTGTAAAAAATGATCTGATGGGTATATTGAGCGGAAACTTTACATACACATTCTGGGGACATCAGAGACTTATTTTACATCTTGTGAAAAGGGGCATAATACGGGACCTTTAATAAAATTCAGGAATCCTTGTTGCTAGACCCTATAACTAGATAAGCAATTTGACATAAGCGCAGGGCCTCGTGGCGCAACGGCAGCGCGTCTGACTCCAGATCAGAAGGTTGCGTGTTTAAATCTAGGGGTCAATCTCTTCTTTGAGCGCAAGTCTTTAATAAAATTCAGGAATCCTTGTTGCTAGACCCTATAACTAGATAAGCAATTTGAGAAAAACCGCAGGGCCTCGTGGCACAATGGTAGCCCGTCTGACTCCAGATCAGAAGGTTGCGGGAACAATCTCTTCTTTGAGCGCAAGTCTTTAATAAAATTCAGGAATCCTTGTTGCTAGACCCTATAACTAGATAAGCAATTTGAGAAAAAACGCAGGGCCTCGTGGCGCAACGGCAGCGCGTCTGACTCCAGATCAGAAGGTTGCGGGAACAATCTCTTCTTTGAGCGCAAGTCTTTAATAAAATTCAAGAATCCTTGTTGCTAGACCCTATAACTAGATAAGCAATTCAAGTGTTCAAATCACATCGCTGCCGTTGCGCTACGAGGCCCTGCGCTTTTGTCAAATTGCTTATCTAGTTATAGGGTCTAGCAACAAGGATTCCTGAATTTTATTAAAGACTTGCGCTCAAAGAAGAGATTGACCCCGACGTGATTTGAACACGCAACCTTCTGATCTGGAGTCAGACGCGCTACCATTGTGCCACGAGGCCCTGCACTTTTGTCAAATTGCTCATCTAGTTATAGGGTCTAGCAACAAGGATTCCTGAATTTTATTAAAGACTTGCGCTCAAAGAAGAGATTGTTCCCGCAACCTTCAGATCTGGAGTCAGACGCGCTACCATTGTGCCACAAGGACCTGCGCTTTTGTCAAATTGCTTATCTAGTTATAGAGTCTAGCAACAAGGATTCCTGAATTTTATTAAAGACTTGCGCTCAAAGAACAGATTGACCCCGACGTGATTTGAACACGCAACCTTCTGATCTGGGGTCAGAAGCGCTGCCATTGCGCAAAGAGGCCCTGCGCTTTTGTCAAATTGCTTATCTAGTTATAGGGTCTAGCAACAAGGATTCCTGAATTTTATTAAAGACTTGCGCTCAAAGAAGAGATTGTTCCCGCAACCTTCTGATCTGGAGTCAGACGGGCTACCATTGTGCCACGAGGCCCTGCGGTTTTTCTCAAATTGCTTATCTAGTTATAGGGTCTAGCAACAAGGATTCCTGAATTTTATTAAAGACTTGCGCTCAAAGAAGAGATTGACCCCTAGATTTAAACACGCAACCTTCTGATCTGGAGTCAGACGCGCTGCCGTTGCGCCACGAGGCCCTGCGCTTTTGTCAAATTGCTTATCTAGTTATAGGGTCTAGCAACAAGGATTCCTGAATTTTATTAAAGACTTGCGCTCAAAGAAGGGATAGATTCCTGAATTTTATTAAAGACTTGCAACCTTCTGATCTGGAGTCAGACGGGCTACCATTGTCCCACGATAACCGTGCGCTTTTGTCAAATTGCTTATCTAGTTATAGGGTCTAGCAACAAGGATTCCTGAATTTTATTAAAGACTTGCGCTCAAAGAAAAGATTGACCCCGACGTGATTTGAACACGCAACCTTCTGATCTGGAGTCAGACGCGCTGCCGTTGCGCTACGAGGCCCTGCGCTTTTTTCAAATTGCTTATCTAGTTATAGGGTCTAGCAACAAGGATTCCTGAATTTTATTAAAGACTTGCGCTCAAAGAAGAGATTGACCCCGACGTGATTTGAACACGCAACCTTCTGATCTGGAGTCAGACGCGCTACCATTGTGCCACGAGGCCCTGCACTTTTGTCAAATTGCTCATCTAGTTATAGGGTCTAGCAACAAGGATTCCTGAATTTTATTAAAGACTTGCGCTCAAAGAAGAGATTGTTCCCGCAACCTTCAGATCTGGAGTCAGACGCGCTACCATTGTGCCACAAGGACCTGCGCTTTTGTCAAATTGCTTATCTAGTTATAGGGTCTAGCAACAAGGATTCCTGAATTTTATTAAAGACTTGCGCTCAAAGAAAAGATTGACCCCGACGTGATTTGAACACGCAACCTTCTGATCTGGAGTCAGACGCGCTGCCGTTGCGCTACGAGGCCCTGCGCTTTTGTCAAATTGCTTATCTAGTTATAGGGTCTAGCAACAAGGATTCCTGAATTTTATTAAAGACTTGCGCTCAAAGAAGAGATTGACCCCGACGTGATTTGAACACGCAACCTTCTGATCTGGAGTCAGACGCGCTACCGTTGCGCCACGAGGCCATGCGCTGTTGTCAAATTGCTTATCTAGTTATAGGGTCTAGCAACAAGGATTCCTGAATTTTATTAAAGACTTGCGCTCAAAGAACAGATTGACCCCGACGTGATTTGAACACGCAACCTTCTGATCTGGAGTCAGACGCGCTGCCGTTGCGCCACGAGGCCCTGCGCTTTTGTCAAATTGCTTATCTAGTTATAGGGTCTAGCAACAAGGATTCCTGAATTTTATTAAAGACTTGCGCTCAAAGAAGAGATTGTTCCCGCAACCTTCTGATCTGGAGTCAGACGGGCTACCATTGTGCCACGAGGCCCTGCGGTTTTTCTCAAATTGCTTATCTAGTTATAGGGTCTAGCAACAAGGATTCCTGGATTTTATTAAAGACTTGCGCTCAAAGAAGAGATTGACCCCTAGATTTAAACACGCAACCTTCTGATCTGGAGTCAGACGCGCTGCCGTTGCGCCACGAGGCCCTGCGTTTTTGTCATATTGCTTATCTAGTTATAGGGTCTAGCAACAAGGATTCCTGAATTTTATTAAAGACTTGCGCTCAAAGAAGAGATTGACACCGACGTGATTTGAACACGCAACCTTCTGATCTGGAGTCAGACGCGCTACCATTGTGCCACGAGGCTCTGCACTTTTGTCAAATTGCTCATCTAGTTATAGGGTCTAGGAACAAGGATTCCTGAATTTTATTAAAGACTTGCGCTCAAAGAAGAGATTGTTCCCGCAACCTTCAGATCTGGAGTCAGACGCGCTACCATTGTGCCACAAGGCCCTGCGCTTTTGTCAAATTGCTTATCTAGTTATAGAGTCTAGCAACAAGGATTCCTGAATTTTATTAAAGACTTGCGCTCAAAGAACAGATCAGAAGGTTGCGGGAACAATCTCTTCTTTGAGCGCAAGTCTTTAATAAAATTCAGGAATCCTTGTTGCTAGACCCTATAACTAGATAAGCAATTCTGTTCAAATCACGTCGGGGTCAATCTGTTCTTTGAGCGCAAGTCTTTAATAAAATTCAGGAATCCTTGTTGCTAGACCCTATAACTAGATAAGCAATTGGAGAAAAACCGCAGGGCCTCGTGGCACAATGGTAGCCCGTCTGACTCCAGATCAGAAGGTTGCGGGAACAATCTCTTCTTTGAGCGCAAGTCTTTAATAAAATTCAGGAATCCTTGTTGCTAGACCCTATAACTAGATAAGCAATTTGACAAAAGCGCAGGGCCTCGTGGCGCAACGGCAGCGCGTCTGACTCCAGATCAGAAGGTTGCGTGTTCAAATCACGTCGGGGTCAATCTCTTCTTTGAGCGCAAGTCTTTAATAAAATTCAGGAATCCTTGTTGCTAGACCCTATAACTAGATAAGCAATATGACAAAAACGCAGGGCCTCGTGGCGCAACGGCAGCGCGTCTGACTCCAGATCAGAAGGTTGCGGGAACAATCTCTTCTTTGAGCGCAAGTCTTTAATAAAATTCAAGAATCCTTGTTGCTAGACCCTATAACTAGATAAGCAATTCAAGTGTTCAAATCACATCGGGGTCAATCTCTTCTTTGAGCGCAAGTCTTTAATAAAATTCAGGAATCCTTGTTGCTAGACCCTATAACTAGATAAGCAATTTGACAAAAGCGCAGGGCCTCGTGGCGCAACGGCAGCGCGTCTGACTCCAGATCAGAAGGTTGCGGGAACAATCTCTTCTTTGAGCGCAAGTCTTTAATAAAATTCAAGAATCCTTGTTGCTAGACCCTATAACTAGATAAGCAATTCAAGTGTTCAAATCACATCGGGGTCAATCTCTTCTTTGAGCGCAAGTCTTTAATAAAATTCAGGAATCCTTGTTGCTAGACCCTATAACTAGATAAGCAATTTAACAAAAGCGCAGGGCCTCGTGGCGCAACGGCAGCGCGTCTGACTCCAGATCAGAAGGTTGCGTGTTTAAATCTAGGGGTCAATCTCTTCTTTGAGCGCAAGTCTTTAATAAAATTCAGGAATCCTTGTTGCTAGACCCTATAACTAGATAAGCAATTTGAGAAAAACCGCAGGGCCTCGTGGCACAATGGTAGCCCGTCTGACTCCAGATCAGAAGGTTGCGGGAACAATCTCTTCTTTGAGCGCAAGTCTTTAATAAAATTCAGGAATCCTTGTTGCTAGACCCTATAACTAGATAAGCAATTTGACAAAAGCGCAGGGCCTCGTGGCGCAACGGCAGCGCGTCTGACTCCAGATCAGAAGGTTGCGTGTTCAAATCACGTCGGGGTCAATCTCTTCTTTGAGCGCAAGTCTTTAATAAAATTCAGGAATCCTTGTTGCTAGACCCTATAACTAGATAAGCAATATGACAAAAACGCAGGGCCTCGTGGCGCAACGGCAGCGCGTCTGACTCCAGATCAGAAGGTTGCGGGAACAATCTCTTCTTTGAGCGCAAGTCTTTAATAAAATTCAAGAATCCTTGTTGCTAGACCCTATAACTAGATAAGCAATTCAAGTGTTCAAATCATATCGGGGTCAATCTCTTCTTTGAGCGCAAGTCTTTAATAAAATTCAGGAATCCTTGTTGCTAGACCCTATAACTAGATAAGCAATTTGACATAAGCGCAGGGCCTCGTGGCGCAACGGCAGCGCGTCTGACTCCAGATCAGAAGGTTGCGTGTTTAAATCTAGGGGTCAATCTCTTCTTTGAGCGCAAGTCTTTAATAAAATTCAGGAATCCTTGTTGCTAGACCCTATAACTAGATAAGCAATTTGAGAAAAACCGCAGGGCCTCGTGGCACAATGGTAGCCCGTCTGACTCCAGATCAGAAGGTTGCGGGAACAATCTCTTCTTTGAGCGCAAGTCTTTAATAAAATTCAGGAATCCTTGTTGCTAGACCCTATAACTAGATAAGCAATTTGAGAAAAAACGCAGGGCCTCGTGGCGCAACGGCAGCGCGTCTGACTCCAGATCAGAAGGTTGCGGGAACAATCTCTTCTTTGAGCGCAAGTCTTTAATAAAATTCAAGAATCCTTGTTGCTAGACCCTATAACTAGATAAGCAATTCAAGTGTTCAAATCACATCGCTGCCGTTGCGCTACGAGGCCCTGCGCTTTTGTCAAATTGCTTATCTAGTTATAGGGTCTAGCAACAAGGATTCCTGAATTTTATTAAAGACTTGCGCTCAAAGAAGAGATTGTTCCCGCAACCTTCTGATCTGGAGTCAGACGGGCTACCATTGTGCCACGAGGCCCTGCGGTTTTTCTCAAATTGCTTATCTAGTTATAGGGTCTAGCAACAAGGATTCCTGAATTTTATTAAAGACTTGCGCTCAAAGAAGAGATTGACCCCTAGATTTAAACACGCAACCTTCTGATCTGGAGTCAGACGCGCTGCCGTTGCGCCACGAGGCCCTGCGCTTTTGTCAAATTGCTTATCTAGTTATAGGGTCTAGCAACAAGGATTCCTGAATTTTATTAAAGACTTGCGCTCAAAGAAGGGATAGATTCCTGAATTTTATTAAAGACTTGCAACCTTCTGATCTGGAGTCAGACGGGCTACCATTGTCCCACGATAACCGTGCGCTTTTGTCAAATTGCTTATCTAGTTATAGGGTCTAGCAACAAGGATTCCTGAATTTTATTAAAGACTTGCGCTCAAAGAAAAGATTGACCCCGACGTGATTTGAACACGCAACCTTCTGATCTGGAGTCAGACGCGCTGCCGTTGCGCTACGAGGCCCTGCGCTTTTTTCAAATTGCTTATCTAGTTATAGGGTCTAGCAACAAGGATTCCTGAATTTTATTAAAGACTTGCGCTCAAAGAAGAGATTGACCCGACGTGATTTGAACACGCAACCTTCTGATCTGGAGTCAGACGCGCTACCATTGTGCCACGAGGCCCTGCACTTTTGTCAAATTGCTCATCTAGTTATAGGGTCTAGCAACAAGGATTCCTGAATTTTATTAAAGACTTGCGCTCAAAGAAGAGATTGTTCCCGCAACCCTCTGATCTGGAGTCAGACGGGCTACCATTGTGCCACGAGGCCCTGCGGTTTTTCTCAAATTGCTTATCTAGTTATAGGGTCTAGCAACAAGGATTCCTGAATTTTATTAAAGACTTGCGCTCAAAGAAGAGATTGACCCCTAGATTTAAACACGCAACCTTCTGATCTGGAGTCAGACGCGCTGCCGTTGCGCCACGAGGCCCTGCGCTTTTGTCAAATTGCTTATCTAGTTATAGGGTCTAGCAACAAGGATTCCTGAATTTTATTAAAGACTTGCGCTCAAAGAAGGGATAGATTCCTGAATTTTATTATAGACTTGCAACCTTCTGATCTGGAGTCAGACGGGCTACCATTGTCCCACGAGACCGTGCGCTTTTGTCAAATTGCTTATCTAGTTATAGGGTCTAGCAACAAGGATTCCTGAATTTTATTAAAGACTTGCGCTCAAAGAAAAGATTGACCCCGACGTGATTTGAACACGCAACCTTCTGATCTGGAGTCAGACGCGCTGCCGTTGCGCTACGAGGCCCTGCGCTTTTTTCAAATTGCTTATCTAGTTATAGGGTCTAGCAACAAGGATTCCTGAATTTTATTAAAGACTTGCGCTCAAAGAAGAGATTGACCCCGACGTGATTTGAACACGCAACCTTCTGATTTGGAGTCAGCCGCGCTACCATTGTGCCACGAGGCCCTGCACTTTTGTCAAATTGCTCATCTAGTTATAGGGTCTAGCAACAAGGATTCCTGAATTTTATTAAAGACTTGCGCTCAAAGAAGAGATTGTTCCCGCAACCTTCAGATCTGGAGTCAGACGCGCTACCATTGTGCCACAAGGCCCTGCGCTTTTGTCAAATTGCTTATCTAGTTATGGAGTCTAGCAACAAGGATTCCTGAATTTTATTAAAGACTTGCGCTCAAAGAACAGATTGACCCCGACGTGATTTGAACACGCAACCTTCTGATCTGGAGTTAGAAGCGCTGCCATTGCGCAAAGAGGCCCTGCGCTTTTGTCAAATTGCTTATCTAGTTATAGGGTCTAGCAACAAGGATTCCTGAATTTTATTAAAGACTTGCGCTCAAAGAACAGATTGACCCCGACGTGATTTGAACACGCAACCTTCTGATCTGGAGTCAGACGCGCTGCCGTTGCGCCACGAGGCCCTGCGCTTTTGTCAAATTGCTTATCTAGTTATAGGGTCTAGCAACAAGGATTCCTGAATTTTATTAAAGACTTGCGCTCAAAGAAGAGATTGTTCCCGCAACCTTCTGATCTGGAGTCAGACGGGCTACTATTGTGCCACGAGGACCTGCGGTTTTTCTCAAATTGCTTATCTAGTTATAGGGTCTAGCAACAAGGATTCCTGAATTTTATTAAAGACTTGCGCTCAAAGAAGAGATTGACCCCTAGATTTAAACACGCAACTTTCTGATCTGGAGTCAGACGCGCTGCCGTTGCGCCACGAGGCCCTGCGCTTTTGTCAAATTGCTTATCTAGTTATAGGGTCTAGCAACAAGGATTCCTGAATTTTATTAAAGACTTGCGCTCAAAGAAGAGATTGACCCCGACGTGATTTGAACACACAACCTTCTGATTTGGAGTCAGACGCGCTACCATTGTGCCACGAGGCCCTGCACTTTTGTCAAATTGCTTATCTAGTTATAGGGTCTAGCAACAAGGATTCTTGAATTTTATTAAAGACTTGGGCTCAAAGAAGAGATTGTTCCCGCAACCTTCAGATCTGGAGTCAGACGGGCTACCATTGTGCCACACCCCTGCACTTTTGTGAAATTGCAGAGCTCGTTATAGAGTCTAGCAACAATGGTTCCTGAATTTTTTTAAAGACTTGCGCTCAAAGAAGGGATAGATTCCTGAATTTTATTAAAGACTTGCAACCTTCTTATCTGGAGTCAGACGGGCTACCATTGTCCAACGAGACCCTGCGCTTTTGTCAAATTGCTTATCTAGTTATAGGGTCTAGCAACAAGGATTCCTGAATTTTATTAAAGACTTGCGCTCAAAGAACAGATTGACCCCGACGTGATTTGAACAGGCAACCTTCTGATCTGGAGTCAGACGCGCTGCCGTTGCGCCATGTTGACCTGCGCTTTTGTCAAATTGCTTATCTAGTTATAGGGTCTAGCAACAAGGATTCTTGAATTTTATTAAAGACTTGGGCTCAAAGAAGAGATTGTTCCCGCAACCTTCAGATCTGGAGTCAGACGGGCTACCATTGTGCCACACCCCTGCCCTTTTGTGAAATTGCTGAGCTCGTTATAGAGTCTAGCAACAATGGTTCCTGAATTTTTTTAAAGACTTGCGCTCAAAGAAGGGATAGATTCCTGAATTTTATTAAAGACTTGCAACCTTCTGATCTGGAGTCAGACGGGCTACCATTGTCCAAAGAGACCCTGCGCTTTTGTCAAATTGCTTATCTAGTTATAGGGTCTAGCAACAAGGATTCCTGAATTTTATTAAAGACTTGCGCTCAAAGAACAGATTGACCCCGACGTGATTTGAACAGGCAACCTTCTGATCTGGAGTCAGACGCGCTGCCGTTGCGCTACGAGGCCCTGCGCTTTTGTCGAATTGCTTATCTAGTTATAGGGTCTAGCAACAAGGATTCCTGAATTTTATTAAAGACTTGCGCTCAAAGAAGAGATTGTTCCCGCAACCTTCTGATCTGGAGTCAGACGCGCTACCATTGTGCCACGAGGCCCTGCACTTTTGTCAAATTGCTCATCTAGTTATAGAGTCTAGCAACAAGGATTCCTGAATTTTATTAAAGACTTGGGCTCAAAGAAGAGATTGACCCCGACGTGATTTGAACACGCAACCTTCTGATCTGGAGTCAGACGCGCTACCGTTGCGCCACGAGGCCATGCGCTTTTGTCAAATTGCTTATCTAGTTATAGGGTCTAGCAACAAGGATTCTTGAATTTTATTAAAGACTTGCGCTCAAAGAAGAGATTGTTCCCGCAACCTTCTGATCTGGAGTCAGACGGGCTACCATTGTGCCACGAGGCCCTGCGGTTTTTCTCAAATTGCTTATCTAGTTATAGGGTCTAGCAACAAGGATTCCTGAATTTTATTAAAGACTTGCGCTCAAAGAAGAGATTGACCCCTAGATTTAAACACGCAACCTTCTGATCTGGAGTCAGACGCGCTGCCGTTGCGCCACGAGGCCCTGCGCTTTTGTCAATTTGCTTATCTAGTTATAGGGTCTAGCAACAAGGAACCCTGAATTTTATTAAAGACTTGCGCTCAAAGAAGGGATCGATTCCTGAATTTTATTAAAGACTTGCAACCTTCTGATCTGGAGTCAGACGGGCTACCATTGTCCCACGAGACCCTGCTCTTTTGTCAAATTGCTTATCTAGTTATAGGGTCTAGCAACAAGGATTCCTGAATTTTATTAAAGACTTGCGCTCAAAGAAAAGATTGACCCCGACGTGATTTGAACACGCAACCTTCTGATCTGGAGTCAGACGCGCTGCCGTTGCGCTACGAGGCCCTGCGCTTTTGTCAAATTGCTTATCTAGTTATAGGGTCTAGCAACAAGGATTCCTGAATTTTATTAAAGACTTGCGCTCAAAGAAGAGATTGACGCCGACGTGATTTGAACACGCAACCTTCTGATCTGGAGTCAGACGCGCTACCATTGTGCCACGAGGCCCTGCACTTTTGTCAAATTGCTCATCTAGTTATAGGGTCTAGGAACAAGGATTCCTGAATTTTATTAAAGACTTGCGCTCAAAGAAGAGATTGTTCCCGCAACCTTCAGATCTGGAGTCAGACGCGCTACCATTGTGCCACAAGGCCCTGCGCTTTTGTCAAATTGCTTATCTAGTTATAGAGTCTAGCAACAAGGATTCCTGAATTTTATTAAAGACTCGCGGTCAAAGAACAGATTGACCCCGACGTGATTTGAACACGCAACCTTCTGATCTGGAGTCAGAAGCGCTGCCATTGCGCAAAGAGGCCCTGCGCTTTAGTCAAATTGCTTATCTAGTTATAGGGTCTAGCAACAAGGATTCCTGAATTTTTTTAAAGACTAGCAACAATGGTTCCTGAATTTTTTTAAAGACTTGCGCTCAAAGAAGGGATAGATTCCTGAATTTTATTAAAGACTTGCAACCTTCTGATCTGGAGTCAGACGGGCTACCATTGTCCCACGAGACCCTGCTCTTTTGTCAAATTGCTTATCTAGTTATAGGGTCTAGCAACAAGGATTCCTGAATTTTATTAAAGACTTGCGCTCAAAGAAAAGATTGACCCCGACGTGATTTGAACACGCAACCTTCTGATCTGGAGTCAGACGCGCTGCCGTTGCGCAAAGAGGCCCTGCGCTTTTGTCAAATTGCTTATCTAGTTATAGGGTCTAGCAACAAGGATTCCTGAATTTTATTAAAGACTTGCGCTCAAAGAACAGATTGACCCCGACGTGATTTGAACACGCAACCTTCTGATCTGGAGTCAGACGCGCTGCCGTTGCGCCACGAGGCCCTGCGCTTTTGTCAAATTGCTTATCTAGTTATAGGGTCTAGTAACAAGGATTCCTGAATTTTATTAAAGACTTGCGCTCAAAGAAGAGATTGTTCCCGCAACCTTCAGATCTGGAGTCAGACGCGCTACCATTGTGCCACAAGGCCCTGCACTTTTGTCAAATTGCTTATCTAGTTATAGGGTCTAGCAACAAGGATTCCTGAATTTTATTAAAGACTTGCGCTCAAAGAAGAGATTGACCCCAACGTGATTTGACCACGCAACCTTCTGATCTGGAGTCAGACGCGCTGCCGTTGCGCCACAAGGCCGGGCACGTTTGTCAAATTGCTTATCTAGTTATAGGGTCTAGCAACAAGGATTCCTGAATTTTATTAAAGACTTGAGCTCAAAGAAGAGATTGACCCCGACGTGATTTGAACACGCAACCTTCTGATCTGGAGTCAGACGCGCTACCGTTGCGCCACAAGGCCCTGCTCTTTTGTCAAATTGCTTATCTAGTTATAGGGTCTAGCAACAAGGATTCCTGAATTTTATTAAAGATTTGCGCTCAAAGAACAGATTGACCCCGATGTGATTTGAACACGCAACCTTCTGATCTGGAGTCAGACGCGCTGCCGTTAAGCCACGAGACCCTGCTCTTTTGTCAAATTGCTTATCTAGTTATAGGGTCTAGCAACAAGGATTCTTGAATTTTATTAAAGACTTGCGCTAAAAAAAAAGATATTGTTCCCGCAACCTTCTGATCTGGAGTCAGACGCGCTGCCGTTGCGCCACGAGGCCCTGCGTTTTTGTCATATTGCTTATCTAGTTATAGGGTCTAGCAACAAGGATTCCTGAATTTTATTAAAGACTTGCGCTCGAAGAACAGATTGACCCCGACGTGATTTGAACACGCAACCTTCTGATCTGGAGTCAGACGCACTGCCGTTGCGCTACGAGGCCCTGCGCTTCTCTCAAAGTGCTTATCTAGTTATAGGGTCTAGCAACAAGGATTCCTGAATTTTATTAAAGTCTTGGGCTCAAAGAAGAGATTGACCCCGACGTGATTTGAACACGCAACCTTCTGATCTGGAGTCAGACGCGCTACCGTTGCGCCACGAGGCCATGCGCTTTTGGCAAATTGCTTATCTAGTTATAGGGTCTAGCAACAAGGATTCTTGAATTTTATTAAAGACTTGCGGTCAAAGAAGAGATTGTTCCCACAACCTTCTGATCTGGAGTCAGACGCGCTGCCGTTGCGCCACGAGGCCCTGCGCTTTTGTCAAATTGCTTATCTAGTTATAGGGTCTAGCAACAAGGATTCCTGAATTTTTTTAAAGACTAGCAACAATGGTTCCTGAATTTTTTTAAAGACTTGCGCTCAAAGAAGGGATAGATTCCTGAATTTTATTAAAGACTTGCAACCTTCTGATCTGGAGTCAGACGGGCTGCCGTTGCGCTACGAGGCCCTGCGCTTTTGTCAAATTGCTTATCTAGTTATAGGGTCTAGCAACAAGGATTCCTGAATTTTATTAAAGACTTGCGCTCAAAGAAGAGATTGACCCCGACGTGATTTGAACATGCAACCTTCTGATCTGGAGTCAGACGCGCTACCATTGTGCCACGAGGCCCTGCACTTTTGTCAAATTGCTCATCTAGTTATAGGGTCTAGCAACAAGGATTCCTGAATTTTATTAAAGACTTGCGCTCAAAGAAGAGATTGACGCCGACGTGATTTGAACACGCAACCTTCTGATCTGGAGTCAGACGCGCTACCATTGTGCCACGAGGCCCTGCACTTTTGTCAAATTGCTCATCTAGTTATAGGGTCTAGGAACAAGGATTCCTGAATTTTATTAAAGACTTGCGCTCAAAGAAGAGATTGTTCCCGCAACCTTCAGATCTGTAGTCAGACGCGCTACCATTGTGCCACAAGGCCCTGCACTTTTGTCAAATTGCTTATCTAGTTATAGGGTCTAGCAACAAGGATTCCTGAATTTTATTAAAGACTTGCGCTCAAAGAACAGATTGACCCCGACGTGATTTGAACACGCAACCTTCTGATCTGGAGTCAGACGCGCTGCCGTTGCGCCACGAGGCCCTGCGCTTTTGTCAAATTGCTTATCTAGTTATAGGGTCTAGCAACAAGGATTCCTGAATTTTATTAAAGACTTGCGCTCAAAGAAGAGATTGTTCCCGCAACCTTCAGATCTGGAGTCAGACGCGCTACCATTGTGCCACAAGGCCCTGCACTTTTGTCAAATTGCTTATCTAGTTATAGGGTCTAGCAACAAGGATTCCTGAATTTTATTAAAGACTTGCGCTCAAAGAAGAGATTGACCCCAACGTGATTTGACCACGCAACCTTCTGATCTGGAGTCAGACGCGCTGCCGTTGCGCCACAAGGCCGGGCACGTTTGTCAAATTGCTTATCTAGTTATAGGGTCTAGCAACAAGGATTCCTGAATTTTATTAAAGACTTGAGCTCAAAGAAGAGATTGACCCCGACGTGATTTGAACACGCAACCTTCTGATCTGGAGTCAGACGCGCTACCGTTGCGCCACAAGGCCCTGCTCTTTTGTCAAATTGCTTATCTAGTTATAGGGTCTAGCAACAAGGATTCCTGAATTTTATTAAAGATTTGCGCTCAAAGAACAGATTGACCCCGATGTGATTTGAACACGCAACCTTCTGATCTGGAGTCAGACGCGCTGCCGTTAAGCCACGAGGCCCTGCTCTTTTGTCAAATTGCTTATCTAGTTATAGGGTCTAGCAACAAGGATTCTTGAATTTTATTAAAGACTTGCGCTAAAAAAAAAGATATTGTTCCCGCAACCTTCTGATCTGGAGTCAGACGCGCTGCCGTTGCGCCATAAGGCCCTGCGATTTTGTCATATTGCTTATCTAGTTATAGGGTCTAGCAACAAGGATTCCTGAATTTTATTAAAGACTTGCGCTCGAAGAACAGATTGACCCCGACGTGATTTGAACACGCAACCTTCTGATCTGGAGTCAGACGCACTGCCGTTGCGCTACGAGGCCCTGCGCTTCTCTCAAAGTGCTTATCTAGTTATAGGGTCTAGCAACAAGGATTCCTGAATTTTATTAAAGACTTGCGCTCAAAGAACAGATTGACCCCGACGTGATTTGAACACGCAACCTTCTGATCTGGAGTCAGACGCGCTGCCGTTGCGCCACGAGGCCCTGCGCTTTTGTCAAATTGCTTATCTAGTTATAGGGTCTAGCAACAAGGATTCCTGAATTTTATTAAAGACTTGCGCTCAAAGAAGAGATTGTTCCCGCAACCCTCTGATCTGGAGTCAGACGGGCTACCATTGTGCCACGAGGCCCTGCGGTTTTTCTCAAATTGCTTATCTAGTTATAGGGTCTAGCAACAAGGATTCCTGAATTTTATTAAAGACTTGCGCTCAAAGAAGAGATTGACCCCTAGATTTAAACACGCAACCTTCTGATCTGGAGTCAGACGCGCTGCCGTTGCGCCACGAGGCCCTGCGCTTTTGTCAAATTGCTTATCTAGTTATAGGGTCTAGCAACAAGGATTCCTGAATTTTATTAAAGACTTGCGCTCAAAGAAGGGATAGATTCCTGAATTTTATTAAAGACTTGCAACCTTCTGATCTGGAGTCAGACGGGCTACCATTGTCCCACGAGACCCTGCTCTTTTGTCAAATTGCTTATCTAGTTATAGGGCCTAGCAACAAGGATTCCTGAATTTTATTAAAGACTTGCGCTCATAGAAAAGATTGACCCCGACGTGATTTGAACACGCAACCTTCTGATCTGGAGTCAGACGCGCTGCCGTTGCGCTACGAGGCCCTGCGCTCTTGTCAAATTGCTTATCTAGTTATAGGGTCTAGCAACAAGGATTCCTGAATTTTATTAAAGACTTTCGCTCAAAGAAGAGATTGACGCCGACGTGATTTGAACACGCAACCTTCTGATCTGGAGTCAGACGCGCTACCATTGTGCCATGAGGCCCTGCACTTTTGTCAAATTGCTCATCTAGTTATAGGGTCTAGGAACAAGGATTCCTGAATTTTATTAAAGACTTGCGCTCAAAGAGGAGATTGTTCCCGCAACCTTCAGATCTGGAGTCAGACGCGCTACCATTGTGCCACAAGGCCCTGCGCTTTTGTCAAATTGCTTATCTAGTTATAGAGTCTAGCAACAAGGATTCCTGAATTTTATTAAAGACTCGCGCTCAAAGAACAGATTGACCCCGACGTGATTTGAACACGCAACCTTCTGATCTGGAGTCAGAAGCGCTGCCATTGCGCAAAGAGGCCCTGCGCTTTTGTCAAATTGCTTATCTAGTTATAGGGTCTAGCAACAAGGATTCCTGAATTTTTTTAAAGACTAGCAACAATGGTTCCTGAATTTTTTTAAAGACTTGCGCTCAAAGAAGGGATAGATTCCTGAATTTTATTAAAGACTTGCAACCTTCTGATCTGGAGTCAGACGGGCTGCCGTTGCGCTACGAGGCCCTGCGCTTTTGTCAAATTGCTTATCTAGTTATAGGGTCTAGCAACAAGGATTCCTGAATTTTATTAAA
This sequence comes from Tiaroga cobitis, assembly GCA_030578255.1. NCBI lineage: Eukaryota > Metazoa > Chordata > Actinopteri > Cypriniformes > Leuciscidae > Tiaroga > Tiaroga cobitis. The sequence continues at coordinate 29,869,550 of CM060608.1, read as the reverse complement.
GACTTGCGCTCAAAGAAGGGATAGATTCCTGAATTTTATTAAAGACTTGCAACCTTCTGATCTGGAGTCAGACGGGCTACCATTGTCCCACGAGACCCTGCTCTTTTGTCAAATTGCTTATCTAGTTATAGGGTCTAGCAACAAGGATTCCTGAATTTTATTAAAGACTTGCGCTCAAAGAAAAGATTGACCCCGACGTGATTTGAACACGCAACCTTCTGATCTGGAGTCAGACGCGCTGCCGTTGCGCAAAGAGGCCCTGCGCTTTTGTCAAATTGCTTATCTAGTTATAGGGTCTAGCAACAAGGATTCCTGAATTTTATTAAAGACTTGCGCTCAAAGAACAGATTGACCCCGACGTGATTTGAACACGCAACCTTCTGATCTGGAGTCAGACGCGCTGCCGTTGCGCCACGAGGCCCTGCGCTTTTGTCAAATTGCTTATCTAGTTATAGGGTCTAGCAACAAGGATTCCTGAATTTTATTAAAGACTTGCGCTCAAAGAAGAGATTGTTCCCGCAACCTTCAGATCTGGAGTCAGACGCGCTACCATTGTGCCACAAGGCCCTGCACTTTTGTCAAATTGCTTATCTAGTTATAGGGTCTAGCAACAAGGATTCCTGAATTTTATTAAAGACTTGCGCTCAAAGAAGAGATTGACCCCAACGTGATTTGACCACGCAACCTTCTGATCTGGAGTCAGACGCGCTGCCGTTGCGCCACAAGGCCGGGCACGTTTGTCAAATTGCTTATCTAGTTATAGGGTCTAGCAACAAGGATTCCTGAATTTTATTAAAGACTTGAGCTCAAAGAAGAGATTGACCCCGACGTGATTTGAACACGCAACCTTCTGATCTGGAGTCAGACGCGCTACCGTTGCGCCACAAGGCCCTGCTCTTTTGTCAAATTGCTTATCTAGTTATAGGGTCTAGCAACAAGGATTCCTGAATTTTATTAAAGATTTGCGCTCAAAGAACAGATTGACCCCGATGTGATTTGAACACGCAACCTTCTGATCTGGAGTCAGACGCGCTGCCGTTAAGCCACGAGACCCTGCTCTTTTGTCAAATTGCTTATCTAGTTATAGGGTCTAGCAACAAGGATTCTTGAATTTTATTAAAGACTTGCGCTAAAAAAAAAGATATTGTTCCCGCAACCTTCTGATCTGGAGTCAGACGCGCTGCCGTTGCGCCACGAGGCCCTGCGTTTTTGTCATATTGCTTATCTAGTTATAGGGTCTAGCAACAAGGATTCCTGAATTTTATTAAAGACTTGCGCTCGAAGAACAGATTGACCCCGACGTGATTTGAACACGCAACCTTCTGATCTGGAGTCAGACGCACTGCCGTTGCGCTACGAGGCCCTGCGCTTCTCTCAAAGTGCTTATCTAGTTATAGGGTCTAGCAACAAGGATTCCTGAATTTTATTAAAGTCTTGGGCTCAAAGAAGAGATTGACCCCGACGTGATTTGAACACGCAACCTTCTGATCTGGAGTCAGACGCGCTACCGTTGCGCCACGAGGCCATGCGCTTTTGGCAAATTGCTTATCTAGTTATAGGGTCTAGCAACAAGGATTCTTGAATTTTATTAAAGACTTGCGGTCAAAGAAGAGATTGTTCCCACAACCTTCTGATCTGGAGTCAGACGCGCTGCCGTTGCGCCACGAGGCCCTGCGCTTTTGTCAAATTGCTTATCTAGTTATAGGGTCTAGCAACAAGGATTCCTGAATTTTTTTAAAGACTAGCAACAATGGTTCCTGAATTTTTTTAAAGACTTGCGCTCAAAGAAGGGATAGATTCCTGAATTTTATTAAAGACTTGCAACCTTCTGATCTGGAGTCAGACGGGCTGCCGTTGCGCTACGAGGCCCTGCGCTTTTGTCAAATTGCTTATCTAGTTATAGGGTCTAGCAACAAGGATTCCTGAATTTTATTAAAGACTTGCGCTCAAAGAAGAGATTGACCCCGACGTGATTTGAACATGCAACCTTCTGATCTGGAGTCAGACGCGCTACCATTGTGCCACGAGGCCCTGCACTTTTGTCAAATTGCTCATCTAGTTATAGGGTCTAGCAACAAGGATTCCTGAATTTTATTAAAGACTTGCGCTCAAAGAAGAGATTGACGCCGACGTGATTTGAACACGCAACCTTCTGATCTGGAGTCAGACGCGCTACCATTGTGCCACGAGGCCCTGCACTTTTGTCAAATTGCTCATCTAGTTATAGGGTCTAGGAACAAGGATTCCTGAATTTTATTAAAGACTTGCGCTCAAAGAAGAGATTGTTCCCGCAACCTTCAGATCTGGAGTCAGACGCGCTACCATTGTGCCACAAGGCCCTGCACTTTTGTCAAATTGCTTATCTAGTTATAGAGTCTAGCAACAATGGTTCCTGAATTTTTTTAAAGACTTGCGCTCAAAGAAGGGATAGATTCCTGAATTTTATTAAAGACTTGCAACCTTCTGATCTGGAGTCAGACGGGCTACCATTGTCCCACGAGACCCTGCTCTTTTGTCAAATTGCTTATCTAGTTATAGGGTCTAGCAACAAGGATTCCTGAATTTTATTAAAGACTTGCGCTCAAAGAAAAGATTGACCCCGACGTGATTTGAACACGCAACCTTCTGATCTGGAGTCAGACGCGCTGCCGTTGCGCAAAGAGGCCCTGCGCTTTTGTCAAATTGCTTATCTAGTTATAGGGTCTAGCAACAAGGATTCCTGAATTTTATTAAAGACTTGCGCTCAAAGAACAGATTGACCCCGACGTGATTTGAACACGCAACCTTCTGATCTGGAGTCAGACGCGCTGCCGCTGCGCCACGAGGCCCTGCGCTTTTGTCAAATTGCTTATCTAGTTATAGGGTCTAGCAACAAGGATTCCTGAATTTTATTAAAGACTTGCGCTCAAAGAAGAGATTGTTCCCGCAACCTTCAGATCTGGAGTCAGACGCGCTACCATTGTGCCACAAGGCCCTGCACTTTTGTCAAATTGCTTATCTAGTTATAGGGTCTAGCAACAAGGATTCCTGAATTTTATTAAAGACTTGCGCTCAAAGAAGAGATTGACCCCAACGTGATTTGACCACGCAACCTTCTGATCTGGAGTCAGACGCGCTGCCGTTGCGCCACAAGGCCGGGCACGTTTGTCAAATTGCTTATCTAGTTATAGGGTCTAGCAACAAGGATTCCTGAATTTTATTAAAGACTTGAGCTCAAAGAAGAGATTGACCCCGACGTGATTTGAACACGCAACCTTCTGATCTGGAGTCAGACGCGCTACCGTTGCGCCACAAGGCCCTGCTCTTTTGTCAAATTGCTTATCTAGTTATAGGGTCTAGCAACAAGGATTCCTGAATTTTATTAAAGATTTGCGCTCAAAGAACAGATGGACCCCGATGTGATTTGAACACGCAACCTTCTGATCTGGAGTCAGACGCGCTGCCGTTAAGCCACGAGACCCTGCTCTTTTGTCAAATTGCTTATCTAGTTATAGGGTCTAGCAACAAGGATTCTTGAATTTTATTAAAGACTTGCGCTCAAAGAAGAGATTGTTCCCGCAACCTTCAGATCTGGAGTCAGACGCGCTACCATTGTGCCACAAGGCCCTGCGCTTTTGTCAAATTGCTTATCTAGTTATAGAGTCTAGCAACAAGGATTCCTGAATTTTATTAAAGACTCGCGGTCAAAGAACAGATTGACCCCGACGTGATTTGAACACGCAACCTTCTGATCTGGAGTCAGAAGCGCTGCCATTGCGCAAAGAGGCCCTGCGCTTTTGTCAAATTGCTTATCTAGTTATAGGGTCTAGCAACAAGGATTCCTGAATTTTTTTAAAGACTAGCAACAATGGTTCCTGAATTTTTTTAAAGACTTGCGCTCAAAGAAGGGATAGATTCCTGAATTTTATTAAAGACTTGCAACCTTCTGATCTGGAGTCAGACGGGCTGCCGTTGCGCTACGAGGCCCTGCGCTTTTGTCAAATTGCTTATCTAGTTATAGGGTCTAGCAACAAGGATTCCTGAATTTTATTAAAGACTTGCGCTCAAAGAAGGGATAGATTCCTGAATTTTATTAAAGACTTGCAACCTTCTGATCTGGAGTCAGACGGGCTACCATTGTCCCACGAGACCCTGCTCTTTTGTCAAATTGCTTATCTAGTTATAGGGTCTAGCAACAAGGATTCCTGAATTTTATTAAAGACTTGCGCTCAAAGAAAAGATTGACCCCGACGTGATTTGAACACGCAACCTTCTGATCTGGAGTCAGACGCGCTGCCGTTGCGCAAAGAGGCCCTGCGCTTTTGTCAAATTGCTTATCTAGTTATAGGGTCTAGCAACAAGGATTCCTGAATTTTATTAAAGACTTGCGCTCAAAGAACAGATTGACCCCGACGTGATTTGAACACGCAACCTTCTGATCTGGAGTCAGACGCGCTGCCGTTGCGCCACGAGGCCCTGCGCTTTTGTCAAATTGCTTATCTAGTTATAGGGTCTAGCAACAAGGATTCCTGAATTTTATTAAAGACTTGCGCTCAAAGAAGAGATTGTTCCCGCAACCTTCAGATCTGGAGTCAGACGCGCTACCATTGTGCCACAAGGCCCTGCACTTTTGTCAAATTGCTTATCTAGTTATAGGGTCTAGCAACAAGGATTCCTGAATTTTATTAAAGACTTGCGCTCAAAGAAGAGATTGACCCCAACGTGATTTGACCACGCAACCTTCTGATCTGGAGTCAGACGCGCTGCCGTTGCGCCACAAGGCCGGGCACGTTTGTCAAATTGCTTATCTAGTTATAGGGTCTAGCAACAAGGATTCCTGAATTTTATTAAAGACTTGAGCTCAAAGAAGAGATTGACCCCGACGTGATTTGAACACGCAACCTTCTGATCTGGAGTCAGACGCGCTACCGTTGCGCCACAAGGCCCTGCTCTTTTGTCAAATTGCTTATCTAGTTATAGGGTCTAGCAACAAGGATTCCTGAATTTTATTAAAGATTTGCGCTCAAAGAACAGATTGACCCCGATGTGATTTGAACACGCAACCTTCTGATCTGGAGTCAGACGCGCTGCCGTTAAGCCACGAGACCCTGCTCTTTTGTCAAATTGCTTATCTAGTTATAGGGTCTAGCAACAAGGATTCTTGAATTTTATTAAAGACTTGCGCTAAAAAAAAAGATATTGTTCCCGCAACCTTCTGATCTGGAGTCAGACGCGCTGCCGTTGCGCCACGAGGCCCTGCGTTTTTGTCATATTGCTTATCTAGTTATAGGGTCTAGCAACAAGGATTCCTGAATTTTATTAAAGACTTGCGCTCGAAGAACAGATTGACCCCGACGTGATTTGAACACGCAACCTTCTGATCTGGAGTCAGACGCACTGCCGTTGCGCTACGAGGCCCTGCGCTTCTCTCAAAGTGCTTATCTAGTTATAGGGTCTAGCAACAAGGATTCCTGAATTTTATTAAAGTCTTGGGCTCAAAGAAGAGATTGACCCCGACGTGATTTGAACACGCAACCTTCTGATCTGGAGTCAGACGCGCTACCGTTGCGCCACGAGGCCATGCGCTTTTGGCAAATTGCTTATCTAGTTATAGGGTCTAGCAACAAGGATTCTTGAATTTTATTAAAGACTTGCGGTCAAAGAAGAGATTGTTCCCACAACCTTCTGATCTGGAGTCAGACGCGCTGCCGTTGCGCCACGAGGCCCTGCGCTTTTGTCAAATTGCTTATCTAGTTATAGGGTCTAGCAACAAGGATTCCTGAATTTTTTTAAAGACTAGCAACAATGGTTCCTGAATTTTTTTAAAGACTTGCGCTCAAAGAAGGGATAGATTCCTGAATTTTATTAAAGACTTGCAACCTTCTGATCTGGAGTCAGACGGGCTGCCGTTGCGCTACGAGGCCCTGCGCTTTTGTCAAATTGCTTATCTAGTTATAGGGTCTAGCAACAAGGATTCCTGAATTTTATTAAAGACTTGCGCTCAAAGAAGAGATTGACCCCGACGTGATTTGAACATGCAACCTTCTGATCTGGAGTCAGACGCGCTACCATTGTGCCACGAGGCCCTGCACTTTTGTCAAATTGCTCATCTAGTTATAGGGTCTAGCAACAAGGATTCCTGAATTTTATTAAAGACTTGCGCTCAAAGAAGAGATTGACGCCGACGTGATTTGAACACGCAACCTTCTGATCTGGAGTCAGACGCGCTACCATTGTGCCACGAGGCCCTGCACTTTTGTCAAATTGCTCATCTAGTTATAGGGTCTAGGAACAAGGATTCCTGAATTTTATTAAAGACTTGCGCTCAAAGAAGAGATTGTTCCCGCAACCTTCAGATCTGGAGTCAGACGCGCTACCATTGTGCCACGAGGCCCTGCACTTTTGTCAAATTGCTTATCTAGTTATAGGGTCTAGCAACAAGGATTCCTGAATTTTATTAAAGACTTGCGCTCAAAGAACAGATTGACCCCGACGTGATTTGAACACGCAACCTTCTGATCTGGAGTCAGACGCGCTGCCGTTGCGCCACGAGGCCCTGCGCTTTTGTCAAATTGCTTATCTAGTTATAGGGTCTAGCAACAAGGATTCCTGAATTTTATTAAAGACTTGCGCTCAAAGAAGAGATTGTTCCCGCAACCTTCAGATCTGGAGTCAGACGCGCTACCATTGTGCCACAAGGCCCTGCACTTTTGTCAAATTGCTTATCTAGTTATAGGGTCTAGCAACAAGGATTCCTGAATTTTATTAAAGACTTGCGCTCAAAGAAGAGATTGACCCCAACGTGATTTGACCACGCAACCTTCTGATCTGGAGTCAGACGCGCTGCCGTTGCGCCACAAGGCCGGGCACGTTTGTCAAATTGCTTATCTAGTTATAGGGTCTAGCAACAAGGATTCCTGAATTTTATTAAAGACTTGAGCTCAAAGAAGAGATTGACCCCGACGTGATTTGAACACGCAACCTTCTGATCTGGAGTCAGACGCGCTACCGTTGCGCCACAAGGCCCTGCTCTTTTGTCAAATTGCTTATCTAGTTATAGGGTCTAGCAACAAGGATTCCTGAATTTTATTAAAGATTTGCGCTCAAAGAACAGATTGACCCCGATGTGATTTGAACACGCAACCTTCTGATCTGGAGTCAGACGCGCTGCCGTTAAGCCACGAGGCCCTGCTCTTTTGTCAAATTGCTTATCTAGTTATAGGGTCTAGCAACAAGGATTCTTGAATTTTATTAAAGACTTGCGCTAAAAAAAAAGATATTGTTCCCGCAACCTTCTGATCTGGAGTCAGACGCGCTGCCGTTGCGCCATAAGGCCCTGCGATTTTGTCATATTGCTTATCTAGTTATAGGGTCTAGCAACAAGGATTCCTGAATTTTATTAAAGACTTGCGCTCGAAGAACAGATTGACCCCGACGTGATTTGAACACGCAACCTTCTGATCTGGAGTCAGACGCACTGCCGTTGCGCTACGAGGCCCTGCGCTTCTCTCAAAGTGCTTATCTAGTTATAGGGTCTAGCAACAAGGATTCCTGAATTTTATTAAAGACTTGCGCTCAAAGAACAGATTGACCCCGACGTGATTTGAACACGCAACCTTCTGATCTGGAGTCAGACGCGCTGCCGTTGCGCCACGAGGCCCTGCGCTTTTGTCAAATTGCTTATCTAGTTATAGGGTCTAGCAACAAGGATTCCTGAATTTTATTAAAGACTTGCGCTCAAAGAAGAGATTGTTCCCGCAACCTTCTGATCTGGAGTCAGACGGGCTACCATTGTGCCACGAGGCCCTGCGGTTTTTCTCAAATTGCTTATCTAGTTATAGGGTCTAGCAACAAGGATTCCTGAATTTTATTAAAGACTTGCGCTCAAAGAAGAGATTGACCCCTAGATTTAAACACGCAACCTTCTGATCTGGAGTCAGACGCGCTGCCGTTGCGCCACGAGGCCCTGCGCTTTTGTCAAATTGCTTATCTAGTTATAGGGTCTAGCAACAAGGATTCCTGAATTTTATTAAAGACTTGCGCTCAAAGAAGGGATAGATTCCTGAATTTTATTAAAGACTTGCAACCTTCTGATCTGGAGTCAGACGGGCTACCATTGTCCCACGAGACCCTGCTCTTTTGTCAAATTGCTTATCTAGTTATAGGGCCTAGCAACAAGGATTCCTGAATTTTATTAAAGACTTGCGCTCAAAGAAAAGATTGACCCCGACGTGATTTGAACACGCAACCTTCTGATCTGGAGTCAGACGCGCTGCCGTTGCGCTACGAGGCCCTGCGCTCTTGTCAAATTGCTTATCTAGTTATAGGGTCTAGCAACAAGGATTCCTGAATTTTATTAAAGACTTTCGCTCAAAGAAGAGATTGACGCCGACGTGATTTGAACACGCAACCTTCTGATCTGGAGTCAGACGCGCTACCATTGTGCCATGAGGCCCTGCACTTTTGTCAAATTGCTCATCTAGTTATAGGGTCTAGGAACAAGGATTCCTGAATTTTATTAAAGACTTGCGCTCAAAGAGGAGATTGTTCCCGCAACCTTCAGATCTGGAGTCAGACGCGCTACCATTGTGCCACAAGGCCCTGCGCTTTTGTCAAATTGCTTATCTAGTTATAGAGTCTAGCAACAAGGATTCCTGAATTTTATTAAAGACTCGCGCTCAAAGAACAGATTGACCCCGACGTGATTTGAACACGCAACCTTCTGATCTGGAGTCAGAAGCGCTGCCATTGCGCAAAGAGGCCCTGCGCTTTTGTCAAATTGCTTATCTAGTTATAGGGTCTAGCAACAAGGATTCCTGAATTTTTTTAAAGACTAGCAACAATGGTTCCTGAATTTTTTTAAAGACTTGCGCTCAAAGAAGGGATAGATTCCTGAATTTTATTAAAGACTTGCAACCTTCTGATCTGGAGTCAGACGGGCTGCCGTTGCGCTACGAGGCCCTGCGCTTTTGTCAAATTGCTTATCTAGTTATAGGGTCTAGCAACAAGGATTCCTGAATTTTATTAAAGACTTGCGCTCAAAGAAGGGATAGATTCCTGAATTTTATTAAAGACTTGCAACCTTCTGATCTGGAGTCAGACGCGCTGCCGTTGCGCCACAAGGCCGGGCACGTTTGTCAAATTGCTTATCTAGTTATAGGGTCTAGCAACAAGGATTCCTGAATTTTATTAAAGACTTGAGCTCAAAGAAGAGATTGACCCCGACGTGATTTGAACACGCAACCTCCTGATCTGGAGTCAGACGCGCTACCGTTGCGCCACAAGGCCCTGCTCTTTTGTCAAATTGCTTATCTAGTTATAGGGTCTAGCAACAAGGATTCCTGAATTTTATTAAAGATTTGCGCTCAAAGAACAGATTGACCCCGATGTGATTTGAACACGCAACCTTCTGATCTGGAGTCAGACGCGCTGCCGTTAAGCCACGAGACCCTGCTCTTTTGTCAAATTGCTTATCTAGTTATAGGGTCTAGCAACAAGGATTCTTGAATTTTATTAAAGACTTGCGCTAAAAAAAAAGATATTGTTCCCGCAACCTTCTGATCTGGAGTCAGACGCGCTGCCGTTGCGCCACGAGGCCCTGCGTTTTTGTCATATTGCTTATCTAGTTATAGGGTCTAGCAACAAGGATTCCTGAATTTTATTAAAGACTTGCGCTCGAAGAACAGATTGACCCCGACGTGATTTGAACACGCAACCTTCTGATCTGGAGTCAGACGCACTGCCGTTGCGCTACGAGGCCCTGCGCTTCTCTCAAAGTGCTTATCTAGTTATAGGGTCTAGCAACAAGGATTCCTGAATTTTATTAAAGTCTTGGGCTCAAAGAAGAGATTGACCCCGACGTGATTTGAACACGCAACCTTCTGATCTGGAGTCAGACGCGCTACCGTTGCGCCACGAGGCCATGCGCTTTTGGCAAATTGCTTATCTAGTTATAGGGTCTAGCAACAAGGATTCTTGAATTTTATTAAAGACTTGCGGTCAAAGAAGAGATTGTTCCCACAACCTTCTGATCTGGAGTCAGACGCGCTGCCGTTGCGCCACGAGGCCCTGCGCTTTTGTCAAATTGCTTATCTAGTTATAGGGTCTAGCAACAAGGATTCCTGAATTTTTTTAAAGACTAGCAACAATGGTTCCTGAATTTTTTTAAAGACTTGCGCTCAAAGAAGGGATAGATTCCTGAATTTTATTAAAGACTTGCAACCTTCTGATCTGGAGTCAGACGGGCTGCCGTTGCGCTACGAGGCCCTGCGCTTTTGTCAAATTGCTTATCTAGTTATAGGGTCTAGCAACAAGGATTCCTGAATTTTATTAAAGACTTGCGCTCAAAGAAGAGATTGACCCCGACGTGATTTGAACATGCAACCTTCTGATCTGGAGTCAGACGCGCTACCATTGTGCCACGAGGCCCTGCACTTTTGTCAAATTGCTCATCTAGTTATAGGGTCTAGCAACAAGGATTCCTGAATTTTATTAAAGACTTGCACTCAAAGAAGAGATTGACGCCGACGTGATTTGAACACGCAACCTTCTGATCTGGAGTCAGACGCGCTACCATTGTGCCACGAGGCCCTGCACTTTTGTCAAATTGCTCATCTAGTTATAGGGTCTAGGAACAAGGATTCCTGAATTTTATTAAAGACTTGCGCTCAAAGAAGAGATTGTTCCCGCAACCTTCAGATCTGGAGTCAGACGCGCTACCATTGTGCCACAAGGCCCTGCACTTTTGTCAAATTGCTTATCTAGTTATAGAGTCTAGCAACAATGGTTCCTGAATTTTTTTAAAGACTTGCGCTCAAAGAAGGGATAGATTCCTGAATTTTATTAAAGACTTGCAACCTTCTGATCTGGAGTCAGACGGGCTACCATTGTCCCACGAGACCCTGCTCTTTTGTCAAATTGCTTATCTAGTTATAGGGTCTAGCAACAAGGATTCCTGAATTTTATTAAAGACTTGCGCTCAAAGAAAATATTGACCCCGACGTGATTTGAACACGCAACCTTCTGATCTGGAGTCAGACGCGCTGCCGTTGCGCAAAGAGGCCCTGCGCTTTTGTCAAATTGCTTATCTAGTTATAGGGTCTAGCAACAAGGATTCCTGAATTTTATTAAAGACTTGCGCTCAAAGAACAGATTGACCCCGACGTGATTTGAACACGCAACCTTCTGATCTGGAGTCAGACGCGCTGCCGTTGCGCCACGAGGCCCTGCGCTTTTGTCAAATTGCTTATCTAGTTATAGGGTCTAGCAACAAGGATTCCTGAATTTTATTAAAGACTTGCGCTCAAAGAAGAGATTGTTCCCGCAACCTTCAGATCTGGAGTCAGACGCGCTACCATTGTGCCACAAGGCCCTGCACTTTTGTCAAATTGCTTATCTAGTTATAGGGTCTAGCAACAAGGATTCCTGAATTTTATTAAAGACTTGCGCTCAAAGAAGAGATTGACCCCAACGTGATTTGACCACGCAACCTTCTGATCTGGAGTCAGACGCGCTGCCGTTGCGCCACAAGGCCGGGCACGTTTGTCAAATTGCTTATCTAGTTATAGGGTCTAGCAACAAGGATTCCTGAATTTTATTAAAGACTTGAGCTCAAAGAAGAGATTGACCCCGACGTGATTTGAACACGCAACCTTCTGATCTGGAGTCAGACGCGCTACCGTTGCGCCACAAGGCCCTGCTCTTTTGTCAAATTGCTTATCTAGTTATAGGGTCTAGCAACAAGGATTCCTGAATTTTATTAAAGATTTGCGCTCAAAGAACAGATTGACCCCGATGTGATTTGAACACGCAACCTTCTGATCTGGAGTCAGACGCGCTGCCGTTAAGCCACGAGACCCTGCTCTTTTGTCAAATTGCTTATCTAGTTATAGGGTCTAGCAACAAGGATTCTTGAATTTTATTAAAGACTTGCGCTAAAAAAAAAGATATTGTTCCCGCAACCTTCTGATCTGGAGTCAGACGCGCTGCCGTTGCGCCACGAGGCCCTGCGTTTTTGTCATATTGCTTATCTAGTTATAGGGTCTAGCAACAAGGATTCCTGAATTTTATTAAAGACTTGCGCTCGAAGAACAGATTGACCCCGACGTGATTTGAACACGCAACCTTCTGATCTGGAGTCAGACGCACTGCCGTTGCGCTACGAGGCCCTGCGCTTCTCTCAAAGTGCTTATCTAGTTATAGGGTCTAGCAACAAGGATTCCTGAATTTTATTAAAGTCTTGGGCTCAAAGAAGAGATTGACCCCGACGTGATTTGAACACGCAACCTTCTGATCTGGAGTCAGACGCGCTACCGTTGCGCCACGAGGCCATGCACTTTTGGCAAATTGCTTATCTAGTTATAGGGTCTAGCAACAAGGATTCTTGAATTTTATTAAAGACTTGCGGTCAAAGAAGAGATTGTTCCCACAACCTTCTGATCTGGAGTCAGACGCGCTGCCGTTGCGCCACGAGGCCCTGCGCTTTTGTCAAATTGCTTATCTAGTTATAGGGTCTAGCAACAAGGATTCCTGAATTTTTTTAAAGACTAGCAACAATGGTTCCTGAATTTTTTTAAAGACTTGCGCTCAAAGAAGGGATAGATTCCTGAATTTTATTAAAGACTTGCAACCTTCTGATCTGGAGTCAGACGGGCTGCCGTTGCGCCACAAGGCCGGGCACGTTTGTCAAATTGCTTATCTAGTTATAGGGTCTAGCAACAAGGATTCCTGAATTTTATTAAAGACTTGAGCTCAAAGAAGAGATTGACCCCGACGTGATTTGAACACGCAACCTTCTGATCTGGAGTCAGACGCGCTACCGTTGCGCCACAAGGCCCTGCTCTTTTGTCAAATTGCTTATCTAGTTATAGGGTCTAGCAACAAGGATTCCTGAATTTTATTAAAGACTTGCGCTCAAAGAAAAGATTGACCCCGACGTGATTTGAACACGCAACCTTCTGATCTGGAGTCAGACGCGCTGCCGTTGCGCTACGAGGCCCTGCGCTCTTGTCAAATTGCTTATCTAGTTATAGGGTCTAGCAACAAGGATTCCTGAATTTTATTAAAGACTTTCGCTCAAAGAAGAGATTGACGCCGACGTGATTTGAACACGCAACCTTCTGATCTGGAGTCAGACGCGCTACCATTGTGCCATGAGGCCCTGCACTTTTGTCAAATTGCTCATCTAGTTATAGGGTCTAGGAACAAGGATTCCTGAATTTTATTAAAGACTTGCGCTCAAAGAGGAGATTGTTCCCGCAACCTTCAGATCTGGAGTCAGACGCGCTACCATTGTGCCACAAGGCCCTGCGCTTTTGTCAAATTGCTTATCTAGTTATAGAGTCTAGCAACAAGGATTCCTGAATTTTATTAAAGACTCGCGCTCAAAGAACAGATTGACCCCGACGTGATTTGAACACGCAACCTTCTGATCTGGAGTCAGAAGCGCTGCCATTGCGCAAAGAGGCCCTGCGCTTTTGTCAAATTGCTTATCTAGTTATAGGGTCTAGCAACAAGGATTCCTGAATTTTTTTAAAGACTAGCAACAATGGTTCCTGAATTTTTTTAAAGACTTGCGCTCAAAGAAGGGATAGATTCCTGAATTTTATTAAAGACTTGCAACCTTCTGATCTGGAGTCAGACGGGCTGCCGTTGCGCTACGAGGCCCTGCGCTTTTGTCAAATTGCTTATCTAGTTATAGGGTCTAGCAACAAGGATTCCTGAATTTTATTAAAGACTTGCGCTCAAAGAAGGGATAGATTCCTGAATTTTATTAAAGACTTGCAACCTTCTGATCTGGAGTCAGACGCGCTGCCGTTGCGCCACAAGGCCGGGCACGTTTGTCAAATTGCTTATCTAGTTATAGGGTCTAGCAACAAGGATTCCTGAATTTTATTAAAGACTTGAGCTCAAAGAAGAGATTGACCCCGACGTGATTTGAACACGCAACCTTCTGATCTGGAGTCAGACGCGCTACCGTTGCGCCACAAGGCCCTGCTCTTTTGTCAAATTGCTTATCTAGTTATAGGGTCTAGCAACAAGGATTCCTGAATTTTATTAAAGATTTGCGCTCAAAGAACAGATTGACCCCGATGTGATTTGAACACGCAACCTTCTGATCTGGAGTCAGACGCGCTGCCGTTAAGCCACGAGACCCTGCTCTTTTGTCAAATTGCTTATCTAGTTATAGGGTCTAGCAACAAGGATTCTTGAATTTTATTAAAGACTTGCGCTAAAAAAAAAGATATTGTTCCCGCAACCTTCTGATCTGGAGTCAGACGCGCTGCCGTTGCGCCACGAGGCCCTGCGTTTTTGTCATATTGCTTATCTAGTTATAGGGTCTAGCAACAAGGATTCCTGAATTTTATTAAAGACTTGCGCTCGAAGAACAGATTGACCCCGACGTGATTTGAACACGCAACCTTCTGATCTGGAGTCAGACGCACTGCCGTTGCGCTACGAGGCCCTGCGCTTCTCTCAAAGTGCTTATCTAGTTATAGGGTCTAGCAACAAGGATTCCTGAATTTTATTAAAGTCTTGGGCTCAAAGAAGAGATTGACCCCGACGTGATTTGAACACGCAACCTTCTGATCTGGAGTCAGACGCGCTACCGTTGCGCCACGAGGCCATGCGCTTTTGGCAAATTGCTTATCTAGTTATAGGGTCTAGCAACAAGGATTCTTGAATTTTATTAAAGACTTGCGGTCAAAGAAGAGATTGTTCCCACAACCTTCTGATCTGGAGTCAGACGCGCTGCCGTTGCGCCACGAGGCCCTGCGCTTTTGTCAAATTGCTTATCTAGTTATAGGGTCTAGCAACAAGGATTCCTGAATTTTTTTAAAGACTAGCAACAATGGTTCCTGAATTTTTTTAAAGACTTGCGCTCAAAGAAGGGATAGATTCCTGAATTTTATTAAAGACTTGCAACCTTCTGATCTGGAGTCAGACGGGCTGCCGTTGCGCTACGAGGCCCTGCGCTTTTGTCAAATTGCTTATCTAGTTATAGGGTCTAGCAACAAGGATTCCTGAATTTTATTAAAGACTTGCGCTCAAAGAAGAGATTGACCCCGACGTGATTTGAACATGCAACCTTCTGATCTGGAGTCAGACGCGCTACCATTGTGCCACGAGGCCCTGCACTTTTGTCAAATTGCTCATCTAGTTATAGGGTCTAGCAACAAGGATTCCTGAATTTTATTAAAGACTTGCGCTCAAAGAAGAGATTGACGCCGACGTGATTTGAACACGCAACCTTCTGATCTGGAGTCAGACGCGCTACCATTGTGCCACGAGGCCCTGCACTTTTGTCAAATTGCTCATCTAGTTATAGGGTCTAGGAACAAGGATTCCTGAATTTTATTAAAGACTTGCGCTCAAAGAAGAGATTGTTCCCGCAACCTTCAGATCTGGAGTCAGACGCGCTACCATTGTGCCACAAGGCCCTGCACTTTTGTCAAATTGCTTATCTAGTTATAGAGTCTAGCAACAATGGTTCCTGAATTTTTTTAAAGACTTGCGCTCAAAGAAGGGATAGATTCCTGAATTTTATTAAAGACTTGCAACCTTCTGATCTGGAGTCAGACGGGCTACCATTGTCCCACGAGACCCTGCTCTTTTGTCAAATTGCTTATCTAGTTATAGGGTCTAGCAACAAGGATTCCTGAATTTTATTAAAGACTTGCGCTCAAAGAAAAGATTGACCCCGACGTGATTTGAACACGCAACCTTCTGATCTGGAGTCAGACGCGCTGCCGTTGCGCAAAGAGGCCCTGCGCTTTTGTCAAATTGCTTATCTAGTTATAGGGTCTAGCAACAAGGATTCCTGAATTTTATTAAAGACTTGCGCTCAAAGAACAGATTGACCCCGACGTGATTTGAACACGCAACCTTCTGATCTGGAGTCAGACGCGCTGCCGTTGCGCCACGAGGCCCTGCGCTTTTGTCAAATTGCTTATCTAGTTATAGGGTCTAGCAACAAGGATTCCTGAATTTTATTAAAGACTTGCGCTCAAAGAAGGGATAGATTCCTGAATTTTATTAAAGACTTGCAACCTTCTGATCTGGAGTCAGACGGGCTACCATTGTCCCACGAGACCCTGCTCTTTTGTCAAATTGCTTATCTAGTTATAGGGCCTAGCAACAAGGATTCCTGAATTTTATTAAAGACTTGCGCTCATAGAAAAGATTGACCCCGACGTGATTTGAACACGCAACCTTCTGATCTGGAGTCAGACGCGCTGCCGTTGCGCTACGAGGCCCTGCGCTCTTGTCAAATTGCTTATCTAGTTATAGGGTCTAGCAACAAGGATTCCTGAATTTTATTAAAGACTTTCGCTCAAAGAAGAGATTGACGCCGACGTGATTTGAACACGCAACCTTCTGATCTGGAGTCAGACGCGCTACCATTGTGCCATGAGGCCCTGCACTTTTGTCAAATTGCTCATCTAGTTATAGGGTCTAGGAACAAGGATTCCTGAATTTTATTAAAGACTTGCGCTCAAAGAGGAGATTGTTCCCGCAACCTTCAGATCTGGAGTCAGACGCGCTACCATTGTGCCACAAGGCCCTGCGCTTTTGTCAAATTGCTTATCTAGTTATAGAGTCTAGCAACAAGGATTCCTGAATTTTATTAAAGACTCGCGCTCAAAGAACAGATTGACCCCGACGTGATTTGAACACGCAACCTTCTGATCTGGAGTCAGAAGCGCTGCCATTGCGCAAAGAGGCCCTGCGCTTTTGTCAAATTGCTTATCTAGTTATAGGGTCTAGCAACAAGGATTCCTGAATTTTTTTAAAGACTAGCAACAATGGTTCCTGAATTTTTTTAAAGACTTGCGCTCAAAGAAGGGATAGATTCCTGAATTTTATTAAAGACTTGCAACCTTCTGATCTGGAGTCAGACGGGCTGCCGTTGCGCTACGAGGCCCTGCGCTTTTGTCAAATTGCTTATCTAGTTATAGGGTCTAGCAACAAGGATTCCTGAATTTTATTAAAGACTTGCGCTCAAAGAAGGGATAGATTCCTGAATTTTATTAAAGACTTGCAACCTTCTGATCTGGAGTCAGACGGGCTACCATTGTCCCACGAGACCCTGCTCTTTTGTCAAATTGCTTATCTAGTTATAGGGTCTAGCAACAAGGATTCCTGAATTTTATTAAAGACTTGCGCTCAAAGAAAAGATTGACCCCGACGTGATTTGAACACGCAACCTTCTGATCTGGAGTCAGACGCGCTGCCGTTGCGCAAAGAGGCCCTGCGCTTTTGTCAAATTGCTTATCTAGTTATAGGGTCTAGCAACAAGGATTCCTGAATTTTATTAAAGACTTGCGCTCAAAGAACAGATTGACCCCGACGTGATTTGAACACGCAACCTTCTGATCTGGAGTCAGACGCGCTGCCGTTGCGCCACGAGGCCCTGCGCTTTTGTCAAATTGCTTATCTAGTTATAGGGTCTAGCAACAAGGATTCCTGAATTTTATTAAAGACTTGCGCTCAAAGAAGAGATTGTTCCCGCAACCTTCAGATCTGGAGTCAGACGCGCTACCATTGTGCCACAAGGCCCTGCACTTTTGTCAAATTGCTTATCTAGTTATAGGGTCTAGCAACAAGGATTCCTGAATTTTATTAAAGACTTGCGCTCAAAGAAGAGATTGACCCCAACGTGATTTGACCACGCAACCTTCTGATCTGGAGTCAGACGCGCTGCCGTTGCGCCACAAGGCCGGGCACGTTTGTCAAATTGCTTATCTAGTTATAGGGTCTAGCAACAAGGATTCCTGAATTTTATTAAAGACTTGAGCTCAAAGAAGAGATTGACCCCGACGTGATTTGAACACGCAACCTTCTGATCTGGAGTCAGACGCGCTACCGTTGCGCCACAAGGCCCTGCTCTTTTGTCAAATTGCTTATCTAGTTATAGGGTCTAGCAACAAGGATTCCTGAATTTTATTAAAGATTTGCGCTCAAAGAACAGATTGACCCCGATGTGATTTGAACACGCAACCTTCTGATCTGGAGTCAGACGCGCTGCCGTTAAGCCACGAGACCCTGCTCTTTTGTCAAATTGCTTATCTAGTTATAGGGTCTAGCAACAAGGATTCTTGAATTTTATTAAAGACTTGCGCTAAAAAAAAAGATATTGTTCCCGCAACCTTCTGATCTGGAGTCAGACGCGCTGCCGTTGCGCCACGAGGCCCTGCGTTTTTGTCATATTGCTTATCTAGTTATAGGGTCTAGCAACAAGGATTCCTGAATTTTATTAAAGACTTGCGCTCGAAGAACAGATTGACCCCGACGTGATTTGAACACGCAACCTTCTGATCTGGAGTCAGACGCACTGCCGTTGCGCTACGAGGCCCTGCGCTTCTCTCAAAGTGCTTATCTAGTTATAGGGTCTAGCAACAAGGATTCCTGAATTTTATTAAAGTCTTGGGCTCAAAGAAGAGATTGACCCCGACGTGATTTGAACACGCAACCTTCTGATCTGGAGTCAGACGCGCTACCGTTGCGCCACGAGGCCATGCGCTTTTGGCAAATTGCTTATCTAGTTATAGGGTCTAGCAACAAGGATTCTTGAATTTTATTAAAGACTTGCGGTCAAAGAAGAGATTGTTCCCACAACCTTCTGATCTGGAGTCAGACGCGCTGCCGTTGCGCCACGAGGCCCTGCGCTTTTGTCAAATTGCTTATCTAGTTATAGGGTCTAGCAACAAGGATTCCTGAATTTTTTTAAAGACTAGCAACAATGGTTCCTGAATTTTTTTAAAGACTTGCGCTCAAAGAAGGGATAGATTCCTGAATTTTATTAAAGACTTGCAACCTTCTGATCTGGAGTCAGACGGGCTGCCGTTGCGCTACGAGGCCCTGCGCTTTTGTCAAATTGCTTATCTAGTTATAGGGTCTAGCAACAAGGATTCCTGAATTTTATTAAAGACTTGCGCTCAAAGAAGAGATTGACCCCGACGTGATTTGAACATGCAACCTTCTGATCTGGAGTCAGACGCGCTACCATTGTGCCACGAGGCCCTGCACTTTTGTCAAATTGCTCATCTAGTTATAGGGTCTAGCAACAAGGATTCCTGAATTTTATTAAAGACTTGCGCTCAAAGAAGAGATTGACGCCGACGTGATTTGAACACGCAACCTTCTGATCTGGAGTCAGACGCGCTACCATTGTGCCACGAGGCCCTGCACTTTTGTCAAATTGCTCATCTAGTTATAGGGTCTAGGAACAAGGATTCCTGAATTTTATTAAAGACTTGCGCTCAAAGAAGAGATTGTTCCCGCAACCTTCAGATCTGGAGTCAGACGCGCTACCATTGTGCCACAAGGCCCTGCACTTTTGTCAAATTGCTTATCTAGTTATAGAGTCTAGCAACAATGGTTCCTGAATTTTTTTAAAGACTTGCGCTCAAAGAAGGGATAGATTCCTGAATTTTATTAAAGACTTGCAACCTTCTGATCTGGAGTCAGACGGGCTACCATTGTCCCACGAGACCCTGCTCTTTTGTCAAATTGCTTATCTAGTTATAGGGTCTAGCAACAAGGATTCCTGAATTTTATTAAAGACTTGCGCTCAAAGAAAAGATTGACCCCGACGTGATTTGAACACGCAACCTTCTGATCTGGAGTCAGACGCGCTGCCGTTGCGCAAAGAGGCCCTGCGCTTTTGTCAAATTGCTTATCTAGTTATAGGGTCTAGCAACAAGGATTCCTGAATTTTATTAAAGACTTGCGCTCAAAGAACAGATTGACCCCGACGTGATTTGAACACGCAACCTTCTGATCTGGAGTCAGACGCGCTGCCGCTGCGCCACGAGGCCCTGCGCTTTTGTCAAATTGCTTATCTAGTTATAGGGTCTAGCAACAAGGATTCCTGAATTTTATTAAAGACTTGCGCTCAAAGAAGAGATTGTTCCCGCAACCTTCAGATCTGGAGTCAGACGCGCTACCATTGTGCCACAAGGCCCTGCACTTTTGTCAAATTGCTTATCTAGTTATAGGGTCTAGCAACAAGGATTCCTGAATTTTATTAAAGACTTGCGCTCAAAGAAGAGATTGACCCCAACGTGATTTGACCACGCAACCTTCTGATCTGGAGTCAGACGCGCTGCCGTTGCGCCACAAGGCCGGGCACGTTTGTCAAATTGCTTATCTAGTTATAGGGTCTAGCAACAAGGATTCCTGAATTTTATTAAAGACTTGAGCTCAAAGAAGAGATTGACCCCGACGTGATTTGAACACGCAACCTTCTGATCTGGAGTCAGACGCGCTACCGTTGCGCCACAAGGCCCTGCTCTTTTGTCAAATTGCTTATCTAGTTATAGGGTCTAGCAACAAGGATTCCTGAATTTTATTAAAGATTTGCGCTCAAAGAACAGATGGACCCCGATGTGATTTGAACACGCAACCTTCTGATCTGGAGTCAGACGCGCTGCCGTTAAGCCACGAGACCCTGCTCTTTTGTCAAATTGCTTATCTAGTTATAGGGTCTAGCAACAAGGATTCTTGAATTTTATTAAAGACTTGCGCTCAAAGAAGAGATTGTTCCCGCAACCTTCAGATCTGGAGTCAGACGCGCTACCATTGTGCCACAAGGCCCTGCGCTTTTGTCAAATTGCTTATCTAGTTATAGAGTCTAGCAACAAGGATTCCTGAATTTTATTAAAGACTCGCGGTCAAAGAACAGATTGACCCCGACGTGATTTGAACACGCAACCTTCTGATCTGGAGTCAGAAGCGCTGCCATTGCGCAAAGAGGCCCTGCGCTTTTGTCAAATTGCTTATCTAGTTATAGGGTCTAGCAACAAGGATTCCTGAATTTTTTTAAAGACTAGCAACAATGGTTCCTGAATTTTTTTAAAGACTTGCGCTCAAAGAAGGGATAGATTCCTGAATTTTATTAAAGACTTGCAACCTTCTGATCTGGAGTCAGACGGGCTGCCGTTGCGCTACGAGGCCCTGCGCTTTTGTCAAATTGCTTATCTAGTTATAGGGTCTAGCAACAAGGATTCCTGAATTTTATTAAAGACTTGCGCTCAAAGAAGGGATAGATTCCTGAATTTTATTAAAGACTTGCAACCTTCTGATCTGGAGTCAGACGGGCTACCATTGTCCCACGAGACCCTGCTCTTTTGTCAAATTGCTTATCTAGTTATAGGGTCTAGCAACAAGGATTCCTGAATTTTATTAAAGACTTGCGCTCAAAGAAAAGATTGACCCCGACGTGATTTGAACACGCAACCTTCTGATCTGGAGTCAGACGCGCTGCCGTTGCGCAAAGAGGCCCTGCGCTTTTGTCAAATTGCTTATCTAGTTATAGGGTCTAGCAACAAGGATTCCTGAATTTTATTAAAGACTTGCGCTCAAAGAACAGATTGACCCCGACGTGATTTGAACACGCAACCTTCTGATCTGGAGTCAGACGCGCTGCCGTTGCGCCACGAGGCCCTGCGCTTTTGTCAAATTGCTTATCTAGTTATAGGGTCTAGCAACAAGGATTCCTGAATTTTATTAAAGACTTGCGCTCAAAGAAGAGATTGTTCCCGCAACCTTCAGATCTGGAGTCAGACGCGCTACCATTGTGCCACAAGGCCCTGCACTTTTGTCAAATTGCTTATCTAGTTATAGGGTCTAGCAACAAGGATTCCTGAATTTTATTAAAGACTTGCGCTCAAAGAAGAGATTGACCCCAACGTGATTTGACCACGCAACCTTCTGATCTGGAGTCAGACGCGCTGCCGTTGCGCCACAAGGCCGGGCACGTTTGTCAAATTGCTTATCTAGTTATAGGGTCTAGCAACAAGGATTCCTGAATTTTATTAAAGACTTGAGCTCAAAGAAGAGATTGACCCCGACGTGATTTGAACACGCAACCTTCTGATCTGGAGTCAGACGCGCTACCGTTGCGCCACAAGGCCCTGCTCTTTTGTCAAATTGCTTATCTAGTTATAGGGTCTAGCAACAAGGATTCCTGAATTTTATTAAAGATTTGCGCTCAAAGAACAGATTGACCCCGATGTGATTTGAACACGCAACCTTCTGATCTGGAGTCAGACGCGCTGCCGTTAAGCCACGAGACCCTGCTCTTTTGTCAAATTGCTTATCTAGTTATAGGGTCTAGCAACAAGGATTCTTGAATTTTATTAAAGACTTGCGCTAAAAAAAAAGATATTGTTCCCGCAACCTTCTGATCTGGAGTCAGACGCGCTGCCGTTGCGCCACGAGGCCCTGCGTTTTTGTCATATTGCTTATCTAGTTATAGGGTCTAGCAACAAGGATTCCTGAATTTTATTAAAGACTTGCGCTCGAAGAACAGATTGACCCCGACGTGATTTGAACACGCAACCTTCTGATCTGGAGTCAGACGCACTGCCGTTGCGCTACGAGGCCCTGCGCTTCTCTCAAAGTGCTTATCTAGTTATAGGGTCTAGCAACAAGGATTCCTGAATTTTATTAAAGTCTTGGGCTCAAAGAAGAGATTGACCCCGACGTGATTTGAACACGCAACCTTCTGATCTGGAGTCAGACGCGCTACCGTTGCGCCACGAGGCCATGCGCTTTTGGCAAATTGCTTATCTAGTTATAGGGTCTAGCAACAAGGATTCTTGAATTTTATTAAAGACTTGCGGTCAAAGAAGAGATTGTTCCCACAACCTTCTGATCTGGAGTCAGACGCGCTGCCGTTGCGCCACGAGGCCCTGCGCTTTTGTCAAATTGCTTATCTAGTTATAGGGTCTAGCAACAAGGATTCCTGAATTTTTTTAAAGACTAGCAACAATGGTTCCTGAATTTTTTTAAAGACTTGCGCTCAAAGAAGGGATAGATTCCTGAATTTTATTAAAGACTTGCAACCTTCTGATCTGGAGTCAGACGGGCTGCCGTTGCGCTACGAGGCCCTGCGCTTTTGTCAAATTGCTTATCTAGTTATAGGGTCTAGCAACAAGGATTCCTGAATTTTATTAAAGACTTGCGCTCAAAGAAGAGATTGACCCCGACGTGATTTGAACATGCAACCTTCTGATCTGGAGTCAGACGCGCTACCATTGTGCCACGAGGCCCTGCACTTTTGTCAAATTGCTCATCTAGTTATAGGGTCTAGCAACAAGGATTCCTGAATTTTATTAAAGACTTGCGCTCAAAGAAGAGATTGACGCCGACGTGATTTGAACACGCAACCTTCTGATCTGGAGTCAGACGCGCTACCATTGTGCCACGAGGCCCTGCACTTTTGTCAAATTGCTCATCTAGTTATAGGGTCTAGGAACAAGGATTCCTGAATTTTATTAAAGACTTGCGCTCAAAGAAGAGATTGTTCCCGCAACCTTCAGATCTGGAGTCAGACGCGCTACCATTGTGCCACGAGGCCCTGCACTTTTGTCAAATTGCTTATCTAGTTATAGGGTCTAGCAACAAGGATTCCTGAATTTTATTAAAGACTTGCGCTCAAAGAACAGATTGACCCCGACGTGATTTGAACACGCAACCTTCTGATCTGGAGTCAGACGCGCTGCCGTTGCGCCACGAGGCCCTGCGCTTTTGTCAAATTGCTTATCTAGTTATAGGGTCTAGCAACAAGGATTCCTGAATTTTATTAAAGACTTGCGCTCAAAGAAGAGATTGTTCCCGCAACCTTCAGATCTGGAGTCAGACGCGCTACCATTGTGCCACAAGGCCCTGCACTTTTGTCAAATTGCTTATCTAGTTATAGGGTCTAGCAACAAGGATTCCTGAATTTTATTAAAGACTTGCGCTCAAAGAAGAGATTGACCCCAACGTGATTTGACCACGCAACCTTCTGATCTGGAGTCAGACGCGCTGCCGTTGCGCCACAAGGCCGGGCACGTTTGTCAAATTGCTTATCTAGTTATAGGGTCTAGCAACAAGGATTCCTGAATTTTATTAAAGACTTGAGCTCAAAGAAGAGATTGACCCCGACGTGATTTGAACACGCAACCTTCTGATCTGGAGTCAGACGCGCTACCGTTGCGCCACAAGGCCCTGCTCTTTTGTCAAATTGCTTATCTAGTTATAGGGTCTAGCAACAAGGATTCCTGAATTTTATTAAAGATTTGCGCTCAAAGAACAGATTGACCCCGATGTGATTTGAACACGCAACCTTCTGATCTGGAGTCAGACGCGCTGCCGTTAAGCCACGAGGCCCTGCTCTTTTGTCAAATTGCTTATCTAGTTATAGGGTCTAGCAACAAGGATTCTTGAATTTTATTAAAGACTTGCGCTAAAAAAAAAGATATTGTTCCCGCAACCTTCTGATCTGGAGTCAGACGCGCTGCCGTTGCGCCATAAGGCCCTGCGATTTTGTCATATTGCTTATCTAGTTATAGGGTCTAGCAACAAGGATTCCTGAATTTTATTAAAGACTTGCGCTCGAAGAACAGATTGACCCCGACGTGATTTGAACACGCAACCTTCTGATCTGGAGTCAGACGCACTGCCGTTGCGCTACGAGGCCCTGCGCTTCTCTCAAAGTGCTTATCTAGTTATAGGGTCTAGCAACAAGGATTCCTGAATTTTATTAAAGACTTGCGCTCAAAGAACAGATTGACCCCGACGTGATTTGAACACGCAACCTTCTGATCTGGAGTCAGACGCGCTGCCGTTGCGCCACGAGGCCCTGCGCTTTTGTCAAATTGCTTATCTAGTTATAGGGTCTAGCAACAAGGATTCCTGAATTTTATTAAAGACTTGCGCTCAAAGAAGAGATTGTTCCCGCAACCTTCTGATCTGGAGTCAGACGGGCTACCATTGTGCCACGAGGCCCTGCGGTTTTTCTCAAATTGCTTATCTAGTTATAGGGTCTAGCAACAAGGATTCCTGAATTTTATTAAAGACTTGCGCTCAAAGAAGAGATTGACCCCTAGATTTAAACACGCAACCTTCTGATCTGGAGTCAGACGCGCTGCCGTTGCGCCACGAGGCCCTGCGCTTTTGTCAAATTGCTTATCTAGTTATAGGGTCTAGCAACAAGGATTCCTGAATTTTATTAAAGACTTGCGCTCAAAGAAGGGATAGATTCCTGAATTTTATTAAAGACTTGCAACCTTCTGATCTGGAGTCAGACGGGCTACCATTGTCCCACGAGACCCTGCTCTTTTGTCAAATTGCTTATCTAGTTATAGGGCCTAGCAACAAGGATTCCTGAATTTTATTAAAGACTTGCGCTCAAAGAAAAGATTGACCCCGACGTGATTTGAACACGCAACCTTCTGATCTGGAGTCAGACGCGCTGCCGTTGCGCTACGCGGCCCTGCGCTCTTGTCAAATTGCTTATCTAGTTATAGGGTCTAGCAACAAGGATTCCTGAATTTTATTAAAGACTTTCGCTCAAAGAAGAGATTGACGCCGACGTGATTTGAACACGCAACCTTCTGATCTGGAGTCAGACGCGCTACCATTGTGCCATGAGGCCCTGCACTTTTGTCAAATTGCTCATCTAGTTATAGGGTCTAGGAACAAGGATTCCTGAATTTTATTAAAGACTTGCGCTCAAAGAGGAGATTGTTCCCGCAACCTTCAGATCTGGAGTCAGACGCGCTACCATTGTGCCACAAGGCCCTGCGCTTTTGTCAAATTGCTTATCTAGTTATAGAGTCTAGCAACAAGGATTCCTGAATTTTATTAAAGACTCGCGCTCAAAGAACAGATTGACCCCGACGTGATTTGAACACGCAACCTTCTGATCTGGAGTCAGAAGCGCTGCCATTGCGCAAAGAGGCCCTGCGCTTTTGTCAAATTGCTTATCTAGTTATAGGGTCTAGCAACAAGGATTCCTGAATTTTTTTAAAGACTAGCAACAATGGTTCCTGAATTTTTTTAAAGACTTGCGCTCAAAGAAGGGATAGATTCCTGAATTTTATTAAAGACTTGCAACCTTCTGATCTGGAGTCAGACGGGCTGCCGTTGCGCTACGAGGCCCTGCGCTTTTGTCAAATTGCTTATCTAGTTATAGGGTCTAGCAACAAGGATTCCTGAATTTTATTAAAGACTTGCGCTCAAAGAAGGGATAGATTCCTGAATTTTATTAAAGACTTGCAACCTTCTGATCTGGAGTCAGACGCGCTGCCGTTGCGCCACAAGGCCGGGCACGTTTGTCAAATTGCTTATCTAGTTATAGGGTCTAGCAACAAGGATTCCTGAATTTTATTAAAGACTTGAGCTCAAAGAAGAGATTGACCCCGACGTGATTTGAACACGCAACCTCCTGATCTGGAGTCAGACGCGCTACCGTTGCGCCACAAGGCCCTGCTCTTTTGTCAAATTGCTTATCTAGTTATAGGGTCTAGCAACAAGGATTCCTGAATTTTATTAAAGATTTGCGCTCAAAGAACAGATTGACCCCGATGTGATTTGAACACGCAACCTTCTGATCTGGAGTCAGACGCGCTGCCGTTAAGCCACGAGACCCTGCTCTTTTGTCAAATTGCTTATCTAGTTATAGGGTCTAGCAACAAGGATTCTTGAATTTTATTAAAGACTTGCGCTAAAAAAAAAGATATTGTTCCCGCAACCTTCTGATCTGGAGTCAGACGCGCTGCCGTTGCGCCACGAGGCCCTGCGTTTTTGTCATATTGCTTATCTAGTTATAGGGTCTAGCAACAAGGATTCCTGAATTTTATTAAAGACTTGCGCTCGAAGAACAGATTGACCCCGACGTGATTTGAACACGCAACCTTCTGATCTGGAGTCAGACGCACTGCCGTTGCGCTACGAGGCCCTGCGCTTCTCTCAAAGTGCTTATCTAGTTATAGGGTCTAGCAACAAGGATTCCTGAATTTTATTAAAGTCTTGGGCTCAAAGAAGAGATTGACCCCGACGTGATTTGAACACGCAACCTTCTGATCTGGAGTCAGACGCGCTACCGTTGCGCCACGAGGCCATGCGCTTTTGGCAAATTGCTTATCTAGTTATAGGGTCTAGCAACAAGGATTCTTGAATTTTATTAAAGACTTGCGGTCAAAGAAGAGATTGTTCCCACAACCTTCTGATCTGGAGTCAGACGCGCTGCCGTTGCGCCACGAGGCCCTGCGCTTTTGTCAAATTGCTTATCTAGTTATAGGGTCTAGCAACAAGGATTCCTGAATTTTTTTAAAGACTAGCAACAATGGTTCCTGAATTTTTTTAAAGACTTGCGCTCAAAGAAGGGATAGATTCCTGAATTTTATTAAAGACTTGCAACCTTCTGATCTGGAGTCAGACGGGCTGCCGTTGCGCTACGAGGCCCTGCGCTTTTGTCAAATTGCTTATCTAGTTATAGGGTCTAGCAACAAGGATTCCTGAATTTTATTAAAGACTTGCGCTCAAAGAAGAGATTGACCCCGACGTGATTTGAACATGCAACCTTCTGATCTGGAGTCAGACGCGCTACCATTGTGCCACGAGGCCCTGCACTTTTGTCAAATTGCTCATCTAGTTATAGGGTCTAGCAACAAGGATTCCTGAATTTTATTAAAGACTTGCGCTCAAAGAAGAGATTGACGCCGACGTGATTTGAACACGCAACCTTCTGATCTGGAGTCAGACGCGCTACCATTGTGCCACGAGGCCCTGCACTTTTGTCAAATTGCTCATCTAGTTATAGGGTCTAGGAACAAGGATTCCTGAATTTTATTAAAGACTTGCGCTCAAAGAAGAGATTGTTCCCGCAACCTTCAGATCTGGAGTCAGACGCGCTACCATTGTGCCACAAGGCCCTGCACTTTTGTCAAATTGCTTATCTAGTTATAGAGTCTAGCAACAATGGTTCCTGAATTTTTTTAAAGACTTGCGCTCAAAGAAGGGATAGATTCCTGAATTTTATTAAAGACTTGCAACCTTCTGATCTGGAGTCAGACGGGCTACCATTGTCCCACGAGACCCTGCTCTTTTGTCAAATTGCTTATCTAGTTATAGGGTCTAGCAACAAGGATTCCTGAATTTTATTAAAGACTTGCGCTCAAAGAAAAGATTGACCCCGACGTGATTTGAACACGCAACCTTCTGATCTGGAGTCAGACGCGCTGCCGTTGCGCAAAGAGGCCCTGCGCTTTTGTCAAATTGCTTATCTAGTTATAGGGTCTAGCAACAAGGATTCCTGAATTTTATTAAAGACTTGCGCTCAAAGAACAGATTGACCCCGACGTGATTTGAACACGCAACCTTCTGATCTGGAGTCAGACGCGCTGCCGTTGCGCCACGAGGCCCTGCGCTTTTGTCAAATTGCTTATCTAGTTATAGGGTCTAGCAACAAGGATTCCTGAATTTTATTAAAGACTTGCGCTCAAAGAAGGGATAGATTCCTGAATTTTATTAAAGACTTGCAACCTTCTGATCTGGAGTCAGACGGGCTACCATTGTCCCACGAGACCCTGCTCTTTTGTCAAATTGCTTATCTAGTTATAGGGCCTAGCAACAAGGATTCCTGAATTTTATTAAAGACTTGCGCTCATAGAAAAGATTGACCCCGACGTGATTTGAACACGCAACCTTCTGATCTGGAGTCAGACGCGCTGCCGTTGCGCTACGAGGCCCTGCGCTCTTGTCAAATTGCTTATCTAGTTATAGGGTCTAGCAACAAGGATTCCTGAATTTTATTAAAGACTTTCGCTCAAAGAAGAGATTGACGCCGACGTGATTTGAACACGCAACCTTCTGATCTGGAGTCAGACGCGCTACCATTGTGCCATGAGGCCCTGCACTTTTGTCAAATTGCTCATCTAGTTATAGGGTCTAGGAACAAGGATTCCTGAATTTTATTAAAGACTTGCGCTCAAAGAGGAGATTGTTCCCGCAACCTTCAGATCTGGAGTCAGACGCGCTACCATTGTGCCACAAGGCCCTGCGCTTTTGTCAAATTGCTTATCTAGTTATAGAGTCTAGCAACAAGGATTCCTGAATTTTATTAAAGACTCGCGCTCAAAGAACAGATTGACCCCGACGTGATTTGAACACGCAACCTTCTGATCTGGAGTCAGAAGCGCTGCCATTGCGCAAAGAGGCCCTGCGCTTTTGTCAAATTGCTTATCTAGTTATAGGGTCTAGCAACAAGGATTCCTGAATTTTTTTAAAGACTAGCAACAATGGTTCCTGAATTTTTTTAAAGACTTGCGCTCAAAGAAGGGATAGATTCCTGAATTTTATTAAAGACTTGCAACCTTCTGATCTGGAGTCAGACGGGCTGCCGTTGCGCTACGAGGCCCTGCGCTTTTGTCAAATTGCTTATCTAGTTATAGGGTCTAGCAACAAGGATTCCTGAATTTTATTAAAGACTTGCGCTCAAAGAAGGGATAGATTCCTGAATTTTATTAAAGACTTGCAACCTTCTGATCTGGAGTCAGACGGGCTACCATTGTCCCACGAGACCCTGCTCTTTTGTCAAATTGCTTATCTAGTTATAGGGTCTAGCAACAAGGATTCCTGAATTTTATTAAAGACTTGCGCTCAAAGAAAAGATTGACCCCGACGTGATTTGAACACGCAACCTTCTGATCTGGAGTCAGACGCGCTGCCGTTGCGCAAAGAGGCCCTGCGCTTTTGTCAAATTGCTTATCTAGTTATAGGGTCTAGCAACAAGGATTCCTGAATTTTATTAAAGACTTGCGCTCAAAGAACAGATTGACCCCGACGTGATTTGAACACGCAACCTTCTGATCTGGAGTCAGACGCGCTGCCGTTGCGCCACGAGGCCCTGCGCTTTTGTCAAATTGCTTATCTAGTTATAGGGTCTAGCAACAAGGATTCCTGAATTTTATTAAAGACTTGCGCTCAAAGAAGAGATTGTTCCCGCAACCTTCAGATCTGGAGTCAGACGCGCTACCATTGTGCCACAAGGCCCTGCACTTTTGTCAAATTGCTTATCTAGTTATAGGGTCTAGCAACAAGGATTCCTGAATTTTATTAAAGACTTGCGCTCAAAGAAGAGATTGACCCCAACGTGATTTGACCACGCAACCTTCTGATCTGGAGTCAGACGCGCTGCCGTTGCGCCACAAGGCCGGGCACGTTTGTCAAATTGCTTATCTAGTTATAGGGTCTAGCAACAAGGATTCCTGAATTTTATTAAAGACTTGAGCTCAAAGAAGAGATTGACCCCGACGTGATTTGAACACGCAACCTTCTGATCTGGAGTCAGACGCGCTACCGTTGCGCCACAAGGCCCTGCTCTTTTGTCAAATTGCTTATCTAGTTATAGGGTCTAGCAACAAGGATTCCTGAATTTTATTAAAGATTTGCGCTCAAAGAACAGATTGACCCCGATGTGATTTGAACACGCAACCTTCTGATCTGGAGTCAGACGCGCTGCCGTTAAGCCACGAGACCCTGCTCTTTTGTCAAATTGCTTATCTAGTTATAGGGTCTAGCAACAAGGATTCTTGAATTTTATTAAAGACTTGCGCTAAAAAAAAAGATATTGTTCCCGCAACCTTCTGATCTGGAGTCAGACGCGCTGCCGTTGCGCCACGAGGCCCTGCGTTTTTGTCATATTGCTTATCTAGTTATAGGGTCTAGCAACAAGGATTCCTGAATTTTATTAAAGACTTGCGCTCGAAGAACAGATTGACCCCGACGTGATTTGAACACGCAACCTTCTGATCTGGAGTCAGACGCACTGCCGTTGCGCTACGAGGCCCTGCGCTTCTCTCAAAGTGCTTATCTAGTTATAGGGTCTAGCAACAAGGATTCCTGAATTTTATTAAAGTCTTGGGCTCAAAGAAGAGATTGACCCCGACGTGATTTGAACACGCAACCTTCTGATCTGGAGTCAGACGCGCTACCGTTGCGCCACGAGGCCATGCGCTTTTGGCAAATTGCTTATCTAGTTATAGGGTCTAGCAACAAGGATTCTTGAATTTTATTAAAGACTTGCGGTCAAAGAAGAGATTGTTCCCACAACCTTCTGATCTGGAGTCAGACGCGCTGCCGTTGCGCCACGAGGCCCTGCGCTTTTGTCAAATTGCTTATCTAGTTATAGGGTCTAGCAACAAGGATTCCTGAATTTTTTTAAAGACTAGCAACAATGGTTCCTGAATTTTTTTAAAGACTTGCGCTCAAAGAAGGGATAGATTCCTGAATTTTATTAAAGACTTGCAACCTTCTGATCTGGAGTCAGACGGGCTGCCGTTGCGCTACGAGGCCCTGCGCTTTTGTCAAATTGCTTATCTAGTTATAGGGTCTAGCAACAAGGATTCCTGAATTTTATTAAAGACTTGCGCTCAAAGAAGAGATTGACCCCGACGTGATTTGAACATGCAACCTTCTGATCTGGAGTCAGACGCGCTACCATTGTGCCACGAGGCCCTGCACTTTTGTCAAATTGCTCATCTAGTTATAGGGTCTAGCAACAAGGATTCCTGAATTTTATTAAAGACTTGCGCTCAAAGAAGAGATTGACGCCGACGTGATTTGAACACGCAACCTTCTGATCTGGAGTCAGACGCGCTACCATTGTGCCACGAGGCCCTGCACTTTTGTCAAATTGCTCATCTAGTTATAGGGTCTAGGAACAAGGATTCCTGAATTTTATTAAAGACTTGCGCTCAAAGAAGAGATTGTTCCCGCAACCTTCAGATCTGGAGTCAGACGCGCTACCATTGTGCCACAAGGCCCTGCACTTTTGTCAAATTGCTTATCTAGTTATAGAGTCTAGCAACAATGGTTCCTGAATTTTTTTAAAGACTTGCGCTCAAAGAAGGGATAGATTCCTGAATTTTATTAAAGACTTGCAACCTTCTGATCTGGAGTCAGACGGGCTACCATTGTCCCACGAGACCCTGCTCTTTTGTCAAATTGCTTATCTAGTTATAGGGTCTAGCAACAAGGATTCCTGAATTTTATTAAAGACTTGCGCTCAAAGAAAAGATTGACCCCGACGTGATTTGAACACGCAACCTTCTGATCTGGAGTCAGACGCGCTGCCGTTGCGCAAAGAGGCCCTGCGCTTTTGTCAAATTGCTTATCTAGTTATAGGGTCTAGCAACAAGGATTCCTGAATTTTATTAAAGACTTGCGCTCAAAGAACAGATTGACCCCGACGTGATTTGAACACGCAACCTTCTGATCTGGAGTCAGACGCGCTGCCGCTGCGCCACGAGGCCCTGCGCTTTTGTCAAATTGCTTATCTAGTTATAGGGTCTAGCAACAAGGATTCCTGAATTTTATTAAAGACTTGCGCTCAAAGAAGAGATTGTTCCCGCAACCTTCAGATCTGGAGTCAGACGCGCTACCATTGTGCCACAAGGCCCTGCACTTTTGTCAAATTGCTTATCTAGTTATAGGGTCTAGCAACAAGGATTCCTGAATTTTATTAAAGACTTGCGCTCAAAGAAGAGATTGACCCCAACGTGATTTGACCACGCAACCTTCTGATCTGGAGTCAGACGCGCTGCCGTTGCGCCACAAGGCCGGGCACGTTTGTCAAATTGCTTATCTAGTTATAGGGTCTAGCAACAAGGATTCCTGAATTTTATTAAAGACTTGAGCTCAAAGAAGAGATTGACCCCGACGTGATTTGAACACGCAACCTTCTGATCTGGAGTCAGACGCGCTACCGTTGCGCCACAAGGCCCTGCTCTTTTGTCAAATTGCTTATCTAGTTATAGGGTCTAGCAACAAGGATTCCTGAATTTTATTAAAGATTTGCGCTCAAAGAACAGATGGACCCCGATGTGATTTGAACACGCAACCTTCTGATCTGGAGTCAGACGCGCTGCCGTTAAGCCACGAGACCCTGCTCTTTTGTCAAATTGCTTATCTAGTTATAGGGTCTAGCAACAAGGATTCTTGAATTTTATTAAAGACTTGCGCTCAAAGAAGAGATTGTTCCCGCAACCTTCAGATCTGGAGTCAGACGCGCTACCATTGTGCCACAAGGCCCTGCGCTTTTGTCAAATTGCTTATCTAGTTATAGAGTCTAGCAACAAGGATTCCTGAATTTTATTAAAGACTCGCGGTCAAAGAACAGATTGACCCCGACGTGATTTGAACACGCAACCTTCTGATCTGGAGTCAGAAGCGCTGCCATTGCGCAAAGAGGCCCTGCGCTTTTGTCAAATTGCTTATCTAGTTATAGGGTCTAGCAACAAGGATTCCTGAATTTTTTTAAAGACTAGCAACAATGGTTCCTGAATTTTTTTAAAGACTTGCGCTCAAAGAAGGGATAGATTCCTGAATTTTATTAAAGACTTGCAACCTTCTGATCTGGAGTCAGACGGGCTGCCGTTGCGCTACGAGGCCCTGCGCTTTTGTCAAATTGCTTATCTAGTTATAGGGTCTAGCAACAAGGATTCCTGAATTTTATTAAAGACTTGCGCTCAAAGAAGGGATAGATTCCTGAATTTTATTAAAGACTTGCAACCTTCTGATCTGGAGTCAGACGGGCTACCATTGTCCCACGAGACCCTGCTCTTTTGTCAAATTGCTTATCTAGTTATAGGGTCTAGCAACAAGGATTCCTGAATTTTATTAAAGACTTGCGCTCAAAGAAAAGATTGACCCCGACGTGATTTGAACACGCAACCTTCTGATCTGGAGTCAGACGCGCTGCCGTTGCGCAAAGAGGCCCTGCGCTTTTGTCAAATTGCTTATCTAGTTATAGGGTCTAGCAACAAGGATTCCTGAATTTTATTAAAGACTTGCGCTCAAAGAACAGATTGACCCCGACGTGATTTGAACACGCAACCTTCTGATCTGGAGTCAGACGCGCTGCCGTTGCGCCACGAGGCCCTGCGCTTTTGTCAAATTGCTTATCTAGTTATAGGGTCTAGCAACAAGGATTCCTGAATTTTATTAAAGACTTGCGCTCAAAGAAGAGATTGTTCCCGCAACCTTCAGATCTGGAGTCAGACGCGCTACCATTGTGCCACAAGGCCCTGCACTTTTGTCAAATTGCTTATCTAGTTATAGGGTCTAGCAACAAGGATTCCTGAATTTTATTAAAGACTTGCGCTCAAAGAAGAGATTGACCCCAACGTGATTTGACCACGCAACCTTCTGATCTGGAGTCAGACGCGCTGCCGTTGCGCCACAAGGCCGGGCACGTTTGTCAAATTGCTTATCTAGTTATAGGGTCTAGCAACAAGGATTCCTGAATTTTATTAAAGACTTGAGCTCAAAGAAGAGATTGACCCCGACGTGATTTGAACACGCAACCTTCTGATCTGGAGTCAGACGCGCTACCGTTGCGCCACAAGGCCCTGCTCTTTTGTCAAATTGCTTATCTAGTTATAGGGTCTAGCAACAAGGATTCCTGAATTTTATTAAAGATTTGCGCTCAAAGAACAGATTGACCCCGATGTGATTTGAACACGCAACCTTCTGATCTGGAGTCAGACGCGCTGCCGTTAAGCCACGAGACCCTGCTCTTTTGTCAAATTGCTTATCTAGTTATAGGGTCTAGCAACAAGGATTCTTGAATTTTATTAAAGACTTGCGCTAAAAAAAAAGATATTGTTCCCGCAACCTTCTGATCTGGAGTCAGACGCGCTGCCGTTGCGCCACGAGGCCCTGCGTTTTTGTCATATTGCTTATCTAGTTATAGGGTCTAGCAACAAGGATTCCTGAATTTTATTAAAGACTTGCGCTCGAAGAACAGATTGACCCCGACGTGATTTGAACACGCAACCTTCTGATCTGGAGTCAGACGCACTGCCGTTGCGCTACGAGGCCCTGCGCTTCTCTCAAAGTGCTTATCTAGTTATAGGGTCTAGCAACAAGGATTCCTGAATTTTATTAAAGTCTTGGGCTCAAAGAAGAGATTGACCCCGACGTGATTTGAACACGCAACCTTCTGATCTGGAGTCAGACGCGCTACCGTTGCGCCACGAGGCCATGCGCTTTTGGCAAATTGCTTATCTAGTTATAGGGTCTAGCAACAAGGATTCTTGAATTTTATTAAAGACTTGCGGTCAAAGAAGAGATTGTTCCCACAACCTTCTGATCTGGAGTCAGACGCGCTGCCGTTGCGCCACGAGGCCCTGCGCTTTTGTCAAATTGCTTATCTAGTTATAGGGTCTAGCAACAAGGATTCCTGAATTTTTTTAAAGACTAGCAACAATGGTTCCTGAATTTTTTTAAAGACTTGCGCTCAAAGAAGGGATAGATTCCTGAATTTTATTAAAGACTTGCAACCTTCTGATCTGGAGTCAGACGGGCTGCCGTTGCGCTACGAGGCCCTGCGCTTTTGTCAAATTGCTTATCTAGTTATAGGGTCTAGCAACAAGGATTCCTGAATTTTATTAAAGACTTGCGCTCAAAGAAGAGATTGACCCCGACGTGATTTGAACATGCAACCTTCTGATCTGGAGTCAGACGCGCTACCATTGTGCCACGAGGCCCTGCACTTTTGTCAAATTGCTCATCTAGTTATAGGGTCTAGCAACAAGGATTCCTGAATTTTATTAAAGACTTGCGCTCAAAGAAGAGATTGACGCCGACGTGATTTGAACACGCAACCTTCTGATCTGGAGTCAGACGCGCTACCATTGTGCCACGAGGCCCTGCACTTTTGTCAAATTGCTCATCTAGTTATAGGGTCTAGGAACAAGGATTCCTGAATTTTATTAAAGACTTGCGCTCAAAGAAGAGATTGTTCCCGCAACCTTCAGATCTGGAGTCAGACGCGCTACCATTGTGCCACGAGGCCCTGCACTTTTGTCAAATTGCTTATCTAGTTATAGGGTCTAGCAACAAGGATTCCTGAATTTTATTAAAGACTTGCGCTCAAAGAACAGATTGACCCCGACGTGATTTGAACACGCAACCTTCTGATCTGGAGTCAGACGCGCTGCCGTTGCGCCACGAGGCCCTGCGCTTTTGTCAAATTGCTTATCTAGTTATAGGGTCTAGCAACAAGGATTCCTGAATTTTATTAAAGACTTGCGCTCAAAGAAGAGATTGTTCCCGCAACCTTCAGATCTGGAGTCAGACGCGCTACCATTGTGCCACAAGGCCCTGCACTTTTGTCAAATTGCTTATCTAGTTATAGGGTCTAGCAACAAGGATTCCTGAATTTTATTAAAGACTTGCGCTCAAAGAAGAGATTGACCCCAACGTGATTTGACCACGCAACCTTCTGATCTGGAGTCAGACGCGCTGCCGTTGCGCCACAAGGCCGGGCACGTTTGTCAAATTGCTTATCTAGTTATAGGGTCTAGCAACAAGGATTCCTGAATTTTATTAAAGACTTGAGCTCAAAGAAGAGATTGACCCCGACGTGATTTGAACACGCAACCTTCTGATCTGGAGTCAGACGCGCTACCGTTGCGCCACAAGGCCCTGCTCTTTTGTCAAATTGCTTATCTAGTTATAGGGTCTAGCAACAAGGATTCCTGAATTTTATTAAAGATTTGCGCTCAAAGAACAGATTGACCCCGATGTGATTTGAACACGCAACCTTCTGATCTGGAGTCAGACGCGCTGCCGTTAAGCCACGAGGCCCTGCTCTTTTGTCAAATTGCTTATCTAGTTATAGGGTCTAGCAACAAGGATTCTTGAATTTTATTAAAGACTTGCGCTAAAAAAAAAGATATTGTTCCCGCAACCTTCTGATCTGGAGTCAGACGCGCTGCCGTTGCGCCATAAGGCCCTGCGATTTTGTCATATTGCTTATCTAGTTATAGGGTCTAGCAACAAGGATTCCTGAATTTTATTAAAGACTTGCGCTCGAAGAACAGATTGACCCCGACGTGATTTGAACACGCAACCTTCTGATCTGGAGTCAGACGCACTGCCGTTGCGCTACGAGGCCCTGCGCTTCTCTCAAAGTGCTTATCTAGTTATAGGGTCTAGCAACAAGGATTCCTGAATTTTATTAAAGACTTGCGCTCAAAGAACAGATTGACCCCGACGTGATTTGAACACGCAACCTTCTGATCTGGAGTCAGACGCGCTGCCGTTGCGCCACGAGGCCCTGCGCTTTTGTCAAATTGCTTATCTAGTTATAGGGTCTAGCAACAAGGATTCCTGAA
Source organism: Tiaroga cobitis (assembly GCA_030578255.1). Lineage (NCBI taxonomy): Eukaryota > Metazoa > Chordata > Actinopteri > Cypriniformes > Leuciscidae > Tiaroga > Tiaroga cobitis. The sequence goes on along the minus strand of CM060608.1, from coordinate 29,832,615 downwards.
TTTTATTAAAGACTTGCGCTCAAAGAAGAGATTGTTCCCGCAACCTTCTGATCTGGAGTCAGACGGGCTACCATTGTGCCACGAGGCCCTGCGGTTTTTCTCAAATTGCTTATCTAGTTATAGGGTCTAGCAACAAGGATTCCTGAATTTTATTAAAGACTTGCGCTCAAAGAAGAGATTGACCCCTAGATTTAAACACGCAACCTTCTGATCTGGAGTCAGACGCGCTGCCGTTGCGCCACGAGGCCCTGCGCTTTTGTCAAATTGCTTATCTAGTTATAGGGTCTAGCAACAAGGATTCCTGAATTTTATTAAAGACTTGCGCTCAAAGAAGGGATAGATTCCTGAATTTTATTAAAGACTTGCAACCTTCTGATCTGGAGTCAGACGGGCTACCATTGTCCCACGAGACCCTGCTCTTTTGTCAAATTGCTTATCTAGTTATAGGGCCTAGCAACAAGGATTCCTGAATTTTATTAAAGACTTGCGCTCAAAGAAAAGATTGACCCCGACGTGATTTGAACACGCAACCTTCTGATCTGGAGTCAGACGCGCTGCCGTTGCGCTACGAGGCCCTGCGCTCTTGTCAAATTGCTTATCTAGTTATAGGGTCTAGCAACAAGGATTCCTGAATTTTATTAAAGACTTTCGCTCAAAGAAGAGATTGACGCCGACGTGATTTGAACACGCAACCTTCTGATCTGGAGTCAGACGCGCTACCATTGTGCCATGAGGCCCTGCACTTTTGTCAAATTGCTCATCTAGTTATAGGGTCTAGGAACAAGGATTCCTGAATTTTATTAAAGACTTGCGCTCAAAGAGGAGATTGTTCCCGCAACCTTCAGATCTGGAGTCAGACGCGCTACCATTGTGCCACAAGGCCCTGCGCTTTTGTCAAATTGCTTATCTAGTTATAGAGTCTAGCAACAAGGATTCCTGAATTTTATTAAAGACTCGCGCTCAAAGAACAGATTGACCCCGACGTGATTTGAACACGCAACCTTCTGATCTGGAGTCAGAAGCGCTGCCATTGCGCAAAGAGGCCCTGCGCTTTTGTCAAATTGCTTATCTAGTTATAGGGTCTAGCAACAAGGATTCCTGAATTTTTTTAAAGACTAGCAACAATGGTTCCTGAATTTTTTTAAAGACTTGCGCTCAAAGAAGGGATAGATTCCTGAATTTTATTAAAGACTTGCAACCTTCTGATCTGGAGTCAGACGGGCTGCCGTTGCGCTACGAGGCCCTGCGCTTTTGTCAAATTGCTTATCTAGTTATAGGGTCTAGCAACAAGGATTCCTGAATTTTATTAAAGACTTGCGCTCAAAGAAGGGATAGATTCCTGAATTTTATTAAAGACTTGCAACCTTCTGATCTGGAGTCAGACGCGCTGCCGTTGCGCCACAAGGCCGGGCACGTTTGTCAAATTGCTTATCTAGTTATAGGGTCTAGCAACAAGGATTCCTGAATTTTATTAAAGACTTGAGCTCAAAGAAGAGATTGACCCCGACGTGATTTGAACACGCAACCTCCTGATCTGGAGTCAGACGCGCTACCGTTGCGCCACAAGGCCCTGCTCTTTTGTCAAATTGCTTATCTAGTTATAGGGTCTAGCAACAAGGATTCCTGAATTTTATTAAAGATTTGCGCTCAAAGAACAGATTGACCCCGATGTGATTTGAACACGCAACCTTCTGATCTGGAGTCAGACGCGCTGCCGTTAAGCCACGAGACCCTGCTCTTTTGTCAAATTGCTTATCTAGTTATAGGGTCTAGCAACAAGGATTCTTGAATTTTATTAAAGACTTGCGCTAAAAAAAAAGATATTGTTCCCGCAACCTTCTGATCTGGAGTCAGACGCGCTGCCGTTGCGCCACGAGGCCCTGCGTTTTTGTCATATTGCTTATCTAGTTATAGGGTCTAGCAACAAGGATTCCTGAATTTTATTAAAGACTTGCGCTCGAAGAACAGATTGACCCCGACGTGATTTGAACACGCAACCTTCTGATCTGGAGTCAGACGCACTGCCGTTGCGCTACGAGGCCCTGCGCTTCTCTCAAAGTGCTTATCTAGTTATAGGGTCTAGCAACAAGGATTCCTGAATTTTATTAAAGTCTTGGGCTCAAAGAAGAGATTGACCCCGACGTGATTTGAACACGCAACCTTCTGATCTGGAGTCAGACGCGCTACCGTTGCGCCACGAGGCCATGCGCTTTTGGCAAATTGCTTATCTAGTTATAGGGTCTAGCAACAAGGATTCTTGAATTTTATTAAAGACTTGCGGTCAAAGAAGAGATTGTTCCCACAACCTTCTGATCTGGAGTCAGACGCGCTGCCGTTGCGCCACGAGGCCCTGCGCTTTTGTCAAATTGCTTATCTAGTTATAGGGTCTAGCAACAAGGATTCCTGAATTTTTTTAAAGACTAGCAACAATGGTTCCTGAATTTTTTTAAAGACTTGCGCTCAAAGAAGGGATAGATTCCTGAATTTTATTAAAGACTTGCAACCTTCTGATCTGGAGTCAGACGGGCTGCCGTTGCGCTACGAGGCCCTGCGCTTTTGTCAAATTGCTTATCTAGTTATAGGGTCTAGCAACAAGGATTCCTGAATTTTATTAAAGACTTGCGCTCAAAGAAGAGATTGACCCCGACGTGATTTGAACATGCAACCTTCTGATCTGGAGTCAGACGCGCTACCATTGTGCCACGAGGCCCTGCACTTTTGTCAAATTGCTCATCTAGTTATAGGGTCTAGCAACAAGGATTCCTGAATTTTATTAAAGACTTGCGCTCAAAGAAGAGATTGACGCCGACGTGATTTGAACACGCAACCTTCTGATCTGGAGTCAGACGCGCTACCATTGTGCCACGAGGCCCTGCACTTTTGTCAAATTGCTCATCTAGTTATAGGGTCTAGGAACAAGGATTCCTGAATTTTATTAAAGACTTGCGCTCAAAGAAGAGATTGTTCCCGCAACCTTCAGATCTGGAGTCAGACGCGCTACCATTGTGCCACAAGGCCCTGCACTTTTGTCAAATTGCTTATCTAGTTATAGAGTCTAGCAACAATGGTTCCTGAATTTTTTTAAAGACTTGCGCTCAAAGAAGGGATAGATTCCTGAATTTTATTAAAGACTTGCAACCTTCTGATCTGGAGTCAGACGGGCTACCATTGTCCCACGAGACCCTGCTCTTTTGTCAAATTGCTTATCTAGTTATAGGGTCTAGCAACAAGGATTCCTGAATTTTATTAAAGACTTGCGCTCAAAGAAAATATTGACCCCGACGTGATTTGAACACGCAACCTTCTGATCTGGAGTCAGACGCGCTGCCGTTGCGCAAAGAGGCCCTGCGCTTTTGTCAAATTGCTTATCTAGTTATAGGGTCTAGCAACAAGGATTCCTGAATTTTATTAAAGACTTGCGCTCAAAGAACAGATTGACCCCGACGTGATTTGAACACGCAACCTTCTGATCTGGAGTCAGACGCGCTGCCGTTGCGCCACGAGGCCCTGCGCTTTTGTCAAATTGCTTATCTAGTTATAGGGTCTAGCAACAAGGATTCCTGAATTTTATTAAAGACTTGCGCTCAAAGAAGAGATTGTTCCCGCAACCTTCAGATCTGGAGTCAGACGCGCTACCATTGTGCCACAAGGCCCTGCACTTTTGTCAAATTGCTTATCTAGTTATAGGGTCTAGCAACAAGGATTCCTGAATTTTATTAAAGACTTGCGCTCAAAGAAGAGATTGACCCCAACGTGATTTGACCACGCAACCTTCTGATCTGGAGTCAGACGCGCTGCCGTTGCGCCACAAGGCCGGGCACGTTTGTCAAATTGCTTATCTAGTTATAGGGTCTAGCAACAAGGATTCCTGAATTTTATTAAAGACTTGAGCTCAAAGAAGAGATTGACCCCGACGTGATTTGAACACGCAACCTTCTGATCTGGAGTCAGACGCGCTACCGTTGCGCCACAAGGCCCTGCTCTTTTGTCAAATTGCTTATCTAGTTATAGGGTCTAGCAACAAGGATTCCTGAATTTTATTAAAGATTTGCGCTCAAAGAACAGATTGACCCCGATGTGATTTGAACACGCAACCTTCTGATCTGGAGTCAGACGCGCTGCCGTTAAGCCACGAGACCCTGCTCTTTTGTCAAATTGCTTATCTAGTTATAGGGTCTAGCAACAAGGATTCTTGAATTTTATTAAAGACTTGCGCTAAAAAAAAAGATATTGTTCCCGCAACCTTCTGATCTGGAGTCAGACGCGCTGCCGTTGCGCCACGAGGCCCTGCGTTTTTGTCATATTGCTTATCTAGTTATAGGGTCTAGCAACAAGGATTCCTGAATTTTATTAAAGACTTGCGCTCGAAGAACAGATTGACCCCGACGTGATTTGAACACGCAACCTTCTGATCTGGAGTCAGACGCACTGCCGTTGCGCTACGAGGCCCTGCGCTTCTCTCAAAGTGCTTATCTAGTTATAGGGTCTAGCAACAAGGATTCCTGAATTTTATTAAAGTCTTGGGCTCAAAGAAGAGATTGACCCCGACGTGATTTGAACACGCAACCTTCTGATCTGGAGTCAGACGCGCTACCGTTGCGCCACGAGGCCATGCACTTTTGGCAAATTGCTTATCTAGTTATAGGGTCTAGCAACAAGGATTCTTGAATTTTATTAAAGACTTGCGGTCAAAGAAGAGATTGTTCCCACAACCTTCTGATCTGGAGTCAGACGCGCTGCCGTTGCGCCACGAGGCCCTGCGCTTTTGTCAAATTGCTTATCTAGTTATAGGGTCTAGCAACAAGGATTCCTGAATTTTTTTAAAGACTAGCAACAATGGTTCCTGAATTTTTTTAAAGACTTGCGCTCAAAGAAGGGATAGATTCCTGAATTTTATTAAAGACTTGCAACCTTCTGATCTGGAGTCAGACGGGCTGCCGTTGCGCCACAAGGCCGGGCACGTTTGTCAAATTGCTTATCTAGTTATAGGGTCTAGCAACAAGGATTCCTGAATTTTATTAAAGACTTGAGCTCAAAGAAGAGATTGACCCCGACGTGATTTGAACACGCAACCTTCTGATCTGGAGTCAGACGCGCTACCGTTGCGCCACAAGGCCCTGCTCTTTTGTCAAATTGCTTATCTAGTTATAGGGTCTAGCAACAAGGATTCCTGAATTTTATTAAAGACTTGCGCTCAAAGAAAAGATTGACCCCGACGTGATTTGAACACGCAACCTTCTGATCTGGAGTCAGACGCGCTGCCGTTGCGCTACGAGGCCCTGCGCTCTTGTCAAATTGCTTATCTAGTTATAGGGTCTAGCAACAAGGATTCCTGAATTTTATTAAAGACTTTCGCTCAAAGAAGAGATTGACGCCGACGTGATTTGAACACGCAACCTTCTGATCTGGAGTCAGACGCGCTACCATTGTGCCATGAGGCCCTGCACTTTTGTCAAATTGCTCATCTAGTTATAGGGTCTAGGAACAAGGATTCCTGAATTTTATTAAAGACTTGCGCTCAAAGAGGAGATTGTTCCCGCAACCTTCAGATCTGGAGTCAGACGCGCTACCATTGTGCCACAAGGCCCTGCGCTTTTGTCAAATTGCTTATCTAGTTATAGAGTCTAGCAACAAGGATTCCTGAATTTTATTAAAGACTCGCGCTCAAAGAACAGATTGACCCCGACGTGATTTGAACACGCAACCTTCTGATCTGGAGTCAGAAGCGCTGCCATTGCGCAAAGAGGCCCTGCGCTTTTGTCAAATTGCTTATCTAGTTATAGGGTCTAGCAACAAGGATTCCTGAATTTTTTTAAAGACTAGCAACAATGGTTCCTGAATTTTTTTAAAGACTTGCGCTCAAAGAAGGGATAGATTCCTGAATTTTATTAAAGACTTGCAACCTTCTGATCTGGAGTCAGACGGGCTGCCGTTGCGCTACGAGGCCCTGCGCTTTTGTCAAATTGCTTATCTAGTTATAGGGTCTAGCAACAAGGATTCCTGAATTTTATTAAAGACTTGCGCTCAAAGAAGGGATAGATTCCTGAATTTTATTAAAGACTTGCAACCTTCTGATCTGGAGTCAGACGCGCTGCCGTTGCGCCACAAGGCCGGGCACGTTTGTCAAATTGCTTATCTAGTTATAGGGTCTAGCAACAAGGATTCCTGAATTTTATTAAAGACTTGAGCTCAAAGAAGAGATTGACCCCGACGTGATTTGAACACGCAACCTTCTGATCTGGAGTCAGACGCGCTACCGTTGCGCCACAAGGCCCTGCTCTTTTGTCAAATTGCTTATCTAGTTATAGGGTCTAGCAACAAGGATTCCTGAATTTTATTAAAGATTTGCGCTCAAAGAACAGATTGACCCCGATGTGATTTGAACACGCAACCTTCTGATCTGGAGTCAGACGCGCTGCCGTTAAGCCACGAGACCCTGCTCTTTTGTCAAATTGCTTATCTAGTTATAGGGTCTAGCAACAAGGATTCTTGAATTTTATTAAAGACTTGCGCTAAAAAAAAAGATATTGTTCCCGCAACCTTCTGATCTGGAGTCAGACGCGCTGCCGTTGCGCCACGAGGCCCTGCGTTTTTGTCATATTGCTTATCTAGTTATAGGGTCTAGCAACAAGGATTCCTGAATTTTATTAAAGACTTGCGCTCGAAGAACAGATTGACCCCGACGTGATTTGAACACGCAACCTTCTGATCTGGAGTCAGACGCACTGCCGTTGCGCTACGAGGCCCTGCGCTTCTCTCAAAGTGCTTATCTAGTTATAGGGTCTAGCAACAAGGATTCCTGAATTTTATTAAAGTCTTGGGCTCAAAGAAGAGATTGACCCCGACGTGATTTGAACACGCAACCTTCTGATCTGGAGTCAGACGCGCTACCGTTGCGCCACGAGGCCATGCGCTTTTGGCAAATTGCTTATCTAGTTATAGGGTCTAGCAACAAGGATTCTTGAATTTTATTAAAGACTTGCGGTCAAAGAAGAGATTGTTCCCACAACCTTCTGATCTGGAGTCAGACGCGCTGCCGTTGCGCCACGAGGCCCTGCGCTTTTGTCAAATTGCTTATCTAGTTATAGGGTCTAGCAACAAGGATTCCTGAATTTTTTTAAAGACTAGCAACAATGGTTCCTGAATTTTTTTAAAGACTTGCGCTCAAAGAAGGGATAGATTCCTGAATTTTATTAAAGACTTGCAACCTTCTGATCTGGAGTCAGACGGGCTGCCGTTGCGCTACGAGGCCCTGCGCTTTTGTCAAATTGCTTATCTAGTTATAGGGTCTAGCAACAAGGATTCCTGAATTTTATTAAAGACTTGCGCTCAAAGAAGAGATTGACCCCGACGTGATTTGAACATGCAACCTTCTGATCTGGAGTCAGACGCGCTACCATTGTGCCACGAGGCCCTGCACTTTTGTCAAATTGCTCATCTAGTTATAGGGTCTAGCAACAAGGATTCCTGAATTTTATTAAAGACTTGCGCTCAAAGAAGAGATTGACGCCGACGTGATTTGAACACGCAACCTTCTGATCTGGAGTCAGACGCGCTACCATTGTGCCACGAGGCCCTGCACTTTTGTCAAATTGCTCATCTAGTTATAGGGTCTAGGAACAAGGATTCCTGAATTTTATTAAAGACTTGCGCTCAAAGAAGAGATTGTTCCCGCAACCTTCAGATCTGGAGTCAGACGCGCTACCATTGTGCCACAAGGCCCTGCACTTTTGTCAAATTGCTTATCTAGTTATAGAGTCTAGCAACAATGGTTCCTGAATTTTTTTAAAGACTTGCGCTCAAAGAAGGGATAGATTCCTGAATTTTATTAAAGACTTGCAACCTTCTGATCTGGAGTCAGACGGGCTACCATTGTCCCACGAGACCCTGCTCTTTTGTCAAATTGCTTATCTAGTTATAGGGTCTAGCAACAAGGATTCCTGAATTTTATTAAAGACTTGCGCTCAAAGAAAAGATTGACCCCGACGTGATTTGAACACGCAACCTTCTGATCTGGAGTCAGACGCGCTGCCGTTGCGCAAAGAGGCCCTGCGCTTTTGTCAAATTGCTTATCTAGTTATAGGGTCTAGCAACAAGGATTCCTGAATTTTATTAAAGACTTGCGCTCAAAGAACAGATTGACCCCGACGTGATTTGAACACGCAACCTTCTGATCTGGAGTCAGACGCGCTGCCGTTGCGCCACGAGGCCCTGCGCTTTTGTCAAATTGCTTATCTAGTTATAGGGTCTAGCAACAAGGATTCCTGAATTTTATTAAAGACTTGCGCTCAAAGAAGAGATTGTTCCCGCAACCTTCAGATCTGGAGTCAGACGCGCTACCATTGTGCCACAAGGCCCTGCACTTTTGTCAAATTGCTTATCTAGTTATAGGGTCTAGCAACAAGGATTCCTGAATTTTATTAAAGACTTGCGCTCAAAGAAGAGATTGACCCCAACGTGATTTGACCACGCAACCTTCTGATCTGGAGTCAGACGCGCTGCCGTTGCGCCACAAGGCCGGGCACGTTTGTCAAATTGCTTATCTAGTTATAGGGTCTAGCAACAAGGATTCCTGAATTTTATTAAAGACTTGAGCTCAAAGAAGAGATTGACCCCGACGTGATTTGAACACGCAACCTTCTGATCTGGAGTCAGACGCGCTACCGTTGCGCCACAAGGCCCTGCTCTTTTGTCAAATTGCTTATCTAGTTATAGGGTCTAGCAACAAGGATTCCTGAATTTTATTAAAGATTTGCGCTCAAAGAACAGATTGACCCCGATGTGATTTGAACACGCAACCTTCTGATCTGGAGTCAGACGCGCTGCCGTTAAGCCACGAGACCCTGCTCTTTTGTCAAATTGCTTATCTAGTTATAGGGTCTAGCAACAAGGATTCTTGAATTTTATTAAAGACTTGCGCTAAAAAAAAAGATATTGTTCCCGCAACCTTCTGATCTGGAGTCAGACGCGCTGCCGTTGCGCCACGAGGCCCTGCGTTTTTGTCATATTGCTTATCTAGTTATAGGGTCTAGCAACAAGGATTCCTGAATTTTATTAAAGACTTGCGCTCGAAGAACAGATTGACCCCGACGTGATTTGAACACGCAACCTTCTGATCTGGAGTCAGACGCACTGCCGTTGCGCTACGAGGCCCTGCGCTTCTCTCAAAGTGCTTATCTAGTTATAGGGTCTAGCAACAAGGATTCCTGAATTTTATTAAAGTCTTGGGCTCAAAGAAGAGATTGACCCCGACGTGATTTGAACACGCAACCTTCTGATCTGGAGTCAGACGCGCTACCGTTGCGCCACGAGGCCATGCACTTTTGGCAAATTGCTTATCTAGTTATAGGGTCTAGCAACAAGGATTCTTGAATTTTATTAAAGACTTGCGGTCAAAGAAGAGATTGTTCCCACAACCTTCTGATCTGGAGTCAGACGCGCTGCCGTTGCGCCACGAGGCCCTGCGCTTTTGTCAAATTGCTTATCTAGTTATAGGGTCTAGCAACAAGGATTCCTGAATTTTTTTAAAGACTAGCAACAATGGTTCCTGAATTTTTTTAAAGACTTGCGCTCAAAGAAGGGATAGATTCCTGAATTTTATTAAAGACTTGCAACCTTCTGATCTGGAGTCAGACGGGCTGCCGTTGCGCCACAAGGCCGGGCACGTTTGTCAAATTGCTTATCTAGTTATAGGGTCTAGCAACAAGGATTCCTGAATTTTATTAAAGACTTGAGCTCAAAGAAGAGATTGACCCCGACGTGATTTGAACACGCAACCTTCTGATCTGGAGTCAGACGCGCTACCGTTGCGCCACAAGGCCCTGCTCTTTTGTCAAATTGCTTATCTAGTTATAGGGTCTAGCAACAAGGATTCCTGAATTTTATTAAAGACTTGCGCTCAAAGAAAAGATTGACCCCGACGTGATTTGAACACGCAACCTTCTGATCTGGAGTCAGACGCGCTGCCGTTGCGCTACGAGGCCCTGCGCTCTTGTCAAATTGCTTATCTAGTTATAGGGTCTAGCAACAAGGATTCCTGAATTTTATTAAAGACTTTCGCTCAAAGAAGAGATTGACGCCGACGTGATTTGAACACGCAACCTTCTGATCTGGAGTCAGACGCGCTACCATTGTGCCATGAGGCCCTGCACTTTTGTCAAATTGCTCATCTAGTTATAGGGTCTAGGAACAAGGATTCCTGAATTTTATTAAAGACTTGCGCTCAAAGAGGAGATTGTTCCCGCAACCTTCAGATCTGGAGTCAGACGCGCTACCATTGTGCCACAAGGCCCTGCGCTTTTGTCAAATTGCTTATCTAGTTATAGAGTCTAGCAACAAGGATTCCTGAATTTTATTAAAGACTCGCGCTCAAAGAACAGATTGACCCCGACGTGATTTGAACACGCAACCTTCTGATCTGGAGTCAGAAGCGCTGCCATTGCGCAAAGAGGCCCTGCGCTTTTGTCAAATTGCTTATCTAGTTATAGGGTCTAGCAACAAGGATTCCTGAATTTTTTTAAAGACTAGCAACAATGGTTCCTGAATTTTTTTAAAGACTTGCGCTCAAAGAAGGGATAGATTCCTGAATTTTATTAAAGACTTGCAACCTTCTGATCTGGAGTCAGACGGGCTGCCGTTGCGCTACGAGGCCCTGCGCTTTTGTCAAATTGCTTATCTAGTTATAGGGTCTAGCAACAAGGATTCCTGAATTTTATTAAAGACTTGCGCTCAAAGAAGGGATAGATTCCTGAATTTTATTAAAGACTTGCAACCTTCTGATCTGGAGTCAGACGCGCTGCCGTTGCGCCACAAGGCCGGGCACGTTTGTCAAATTGCTTATCTAGTTATAGGGTCTAGCAACAAGGATTCCTGAATTTTATTAAAGACTTGAGCTCAAAGAAGAGATTGACCCCGACGTGATTTGAACACGCAACCTTCTGATCTGGAGTCAGACGCGCTACCGTTGCGCCACAAGGCCCTGCTCTTTTGTCAAATTGCTTATCTAGTTATAGGGTCTAGCAACAAGGATTCCTGAATTTTATTAAAGATTTGCGCTCAAAGAACAGATTGACCCCGATGTGATTTGAACACGCAACCTTCTGATCTGGAGTCAGACGCGCTGCCGTTAAGCCACGAGACCCTGCTCTTTTGTCAAATTGCTTATCTAGTTATAGGGTCTAGCAACAAGGATTCTTGAATTTTATTAAAGACTTGCGCTAAAAAAAAAGATATTGTTCCCGCAACCTTCTGATCTGGAGTCAGACGCGCTGCCGTTGCGCCACGAGGCCCTGCGTTTTTGTCATATTGCTTATCTAGTTATAGGGTCTAGCAACAAGGATTCCTGAATTTTATTAAAGACTTGCGCTCGAAGAACAGATTGACCCCGACGTGATTTGAACACGCAACCTTCTGATCTGGAGTCAGACGCACTGCCGTTGCGCTACGAGGCCCTGCGCTTCTCTCAAAGTGCTTATCTAGTTATAGGGTCTAGCAACAAGGATTCCTGAATTTTATTAAAGTCTTGGGCTCAAAGAAGAGATTGACCCCGACGTGATTTGAACACGCAACCTTCTGATCTGGAGTCAGACGCGCTACCGTTGCGCCACGAGGCCATGCGCTTTTGGCAAATTGCTTATCTAGTTATAGGGTCTAGCAACAAGGATTCTTGAATTTTATTAAAGACTTGCGGTCAAAGAAGAGATTGTTCCCACAACCTTCTGATCTGGAGTCAGACGCGCTGCCGTTGCGCCACGAGGCCCTGCGCTTTTGTCAAATTGCTTATCTAGTTATAGGGTCTAGCAACAAGGATTCCTGAATTTTTTTAAAGACTAGCAACAATGGTTCCTGAATTTTTTTAAAGACTTGCGCTCAAAGAAGGGATAGATTCCTGAATTTTATTAAAGACTTGCAACCTTCTGATCTGGAGTCAGACGGGCTGCCGTTGCGCTACGAGGCCCTGCGCTTTTGTCAAATTGCTTATCTAGTTATAGGGTCTAGCAACAAGGATTCCTGAATTTTATTAAAGACTTGCGCTCAAAGAAGAGATTGACCCCGACGTGATTTGAACATGCAACCTTCTGATCTGGAGTCAGACGCGCTACCATTGTGCCACGAGGCCCTGCACTTTTGTCAAATTGCTCATCTAGTTATAGGGTCTAGCAACAAGGATTCCTGAATTTTATTAAAGACTTGCGCTCAAAGAAGAGATTGACGCCGACGTGATTTGAACACGCAACCTTCTGATCTGGAGTCAGACGCGCTACCATTGTGCCACGAGGCCCTGCACTTTTGTCAAATTGCTCATCTAGTTATAGGGTCTAGGAACAAGGATTCCTGAATTTTATTAAAGACTTGCGCTCAAAGAAGAGATTGTTCCCGCAACCTTCAGATCTGGAGTCAGACGCGCTACCATTGTGCCACAAGGCCCTGCACTTTTGTCAAATTGCTTATCTAGTTATAGAGTCTAGCAACAATGGTTCCTGAATTTTTTTAAAGACTTGCGCTCAAAGAAGGGATAGATTCCTGAATTTTATTAAAGACTTGCAACCTTCTGATCTGGAGTCAGACGGGCTACCATTGTCCCACGAGACCCTGCTCTTTTGTCAAATTGCTTATCTAGTTATAGGGTCTAGCAACAAGGATTCCTGAATTTTATTAAAGACTTGCGCTCAAAGAAAAGATTGACCCCGACGTGATTTGAACACGCAACCTTCTGATCTGGAGTCAGACGCGCTGCCGTTGCGCAAAGAGGCCCTGCGCTTTTGTCAAATTGCTTATCTAGTTATAGGGTCTAGCAACAAGGATTCCTGAATTTTATTAAAGACTTGCGCTCAAAGAACAGATTGACCCCGACGTGATTTGAACACGCAACCTTCTGATCTGGAGTCAGACGCGCTGCCGTTGCGCCACGAGGCCCTGCGCTTTTGTCAAATTGCTTATCTAGTTATAGGGTCTAGCAACAAGGATTCCTGAATTTTATTAAAGACTTGCGCTCAAAGAAGAGATTGTTCCCGCAACCTTCAGATCTGGAGTCAGACGCGCTACCATTGTGCCACAAGGCCCTGCACTTTTGTCAAATTGCTTATCTAGTTATAGGGTCTAGCAACAAGGATTCCTGAATTTTATTAAAGACTTGCGCTCAAAGAAGAGATTGACCCCAACGTGATTTGACCACGCAACCTTCTGATCTGGAGTCAGACGCGCTGCCGTTGCGCCACAAGGCCGGGCACGTTTGTCAAATTGCTTATCTAGTTATAGGGTCTAGCAACAAGGATTCCTGAATTTTATTAAAGACTTGAGCTCAAAGAAGAGATTGACCCCGACGTGATTTGAACACGCAACCTTCTGATCTGGAGTCAGACGCGCTACCGTTGCGCCACAAGGCCCTGCTCTTTTGTCAAATTGCTTATCTAGTTATAGGGTCTAGCAACAAGGATTCCTGAATTTTATTAAAGATTTGCGCTCAAAGAACAGATTGACCCCGATGTGATTTGAACACGCAACCTTCTGATCTGGAGTCAGACGCGCTGCCGTTAAGCCACGAGACCCTGCTCTTTTGTCAAATTGCTTATCTAGTTATAGGGTCTAGCAACAAGGATTCTTGAATTTTATTAAAGACTTGCGCTAAAAAAAAAGATATTGTTCCCGCAACCTTCTGATCTGGAGTCAGACGCGCTGCCGTTGCGCCACGAGGCCCTGCGTTTTTGTCATATTGCTTATCTAGTTATAGGGTCTAGCAACAAGGATTCCTGAATTTTATTAAAGACTTGCGCTCGAAGAACAGATTGACCCCGACGTGATTTGAACACGCAACCTTCTGATCTGGAGTCAGACGCACTGCCGTTGCGCTACGAGGCCCTGCGCTTCTCTCAAAGTGCTTATCTAGTTATAGGGTCTAGCAACAAGGATTCCTGAATTTTATTAAAGTCTTGGGCTCAAAGAAGAGATTGACCCCGACGTGATTTGAACACGCAACCTTCTGATCTGGAGTCAGACGCGCTACCGTTGCGCCACGAGGCCATGCACTTTTGGCAAATTGCTTATCTAGTTATAGGGTCTAGCAACAAGGATTCTTGAATTTTATTAAAGACTTGCGGTCAAAGAAGAGATTGTTCCCACAACCTTCTGATCTGGAGTCAGACGCGCTGCCGTTGCGCCACGAGGCCCTGCGCTTTTGTCAAATTGCTTATCTAGTTATAGGGTCTAGCAACAAGGATTCCTGAATTTTTTTAAAGACTAGCAACAATGGTTCCTGAATTTTTTTAAAGACTTGCGCTCAAAGAAGGGATAGATTCCTGAATTTTATTAAAGACTTGCAACCTTCTGATCTGGAGTCAGACGGGCTGCCGTTGCGCTACGAGGCCCTGCGCTTTTGTCAAATTGCTTATCTAGTTATAGGGTCTAGCAACAAGGATTCCTGAATTTTATTAAAGACTTGCGCTCAAAGAAGAGATTGACCCCGACGTGATTTGAACATGCAACCTTCTGATCTGGAGTCAGACGCGCTACCATTGTGCCACGAGGCCCTGCACTTTTGTCAAATTGCTCATCTAGTTATAGGGTCTAGCAACAAGGATTCCTGAATTTTATTAAAGACTTGCGCTCAAAGAAGAGATTGACGCCGACGTGATTTGAACACGCAACCTTCTGATCTGGAGTCAGACGCGCTACCATTGTGCCACGAGGCCCTGCACTTTTGTCAAATTGCTCATCTAGTTATAGGGTCTAGGAACAAGGATTCCTGAATTTTATTAAAGACTTGCGCTCAAAGAAGAGATTGTTCCCGCAACCTTCAGATCTGGAGTCAGACGCGCTACCATTGTGCCACAAGGCCCTGCACTTTTGTCAAATTGCTTATCTAGTTATAGGGTCTAGCAACAAGGATTCCTGAATTTTATTAAAGACTTGCGCTCAAAGAACAGATTGACCCCGACGTGATTTGAACACGCAACCTTCTGATCTGGAGTCAGACGCGCTGCCGTTGCGCCACGAGGCCCTGCGCTTTTGTCAAATTGCTTATCTAGTTATAGGGTCTAGCAACAAGGATTCCTGAAGTTTATTAAAGACTTGCGCTCAAAGAAGAGATTGTTCCCGCAACCTTCAGATCTGGAGTCAGACGCGCTACCATTGTGCCACAAGGCCCTGCACTTTTGTCAAATTGCTTATCTAGTTATAGGGTCTAGCAACAAGGATTCCTGAATTTTATTAAAGACTTGCGCTCAAAGAAGAGATTGACCCCAACGTGATTTGACCACGCAACCTTCTGATCTGGAGTCAGACGCGCTGCCGTTGCGCCACAAGGCCGGGCACGTTTGTCAAATTGCTTATCTAGTTATAGGGTCTAGCAACAAGGATTCCTGAATTTTATTAAAGACTTGAGCTCAAAGAAGAGATTGACCCCGACGTGATTTGAACACGTAACCTTCTGATCTGGAGTCAGACGCGCTACCGTTGCGCCACAAGGCCCTGCTCTTTTGTCAAATTGCTTATCTAGTTATAGGGTCTAGCAACAAGGATTCCTGAATTTTATTAAAGATTTGCGCTCAAAGAACAGATTGACCCCGATGTGATTTGAACACGCAACCTTCTGATCTGGAGTCAGACGCGCTGCCGTTAAGCCACGAGGCCCTGCTCTTTTGTCAAATTGCTTATCTAGTTATAGGGTCTAGCAACAAGGATTCTTGAATTTTATTAAAGACTTGCGCTAAAAAAAAAGATATTGTTCCCGCAACCTTCTGATCTGGAGTCAGACGCGCTGCCGTTGCGCCATAAGGCCCTGCGATTTTGTCATATTGCTTATCTAGTTATAGGGTCTAGCAACAAGGATTCCTGAATTTTATTAAAGACTTGCGCTCGAAGAACAGATTGACCCCGACGTGATTTGAACACGCAACCTTCTGATCTGGAGTCAGACGCACTGCCGTTGCGCTACGAGGCCCTGCGCTTCTCTCAAAGTGCTTATCTAGTTATAGGGTCTAGCAACAAGGATTCCTGAATTTTATTAAAGACTTGCGCTCAAAGAACAGATTGACCCCGACGTGATTTGAACACGCAACCTTCTGATCTGGAGTCAGACGCGCTGCCGTTGCGCCACGAGGCCCTGCGCTTTTGTCAAATTGCTTATCTAGTTATAGGGTCTAGCAACAAGGATTCCTGAATTTTATTAAAGACTTGCGCTCAAAGAAGAGATTGTTCCCGCAACCTTCTGATCTGGAGTCAGACGGGCTACCATTGTGCCACGAGGCCCTGCGGTTTTTCTCAAATTGCTTATCTAGTTATAGGGTCTAGCAACAAGGATTCCTGAATTTTATTAAAGACTTGCGCTCAAAGAAGAGATTGACCCCTAGATTTAAACACGCAACCTTCTGATCTGGAGTCAGACGCGCTGCCGTTGCGCCACGAGGCCCTGCGCTTTTGTCAAATTGCTTATCTAGTTATAGGGTCTAGCAACAAGGATTCCTGAATTTTATTAAAGACTTGCGCTCAAAGAAGGGATAGATTCCTGAATTTTATTAAAGACTTGCAACCTTCTGATCTGGAGTCAGACGGGCTACCATTGTCCCACGAGACCCTGCTCTTTTGTCAAATTGCTTATCTAGTTATAGGGCCTAGCAACAAGGATTCCTGAATTTTATTAAAGACTTGCGCTCAAAGAAAAGATTGACCCCGACGTGATTTGAACACGCAACCTTCTGATCTGGAGTCAGACGCGCTGCCGTTGCGCTACGAGGCCCTGCGCTCTTGTCAAATTGCTTATCTAGTTATAGGGTCTAGCAACAAGGATTCCTGAATTTTATTAAAGACTTTCGCTCAAAGAAGAGATTGACGCCGACGTGATTTGAACACGCAACCTTCTGATCTGGAGTCAGACGCGCTACCATTGTGCCATGAGGCCCTGCACTTTTGTCAAATTGCTCATCTAGTTATAGGGTCTAGGAACAAGGATTCCTGAATTTTATTAAAGACTTGCGCTCAAAGAGGAGATTGTTCCCGCAACCTTCAGATCTGGAGTCAGACGCGCTACCATTGTGCCACAAGGCCCTGCGCTTTTGTCAAATTGCTTATCTAGTTATAGAGTCTAGCAACAAGGATTCCTGAATTTTATTAAAGACTCGCGCTCAAAGAACAGATTGACCCCGACGTGATTTGAACACGCAACCTTCTGATCTGGAGTCAGAAGCGCTGCCATTGCGCAAAGAGGCCCTGCGCTTTTGTCAAATTGCTTATCTAGTTATAGGGTCTAGCAACAAGGATTCCTGAATTTTTTTAAAGACTAGCAACAATGGTTCCTGAATTTTTTTAAAGACTTGCGCTCAAAGAAGGGATAGATTCCTGAATTTTATTAAAGACTTGCAACCTTCTGATCTGGAGTCAGACGGGCTGCCGTTGCGCTACGAGGCCCTGCGCTTTTGTCAAATTGCTTATCTAGTTATAGGGTCTAGCAACAAGGATTCCTGAATTTTATTAAAGACTTGCGCTCAAAGAAGAGATTGACCCCGACGTGATTTGAACACGCAACCTTCTGATCTGGAGTCAGACGCGCTACCATTGTGCCACCAGGCCCTGCACTTTTGTCAAATTGCTCATCTAGTTATAGGGTCTAGCAACAAGGATTCCTGAATTTTATTAAAGACTTGCGCTCAAAGAACAGATTGACCCCGACGTGATTTGAACACGCAACCTTCTGATCTGGAGTCAGACGCGCTGCCGTTGCGCCACGAGGCCCTGCGCTTTTGTCAAATTGCTTATCTAGTTATAGGGTCTAGCAACAAGGATTCCTGAATTTTATTAAAGACTTGCGCTCAAAGAAGAGATTGTTCCCGCAACCTTCTGATCTGGAGTCAGACGGGCTACCATTGTGCCACGAGGCCCTGCGGTTTTTCTCAAATTGCTTATCTAGTTATAGGGTCTAGCAACAAGGATTCCTGAATTTTATTAATGACGTGCGCTCAAAGAAGAGATTGACCCCTAGATTTAAACACGCAACCTTCTGATATGGAGTCAGACGCGCTGCCATTGCGCCACGAGGCCCTGCGCTTTTGTCAAATTGCTTATCTAGTTATAGGGTCTAGCAACAAGGATTCCTGAATTTTATTAAAGACTTGCGCTCAAAGAAAAGATTGACCCCGACGTGCTTTGAACACGCAACCTTCTGATCTGGAGTCAGACGCGCTGCCGTTGCGCTACGAGGCCCTGCGCTTTTGTCAAATTGCTTATCTAGTTATAGGGTCTAGCAACAAGGATTCCTGAATTTTATTAAAGACTTGCGCTCAAAGAAGAGATTGACGCCGACGTGATTTGAACACGCAACCTTCTGATCTGGAGTCAGACGCGCTACCATTGTGCCACGAGGCCCTGCACTTTTGTCAAATTGCTCATCTAGTTATAGGGTCTAGGAACAAGGATTCCTGAATTTTATTAAAGACTTGCGCTCAAAGAAGAGATTGACCCCGATGTGATTTGAACACGCAACCTTCTGATCTGGAGTCAGACGCGCTGCCGTTAAGCCACGAGGCCCTGCTCTTTTGTCAAATTGCTTATCTAGTTATAGGATCTAGCAACAAGGATTCCTGAATTTTATTAAAGACTTGCGCTCAAAGAACAGATTGACCCCGACGTGATTTGAACACGCAACCTTCTGATCTGGAGTCAGAAGCGCTGCCATTGCACCAAGAGGCCCTGCGCTTTTGTCAAATTGCTTATCTAGTTATAGGGTCTAGCAACAAGGATTCTTGAATTTTATTAAAGACTTGCGCTCAAAGAAGAGATTGACCCCGACGTGATTTGAACACGCAACTTTCTGATCTGGAGTCAGACGCGCTGCCGTTGCGCTACGAGGCCCTGCGCTTTTTTGTCAAATTGCTTATCTAGTTATAGGGTCTAGCAACAAGGATTCCTGAATTTTATTAAGGACTTGAGCTCAAAGAAGAGATTGACCCCGACGTGATTTGGACACACAACCTTCTGATCTGGAGTCAGACACGCTGCCGTTGCGCCACGAGGCCCTGCGCTTTTGTCAAATTGCTTATCAAGTTATAGGGTCTAGCAACAAGGATTTCTGAATTTTATTAAAGACTTGCGCACAAAGAAGAGATTGACCCCGACGTGATTTGAACACGCAACCTTCTGATCTGGAGTCAGACGCGCTACCGTTGCGCCACGAGGCCCTGCTCTTTTGTCAATTGCTTATCTAGTTATAGGGTCTAGCAAAAAGGATTCCTGAATTTTATTAAAGACTTGCGCTCAAAGAAGAGATTGTTCCCACAACCTTCAGATCTGGAGTCAGACGCACTACCATTGTGCCACGAGGCCCTGGGCTTTTGTCAAATTGCTTATCTCGTTATAGGATCTAGCAAAAATTATTCCTGAATTTTATTAAAGACTTGCGCTCAAAGAAGAGAATGACCCCGACGTGATTTGAACACGCAACCTTCTGATCTGGAGTCAGACGCGCTGCCGTTGCGCCACGAGGACCTGGGCTTTTGTCAAATTGCTTATCTAGTTTTAGGGTCTAGCAACAAGGATTACTAAATATTATTAAAGACTTCCGCTCAAAGAAGAGATTGACCCCGACGTGATTTGAACACGCAACCTTCTGATCTGGAGTCAGACGCGCTGCCGTTGCGCCACGAGGCACTGCGCTTTTGTCAAATTGCTTATCTAGTTATAGGGTCTAGCAACAAGGATTCCTGAATTTTATTAAAGACTTGCGCTCAAAGAAGAGATTGTTCCCGCAACCTTCAGATCTGGAGTCAGACGGGCTACCATTGTGTCACACCCCTGCACTTTTGTGAAATTGCTGAGCTCGTTATAGGGTCTAGCAACAAGGGTTCCTGAATTTTTTTAAAGACTTGCGCTCAAAGAAGGGATAGATTCCTGAATTTTATTAAAGACTTGCAACCTTCTGATCTGGAGTCAGACGGGCTACCATTGTCCCACGAGACCCTGCGCTTTTGTCAAATTGCTTATCTAGTTATAGGGTCTAGCAACAAGGATTCCTGAATTTTATTAAAGACTTGAGCTCAAAGAAGAGATTGTTCCCGCAACCTTCAGATCTGGAGTCAGACGCGCTACCATTGTGCCACAAGGCCCTGTGCTTTTGTCAAATTGCTTATCTAGTTATAGGGTCTAGCAACAAGGATTCCTGAATTTTATTAAAGACTTGCGCTCAAAGAAGAGATTGACCCCGACGTGATTTGACCACGCAACCTTCTGATCTGGAGTCAGACGCGCTGCCGTTGCGCCACAAGGCCGGGCGCTTTTGTCAAATTGCTTATCTAGTTATATGGTCTAGCCATAAGGATTCCTGAATTTTATTAAAGACTTGCGCTCAAAGAAGAGATTGTTCCCGCAACCTTCTGATGTGGAGTCAGACGCGCTACCATTGTGCCACGAGGCCCTGCACTTTTGTCAAATTGCTCATCTAGTTATAGAGTCTAGCAACAAGGATTCCTGAATTTTATTAAAGACTTGGGCTCAAAGAAGAGATTGACCCCGACGTGATTTGAACACGCAACCTTCTGATCTGGAGTCAGACGCGCTGCCGTTGCGCTACGAGGCCCTGCGCTTTTGTCGAATTGCTTATCTAGTTATAGGTTCTAGCAACAAGGATTCCTGAGATTTATTAAAGACTTGCGCTCAAAGAAGAGATTGTTCCCGCAACCTTCTGATGTGGAGTCAGACGCGCTACCATTGTGCCACGAGGCCCTTTACTTTTGTCAAATTGCTCATCTAGTTATAGAGTCTAGCAACAAGGATTCCTGAATTTTATTAAAGACTTGGGCTCAAAGAAGAGATTGACCCCGACGTGATTTGAACACGCAACCTTCTGATCTGGAGTCAGACGCGCTACGGTTGCGCCACGAGGCCATGCGCTTTTGTCAAATTGCTTATCTAGTTATAGGGTCTAGCAACAAGGATTCTTGAATTTTATTAAAGACTTGCGCTCAAAGAAGAGATTGTTCCCGCAACCTTCTGATCTGGAGTCAGACGCGCTGCCGTTGCGCCACGAGGCCCTGCGTTTTTGTCATATTGCTAATCTAGTTATAGGGTCTAGCAACAAGGATTCCTGAATTTTATTAAAGACTTGGGCTCAAAGAAGAGATTGACCCCGACGTGATTTGAACACGCAACCTTCTGATCTGGAGTCAGACGCGCTACGGTTGCGCCACGAGGCCATGCGCTTTTGTCAAATTGCTTATCTAGTTATAGGGTCTAGCAACAAGGATTCTTGAATTTTATTAAAGACTTGCGCTCAAAGAAGAGATTGTTCCCGCAACCTTCTGATCTGGAGTCAGACGCGCTGCCGTTGCGCCACGAGGCCCTGCGTTTTTGTCATATTGCTAATCTAGTTATAGGGTCTAGCAACAAGGATTCCTGAATTTTATTAAAGACTTGCGCTCGAATAACAGATTGACCCCGACGTGATTTGAACACGCAACCTTCTGATCTGGAGTCAGACGCACTGCCGTTGCGCTACGAGGCCCTGCGCTTTTGTCAAATTGCTTATCTAGTTATAGGGTCTAGCAACAAGGATTCCTGAATTTTTTTAAAGACTAGCAACAATGGTTCCTGAATTTTTTTAAAGACTTGCGCTCAAAGAAGGGATAGATTCCTGAATTTTATTAAAGACTTGCAACCTTCTGATCTGGAGTCAGACGGGCTGCCGTTGCGCTACGAGGCCCTGCGCTTTTGTCAAATTGCTTATCTAGTTATAGGGTCTAGCAACAAGGATTCCTGAATTTTATTAAAGACTCGCGCTCAAAGAACAGATTGACCCCGACGTGATTTGAACACGCAACCTTCTGATCTGGAGTCAGAAGCGCTGCCATTGCGCAAAGAGGCCCTGCGCTTTTCTCAAATTGCTTATCTAGTTATAGGGTCTAGCAACAAGGATTCCTGAATTTTTTTAAAGACTAGCAACAATGGTTCCTGAATTTTTTTAAAGACTTGCGCTCAAAGAAGGGATAGATTCCTGAATTTTATTAAAGACTTGCAAACCCTCTGATCTGGAGTCAGACGGGCTGCCGTTGCGCTACGAGGCCCTGCGCTTTTGTCAAATTGCTTATCTAGTTATAGGGTCTAGCAACAAGGATTCCTGAATTTTATTAAAGACTTGCGCTCAAAGAAGAGATTGACCCCGACGTGATTTGAACACGCAACCTTCTGATCTGGAGTCAGACGCGCTACCATTGTGCCACCAGGCCCTGCACTTTTGTCAAATTGCTCATCTAGTTATAGGGTCTAGCAACAAGGATTCCTGAATTTTATTAAAGACTTGCGCTCAAAGAAGAGATTGACGCCGACGTGATTTGAACACGCAACCTTCTGATCTGGAGTCAGACGCGCTACCATTGTGCCACGAGGCCCTGCACTTTTGTCAAATTGCTCATCTAGTTATAGGGTCTAGGAACAAGGATTCCTGAATTTTATTAAAGACTTGCGCTCAAAGAAGAGATTGTTCCCGCAACCTTCAGATCTGGAGTCAGACGCGCTACCATTGTGCCACAAGGCCCTGCACTTTTGTCAAATTGCTTATCTAGTTATAGGGTCTAGCAACAAGGATTCCTGAATTTTATTAAAGACTTGCGCTCAAAGAACAGATTGACCCCGACGTGATTTGAACACGCAACCTTCTGATCTGGAGTCAGACGCGCTGCCGTTGCGCCACGAGGCCCTGCGCTTTTGTCAAATTGCTTATCTAGTTATAGGGTCTAGCAACAAGGATTCCTGAATTTTATTAAAGACTTGCGCTCAAAGAAGAGATTGTTCCCGCAACCTTCAGATCTGGAGTCAGACGCGCTACCATTGTGCCACAAGGCCCTGCACTTTTGTCAAATTGCTTATCTAGTTATAGGGTCTAGCAACAAGGATTCCTGAATTTTATTAAAGACTTGCGCTCAAAGAAGAGATTGACCCCAACGTGATTTGACCACGCAACCTTCTGATCTGGAGTCAGACGCGCTGCCGTTGCGCCACAAGGCCGGGCACGTTTGTCAAATTGCTTATCTAGTTATAGGGTCTAGCAACAAGGATTCCTGAATTTTATTAAAGACTTGAGCTCAAAGAAGAGATTGACCCCGACGTGATTTGAACACGCAACCTTCTGATCTGGAGTCAGACGCGCTACCGTTGCGCCACAAGGCCCTGCTCTTTTGTCAAATTGCTTATCTAGTTATAGGGTCTAGCAACAAGGATTCCTGAATTTTATTAAAGATTTGCGCTCAAAGAACAGATTGACCCCGATGTGATTTGAACACGCAACCTTCTGATCTGGAGTCAGACGCGCTGCCGTTAAGCCACGAGGCCCTGCTCTTTTGTCAAATTGCTTATCTAGTTATAGGGTCTAGCAACAAGGATTCTTGAATTTTATTAAAGACTTGCGCTAAAAAAAAAGATATTGTTCCCGCAACCTTCTGATCTGGAGTCAGACGCGCTGCCGTTGCGCCATAAGGCCCTGCGATTTTGTCATATTGCTTATCTAGTTATAGGGTCTAGCAACAAGGATTCCTGAATTTTATTAAAGACTTGCGCTCGAAGAACAGATTGACCCCGACGTGATTTGAACACGCAACCTTCTGATCTGGAGTCAGACGCACTGCCGTTGCGCTACGAGGACCTGCGCTTCTCTCAAAGTGCTTATCTAGTTATAGGGTCTAGCAACAAGGATTCCTGAATTTTATTAAAGACTTGCGCTCAAAGAACAGATTGACCCCGACGTGATTTGAACACGCAACCTTCTGATCTGGAGTCAGACGCGCTGCCGTTGCGCCACGAGGCCCTGCGCTTTTGTCAAATTGCTTATCTAGTTATAGGGTCTAGCAACAAGGATTCCTGAATTTTATTAAAGACTTGCGCTCAAAGAAGAGATTGTTCCCGCAACCTTCTGATCTGGAGTCAGACGGGCTACCATTGTGCCACGAGGCCCTGCGGTTTTTCTCAAATTGCTTATCTAGTTATAGGGTCTAGCAACAAGGATTCCTGAATTTTATTAAAGACTTGCGCTCAAAGAAGAGATTGACCCCTAGATTTAAACACGCAACCTTCTGATCTGGAGTCAGACGCGCTGCCGTTGCGCCACGAGGCCCTGCGCTTTTGTCAAATTGCTTATCTAGTTATAGGGTCTAGCAACAAGGATTCCTGAATTTTATTAAAGACTTGCGCTCAAAGAAGGGATAGATTCCTGAATTTTATTAAAGACTTGCAACCTTCTGATCTGGAGTCAGACGGGCTACCATTGTCCCACGAGACCCTGCTCTTTTGTCAAATTGCTTATCTAGTTATAGGGCCTAGCAACAAGGATTCCTGAATTTTATTAAAGACTTGCGCTCAAAGAAAAGATTGACCCCGACGTGATTTGAACACGCAACCTTCTGATCTGGAGTCAGACGCGCTGCCGTTGCGCTACGAGGCCCTGCGCTCTTGTCAAATTGCTTATCTAGTTATAGGGTCTAGCAACAAGGATTCCTGAATTTTATTAAAGACTTTCGCTCAAAGAAGAGATTGACGCCGACGTGATTTGAACACGCAACCTTCTGATCTGGAGTCAGACGCGCTACCATTGTGCCACGAGGCCCTGCACTTTTGTCAAATTGCTCATCTAGTTATAGGGTCTAGGAACAAGGATTCCTGAATTTTATTAAAGACTTGCGCTCAAAGAGGAGATTGTTCCCGCAACCTTCAGATCTGGAGTCAGACGCGCTACCATTGTGCCACAAGGCCCTGCGCTTTTGTCAAATTGCTTATCTAGTTATAGAGTCTAGCAACAAGGATTCCTGAATTTTATTAAAGACTCGCGCTCAAAGAACAGATTGACCCCGACGTGATTTGAACACGCAACCTTCTGATCTGGAGTCAGAAGCGCTGCCATTGCGCAAAGAGGCCCTGCGCTTTTGTCAAATTGCTTATCTAGTTATAGGGTCTAGCAACAAGGATTCCTGAATTTTTTTAAAGACTAGCAACAATGGTTCCTGAATTTTTTTAAAGACTTGCGCTCAAAGAAGGGATAGATTCCTGAATTTTATTAAAGACTTGCAACCTTCTGATCTGGAGTCAGACGGGCTGCCGTTGCGCTACGAGGCCCTGCGCTTTTGTCAAATTGCTTATCTAGTTATAGGGTCTAGCAACAAGGATTCCTGAATTTTATTAAAGACTTGCGCTCAAAGAAGAGATTGACCCCGACGTGATTTGAACACGCAACCTTCTGATCTGGAGTCAGACGCGCTACCATTGTGCCACCAGGCCCTGCACTTTTGTCAAATTGCTCATCTAGTTATAGGGTCTAGCAACAAGGATTCCTGAATTTTATTAAAGACTTGCGCTCAAAGAACAGATTGACCCCGACGTGATTTGAACACGCAACCTTCTGATCTGGAGTCAGACGCGCTGCCGTTGCGCCACGAGGCCCTGCGCTTTTGTCAAATTGCTTATCTAGTTATAGGGTCTAGCAACAAGGATTCCTGAATTTTATTAAAGACTTGCGCTCAAAGAAGAGATTGTTCCCGCAACCTTCTGATCTGGAGTCAGACGGGCTACCATTGTGCCACGAGGCCCTGCGGTTTTTCTCAAATTGCTTATCTAGTTATAGGGTCTAGCAACAAGGATTCCTGAATTTTATTAAAGACTTGCGCTCAAAGAAGAGATTGACCCCTAGATTTAAACACGCAACCTTCTGATATGGAGTCAGACGCGCTGCCATTGCGCCACGAGGCCCTGCGCTTTTGTCAAATTGCTTATCTAGTTATAGGGTCTAGCAACAAGGATTCCTGAATTTTATTAAAGACTTGCGCTCAAAGAAAAGATTGACCCCGACGTGCTTTGAACACGCAACCTTCTGATCTGGAGTCAGACGCGCTGCCGTTGCGCTACGAGGCCCTGCGCTTTTGTCAAATTGCTTATCTAGTTATAGGGTCTAGCAACAAGGATTCCTGAATTTTATTAAAGACTTGCGCTCAAAGAAGAGATTGACGCCGACGTGATTTGAACACGCAACCTTCTGATCTGGAGTCAGACGCGCTACCATTGTGCCACGAGGCCCTGCACTTTTGTCAAATTGCTCATCTAGTTATAGGGTCTAGGAACAAGGATTCCTGAATTTTATTAAAGACTTGCGCTCAAAGAAGAGATTGACCCCGATGTGATTTGAACACGCAACCTTCTGATCTGGAGTCAGACGCGCTGCCGTTAAGCCACGAGGCCCTGCTCTTTTGTCAAATTGCTTATCTAGTTATAGGATCTAGCAACAAGGATTCCTGAATTTTATTAAAGACTTGCGCTCAAAGAACAGATTGACCCCGACGTGATTTGAACACGCAACCTTCTGATCTGGAGTCAGAAGCGCTGCCATTGCACCAAGAGGCCCTGCGCTTTTGTCAAATTGCTTATCTAGTTATAGGGTCTAGCAACAAGGATTCTTGAATTTTATTAAAGACTTGCGCTCAAAGAAGAGATTGACCCCGACGTGATTTGAACACGCAACTTTCTGATCTGGAGTCAGACGCGCTGCCGTTGCGCTACGAGGCCCTGCGCTTTTTTGTCAAATTGCTTATCTAGTTATAGGGTCTAGCAACAAGGATTCCTGAATTTTATTAAGGACTTGAGCTCAAAGAAGAGATTGACCCCGACGTGATTTGGACACAGAACCTTCTGATCTGGAGTCAGACACGCTGCCGTTGCGCCACGAGGCCCTGCGCTTTTGTCAAATTGCTTATCAAGTTATAGGGTCTAGCAACAAGGATTTCTGAATTTTATTAAAGACTTGCGCACAAAGAAGAGATTGACCCCGACGTGATTTGAACACGCAACCTTCTGATCTGGAGTCAGACGCGCTACCGTTGCGCCACGAGGCCCTGCTCTTTTGTCAATTGCTTATCTAGTTATAGGGTCTAGCAACAAGGATTCCTGAATTTTATTAAAGACTTGCGCTCAAAGAAGAGATTGTTCCCACAACCTTCAGATCTGGAGTCAGACGCACTACCATTGTGCCACGAGGCCCTGGGCTTTTGTCAAATTGCTTATCTCGTTATAGGATCTAGCAAAAATTATTCCTGAATTTTATTAAAGACTTGCGCTCAAAGAAGAGAATGACCCCGACGTGATTTGAACACGCAACCTTCTGATCTGGAGTCAGACGCGCTGCCGTTGCGCCACGAGGACCTGGGCTTTTGTCAAATTGCTTATCTAGTTTTAGGGTCTAGCAACAAGGATTACTAAATATTATTAAAGACTTCCGCTCAAAGAAGAGATTGACCCCGACGTGATTTGAACACGCAACCTTCTGATCTGGAGTCAGACGCGCTGCCGTTGCGCCACGAGGCACTGCGCTTTTGTCAAATTGCTTATCTAGTTATAGGGTCTAGCAACAAGGATTCCTGAATTTTATTAAAGACTTGCGCTCAAAGAAGAGATTGTTCCCGCAACCTTCAGATCTGGAGTCAGACGGGCTACCATTGTGTCACACCCCTGCACTTTTGTGAAATTGCTGAGCTCGTTATAGGGTCTAGCAACAAGGGTTCCTGAATTTTTTTAAAGACTTGCGCTCAAAGAAGGGATAGATTCCTGAATTTTATTAAAGACTTGCAACCTTCTGATCTGGAGTCAGACGGGCTACCATTGTCCCACGAGACCCTGCGCTTTTGTCAAATTGCTTATCTAGTTATAGGGTCTAGCAACAAGGATTCCTGAATTTTATTAAAGACTTGAGCTCAAAGAAGAGATTGTTCCCGCAACCTTCAGATCTGGAGTCAGACGCGCTACCATTGTGCCACAAGGCCCTGTGCTTTTGTCAAATTGCTTATCTAGTTATAGGGTCTAGCAACAAGGATTCCTGAATTTTATTAAAGACTTGCGCTCAAAGAAGAGATTGACCCCGACGTGATTTGACCACGCAACCTTCTGATCTGGAGTCAGACGCGCTGCCGTTGCGCCACAAGGCCGGGCGCTTTTGTCAAATTGCTTATCTAGTTATATGGTCTAGCCATAAGGATTCCTGAATTTTATTAAAGACTTGCGCTCAAAGAAGAGATTGTTCCCGCAACCTTCTGATGTGGAGTCAGACGCGCTACCATTGTGCCACGAGGCCCTGCACTTTTGTCAAATTGCTCATCTAGTTATAGAGTCTAGCAACAAGGATTCCTGAATTTTATTAAAGACTTGGGCTCAAAGAAGAGATTGACCCCGACGTGATTTGAACACGCAACCTTCTGATCTGGAGTCAGACGCGCTGCCGTTGCGCTACGAGGCCCTGCGCTTTTGTCGAATTGCTTATCTAGTTATAGGTTCTAGCAACAAGGATTCCTGAGATTTATTAAAGACTTGCGCTCAAAGAAGAGATTGTTCCCGCAACCTTCTGATGTGGAGTCAGACGCGCTACCATTGTGCCACGAGGCCCTGCACTTTTGTCAAATTGCTCATCTAGTTATAGAGTCTAGCAACAAGGATTCCTGAATTTTATTAAAGACTTGGGCTCAAAGAAGAGATTGACCCCGACGTGATTTGAACACGCAACCTTCTGATCTGGAGTCAGACGCGCTACGGTTGCGCCACGAGGCCATGCGCTTTTGTCAAATTGCTTATCTAGTTATAGGGTCTAGCAACAAGGATTCTTGAATTTTATTAAAGACTTGCGCTCAAAGAAGAGATTGTTCCCGCAACCTTCTGATCTGGAGTCAGACGCGCTGCCGTTGCGCCACGAGGCCCTGCGTTTTTGTCATATTGCTAATCTAGTTATAGGGTCTAGCAACAAGGATTCCTGAATTTTATTAAAGACTTGCGCTCAAAGAAGAGATTGTTCCCGACGTGATTTGACCACACAACCTTCTGATCTGGAGTCAGACGCGCTGCCGTTGCACCACAAGGCCGGGCGCTTTTGTCAAATTGCTTATCTAGTTATATGGTCTAGCCATAAGGATTCCTGAATTTTATTAAAGACTTGCGCTCAAAGAAGAGATTGACCCCGATGTGATTTGAACACTTGAATTGCTTATCTAGTTATAGGGTCTAGCAACAAGGATTCCTGAATTTTATTAAAGACTTGGGCTCAAAGAAGAGATTGTTCCCGCAACCTTCAGATCTGGAGTCAGACGCGCTACCATTGTGCCACAAGGCCCTGCGCTTTTTTAAAAGTGCTTATCTAGTTATAGGGTCTAGCAACAAGGATTCCTGAATTTTATTAAAGACTTGCGCTCAAAGAAGAGATTGTTCCCGCAACCTTCAGATCTGGAGTCAGAAGGGCTACCATTGTGTCACACCCCTGCACTTTTGTGAAATTGCTGAGCTCGTTATAGGGTCTAGCAACAAGGGTTCCTGAATTTTTTTAAAGACTTGCGCTCAAAGAAGGGATAGATTCCTGAATTTTATTAAAGACTTGCAACCTTCTGATCTGGAGTCAGACGGGCTACCATTGTCCCACGAGACCCCGCGCTTTTGTCAAATTGCTTATCTAGTTATAGGGTCTAGCAACAAGGATTCCTGAATTTTATTAAAGACTTGAGCTCAAAGAAGAGATTGTTCCCGCAACCTTCAGATCTGGAGTCAGACGCGCTACCATTGTGCCACAAGGCCCTGTGCTTTTGTCAAATTGCTTATCTAGTTATAGGGTCTAGCAACAAGGATTCCTGAATTTTATTAAAGACTTGCGCTCAAAGAAGAGATTGACCCCGACGTGATTTGACCACGCAACCTTCTGATCTGGAGTCAGACGCGCTGCCGTTGCGCCGCAAGGCCGGGCGCTTTTGTCAAATTGCTTATCTAGTTATATGGTCTAGCCATAAGGATTCCTGAATTTTATTAAAGACTTGCGCTCAAAGAAGAGATTGACCCCGACGTGATTTCAACACGCAACCTTCTGATCTGGAGTCAGACGCGCTGCCGTTGCGCCACAAGGCCGGGCGCTTTTGTCAAATTGCTTATCTAGTTATAGGGTCTAGCAACAAGGATTCTTGAATTTTATTAAAGACTTGCGCTCAAAGAAGAGATTGTTCCCACAACCTTCTGATCTGGAGTCAGACGCGCTGCCGTTGCGCCACGTTGCCCTGCGCTTTTGTCAAATTGCTTATCTAGTTATAGGTTCTAGCAACAAGGATTCCTGAATTTTATTAAAGACTTGCGCTCAAAGAAGAGATTGACCCCGACGTGATTTGAACATGCAACCTTCTGATCTGGAGTCAGACGCGCTACCATTGTGCCACGAGGCCCTGCACTTTTGTCAAATTGCTCATCTAGTTATAGGGTCTAGCAACAAGGATTCCTGAATTTTATTAAAGACTTGCGCTCAAAGAAGAGATTGACGCCGACGTGATTTGAACACGCAACCTTCTGATCTGGAGTCAGACGCGCTACCATTGTGCCACGAGGCCCTGCACTTTTGTCAAATTGCTCATCTAGTTATAGGGTCTAGGAACAAGGATTCCTGAATTTTATTAAAGACTTGCGCTCAAAGAAGAGATTGTTCCCGCAACCTTCAGATCTGGAGTCAGACGCGCTACCATTGTGCCACAAGGCCCTGCACTTTTGTCAAATTGCTTATCTAGTTATAGAGTCTAGCAACAATGGTTCCTGAATTTTTTTAAAGACTTGCGCTCAAAGAAGGGATAGATTCCTGAATTTTATTAAAGACTTGCAACCTTCTGATCTGGAGTCAGACGGGCTACCATTGTCCCACGAGACCCTGCTCTTTTGTCAAATTGCTTATCTAGTTATAGGGTCTAGCAACAAGGATTCCTGAATTTTATTAAAGACTTGCGCTCAAAGAAAAGATTGACCCCGACGTGATTTGAACACGCAACCTTCTGATCTGGAGTCAGACGCGCTGCCGTTGCGCAAAGAGGCCCTGCGCTTTTGTCAAATTGCTTATCTAGTTATAGGGTCTAGCAACAAGGATTCCTGAATTTTATTAAAAACTTGCGCTCAAAGAACAGATTGACCCCGACGTGATTTGAACACGCAACCTTCTGATCTGGAGTCAGACGCGCTGCCGTTGCGCCACGAGGCCCTGCGCTTTTGTCAAATTGCTTATCTAGTTATAGGGTCTAGCAACAAGGATTCCTGAATTTTATTAAAGACTTGCGCTCAAAGAAGAGATTGTTCCCGTAACCTTCAGATCTGGAGTCAGACGCGCTACCATTGTGCCACAAGGCCCTGCACTTTTGTCAAATTGCTTATCTAGTTATAGGGTCTAGCAACAAGGATTCCTGAATTTTATTAAAGACTTGCGCTCAAAGAAGAGATTGACCCCAACGTGATTTGACCACGCAACCTTCTGATCTGGAGTCAGACGCGCTGCCGTTGCGCCACAAGGCCGGGCACGTTTGTCAAATTGCTTATCTAGTTATAGGGTCTAGCAACAAGGATTCCTGAATTTTATTAAAGACTTGAGCTCAAAGAAGAGATTGACCCCGACGTGATTTGAACACGCAACCTTCTGATCTGGAGTCAGACGCGCTACCGTTGCGCCACAAGGCCCTGCTCTTTTGTCAAATTGCTTATCTAGTTATAGGGTCTAGCAACAAGGATTCCTGAATTTTATTAAAGATTTGCGCTCAAAGAACAGATTGACCCCGATGTGATTTGAACACGCAACCTTCTGATCTGGAGTCAGACGCGCTGCCGTTAAGCCACGAGACCCTGCTCTTTTGTCAAATTGCTTATCTAGTTATAGGGTCTAGCAACAAGGATTCTTGAATTTTATTAAAGACTTGCGCTAAAAAAAAAGATATTGTTCCCGCAACCTTCTGATCTGGAGTCAGACGCGCTGCCGTTGCGCCACGAGGCCCTGCGTTTTTGTCATATTGCTTATCTAGTTATAGGGTCTAGCAACAAGGATTCCTGAATTTTATTAAAGACTTGCGCTCGAAGAACAGATTGACCCCGACGTGATTTGAACACGCAACCTTCTGATCTGGAGTCAGACGCACTGCCGTTGCGCTACAAGGCCCTGCGCTTCTCTCAAAGTGCTTATCTAGTTATAGGGTCTAGCAACAAGGATTCCTGAATTTTATTAAAGTCTTGGGCTCAAAGAAGAGATTGACCCCGACGTGATTTGAACACGCAACCTTCTGATCTGGAGTCAGACGCGCTACCGTTGCGCCACGAGGCCATGCGCTTTTGGCAAATTGCTTATCTAGTTATAGGGTCTAGCAACAAGGATTCTTGAATTTTATTAAAGACTTGCGGTCAAAGAAGAGATTGTTCCCACAACCTTCTGATCTGGAGTCAGACGCGCTGCCGTTGCGCCACGAGGCCCTGCGCTTTTGTCAAATTGCTTATCTAGTTATAGGGTCTAGCAACAAGGATTCCTGAATTTTTTTAAAGACTAGCAACAATGGTTCCTGAATTTTTTTAAAGACTTGCGCTCAAAGAAGGGATAGATTCCTGAATTTTATTAAAGACTAGCAACCTTCTGATCTGGAGTCAGACGGGCTGCCGTTGCGCTACGAGGCCCTGCGCTTTTGTCAAATTGCTTATCTAGTTATAGGGTCTAGCAACAAGGATTCCTGAATTTTATTAAAGACTTGCGCTCAAAGAAGAGATTGACCCCGACGTGATTTGAACATGCAACCTTCTGATCTGGAGTCAGACGCGCTACCATTGTGCCACGAGGCCCTGCACTTTTGTCAAATTGCTCATCTAGTTATAGGGTCTAGCAACAAGGATTCCTGAATTTTATTAAAGACTTGCGCTCAAAGAAGAGATTGACGCCGACGTGATTTGAACACGCAACCTTCTGATCTGGAGTCAGACGCGCTACCATTGTGCCACGAGGCCCTGCACTTTTGTCAAATTGCTCATCTAGTTATAGGGTCTAGGAACAAGGATTCCTGAATTTTATTAAAGACTTGCGCTCAAAGAAGAGATTGTTCCCGCAACCTTCAGATCTGGAGTCAGACGCGCTACCATTGTGCCACAAGGCCCTGCACTTTTGTCAAATTGCTTATCTAGTTATAGGGTCTAGCAACAAGGATTCCTGAATTTTATTAAAGACTTGCGCTCAAAGAACAGATTGACCCCGACGTGATTTGAACACGCAACCTTCTGATCTGGAGTCAGACGCGCTGCCGTTGCGCCACGAGGCCCTGCGCTTTTGTCAAATTGCTTATCTAGTTATAGGGTCTAGCAACAAGGATTCCTGAATTTTATTAAAGACTTGCGCTCAAAGAAGAGATTGTTCCCGCAACCTTCAGATCTGGAGTCAGACGCGCTACCATTGTGCCACAAGGCCCTGCACTTTTGTCAAATTGCTTATCTAGTTATAGGGTCTAGCAACAAGGATTCCTGAATTTTATTAAAGACTTGCGCTCAAAGAAGAGATTGACCCCAACGTGATTTGACCACGCAACCTTCTGATCTGGAGTCAGACGCGCTGCCGTTGCGCCACAAGGCCGGGCACGTTTGTCAAATTGCTTATCTAGTTATAGGGTCTAGCAACAAGGATTCCTGAATTTTATTAAAGACTAGAGCTCAAAGAAGAGATTGACCCCGACGTGATTTGAACACGCAACCTTCTGATCTGGAGTCAGACGCGCTACCGTTGCGCCACAAGGCCCTGCTCTTTTGTCAAATTGCTTATCTAGTTATAGGGTCTAGCAACAAGGATTCCTGAATTTTATTAAAGATTTGCGCTCAAAGAACAGATTGACCCCGATGTGATTTGAACACGCAACCTTCTGATCTGGAGTCAGACGCTCTGCCGTTAAGCCACGAGGCCCTGCTCTTTTGTCAAATTGCTTATCTAGTTATAGGGTCTAGCAACAAGGATTCTTGAATTTTATTAAAGACTTGCGCTAAAAAAAAAGATATTGTTCCCGCAACCTTCTGATCTGGAGTCAGACGCGCTGCCGTTGCGCCATAAGGCCCTGCGATTTTGTCATATTGCTTATCTAGTTATAGGGTCTAGCAACAAGGATTCCTGAATTTTATTAAAGACTTGCACTCGAAGAACAGATTGACCCCGACGTGATTTGAACACGCAACCTTCTGATCTGGAGTCAGACGCACTGCCGTTGCGCTACGAGGCCCTGCGCTTCTCTCAAAGTGCTTATCTAGTTATAGGGTCTAGCAACAAGGATTCCTGAATTTTATTAAAGACTTGCGCTCAAAGAACAGATTGACCCCGACGTGATTTGAACACGCAACCTTCTGATCTGGAGTCAGACGCGCTGCCGTTGCGCCACGAGGCCCTGCGCTTTTGTCAAATTGCTTATCTAGTTATAGGGTCTAGCAACAAGGATTCCTGAATTTTATTAAAGACTTGCGCTCAAAGAAGAGATTGTTCCCGCAACCTTCTGATCTGGAGTCAGACGGGCTACCATTGTGCCACGAGGCCCTGCGTTTTTTCTCAAATTGCTTATCTAGTTATAGGGTCTAGCAACAAGGATTCCTGAATTTTATTAAAGACTTGCGCTCAAAGAAGAGATTGACCCCTAGATTTAAACACGCAACCTTCTGATCTGGAGTCAGACGCGCTGCCGTTGCGCCACGAGGCCCTGCGCTTTTGTCAAATTGCTTATCTAGTTATAGGGTCTAGCAACAAGGATTCCTGAATTTTATTAAAGACTTGCGCTCAAAGAAGGGATAGATTCCTGAATTTTATTAAAGACTTGCAACCTTCTGATCTGGAGTCAGACGGGCTACCATTGTCCCACGAGACCCTGCTCTTTTGTCAAATTGCTTATCTAGTTATAGGGCCTAGCAACAAGGATTCCTGAATTTTATTAAAGACTTGCGCTCAAAGAAAAGATTGACCCCGACGTGATTTGAACACGCAACCTTCTGATCTGGAGTCAGACGCGCTGCCGTTGCGCTACGAGGCCCTGCGCTCTTGTCAAATTGCTTATCTAGTTATAGGGTCTAGCAACAAGGATTCCTGAATTTTATTAAAGACTTTCGCTCAAAGAAGAGATTGACGCCGACGTGATTTGAACACGCAACCTTCTGATCTGGAGTCAGACGCGCTACCATTGTGCCACGAGGCCCTGCACTTTTGTCAAATTGCTCATCTAGTTATAGGGTCTAGGAACAAGGATTCCTGAATTTTATTAAAGACTTGCGCTCAAAGAGGAGATTGTTCCCGCAACCTTCAGATCTGGAGTCAGACGCGCTACCATTGTGCCACAAGGCCCTGCGCTTTTGTCAAATTGCTTATCTAGTTATAGAGTCTAGCAACAAGGATTCCTGAATTTTATTAAAGACTCGCGCTCAAAGAACAGATTGACCCCGACGTGATTTGAACACGCAACCTTCTGATCTGGAGTCAGAAGCGCTGCCATTGCGCAAAGAGGCCCTGCGCTTTTGTCAAATTGCTTATCTAGTTATAGGGTCTAGCAACAAGGATTCCTGAATTTTTTTAAAGACTAGCAACAATGGTTCCTGAATTTTTTTAAAGACTTGCGCTCAAAGAAGGGATACATTCCTGAATTTTATTAAAGACTTGCAACCTTCTGATCTGGAGTCAGACGGGCTGCCGTTGCGCTACGAGGCCCTGCGCTTTTGTCAAATTGCTTATCTAGTTATAGGGTCTAGCAACAAGGATTCCTGAATTTTATTAAAGACTTGCGCTCAAAGAAGAGATTGACCCCGACGTGATTTGAACACGCAACCTTCTGATCTGGAGTCAGACGCGCTACCATTTTGCCACCAGGCCCTGCACTTTTGTCAAATTGCTCATCTAGTTATAGGGTCTAGCAACAAGGATTCCTGAATTTTATTAAAGACTTGCGCTCAAAGAACAGATTGACCCCGACGTGATTTGAACACGCAACCTTCTGATCTGGAGTCAGACGCGCTGCCGTTGCGCCACGAGGCCCTGCGCTTTTGTCAAATTGCTTATCTAGTTATAGGGTCTAGCAACAAGGATTCCTGAATTTTATTAAAGACTTGCGCTCAAAGAAGAGATTGTTCCCGCAACCTTCTGATCTGGAGTCAGACGGGCTACCATTGTGCCACGAGGCCCTGCGGTTTTTCTCAAATTGCTTATCTAGTTATAGGGTCTAGCAACAAGGATTCCTGAATTTTATTAAAGACTTGCGCTCAAAGAAGAGATTGACCCCTAGATTTAAACACGCAACCTTCTGATATGGAGTCAGACGCGCTGCCATTGCGCCACGAGGCCCTGCGCTTTTGTCAAATTGCTTATCTAGTTATAGGGTCTAGCAACAAGGATTCCTGAATTTTATTAAAGACTTGCGCTCAAAGAAAAGATTGACCCCGACGTGCTTTGAACACGCAACCTTCTGATCTGGAGTCAGACGCGCTGCCGTTGCGCTACGAGGCCCTGCGCTTTTGTCAAATTGCTTATCTAGTTATAGGGTCTAGCAACAAGGATTCCTGAATTTTATTAAAGACTTGCGCTCAAAGAAGAGATTGACGCCGACGTGATTTGAACACGCAACCTTCTGATCTGGAGTCAGACGCGCTACCATTGTGCCACGAGGCCCTGCACTTTTGTCAAATTGCTCATCTAGTTATAGGGTCTAGGAACAAGGATTCCTGAATTTTATTAAAGACTTGCGCTCAAAGAAGAGATTGACCCCGATGTGATTTGAACACGCAACCTTCTGATCTGGAGTCAGACGCGCTGCCGTTAAGCCACGAGGCCCTGCTCTTTTGTCAAATTGCTTATCTAGTTATAGGATCTAGCAACAAGGATTCCTGAATTTTATTAAAGACTTGCGCTCAAAGAACAGATTGACCCCGACGTGATTTGAACACGCAACCTTCTGATCTGGAGTCAGAAGCGCTGCCATTGCACCAAGAGGCCCTGCGCTTTTGTCAAATTGCTTATCTAGTTATAGGGTCTAGCAACAAGGATTCTTGAATTTTATTAAAGACTTGCGCTCAAAGAAGAGATTGACCCCGACGTGATTTGAACACGCAACTTTCTGATCTGGAGTCAGACGCGCTGCCGTTGCGCTACGAGGCCCTGCGCTTTTTTGTCAAATTGCTTATCTAGTTATAGGGTCTAGCAACAAGGATTCCTGAATTTTATTAAGGACTTGAGCTTAAAGAAGAGATTGACCCCGACGTGATTTGGACACACAACCTTCTGATCTGGAGTCAGACACGCTGCCGTTGCGCCACGAGGCCCTGCGCTTTTGTCAAATTGCTTATCAAGTTATAGGGTCTAGCAACAAGGATTTCTGAATTTTATTAAAGACTTGCGCACAAAGAAGAGATTGACCCCGACGTGATTTGAACACGCAACCTTCTGATCTGGAGTCAGACGCGCTACCGTTGCGCCACGAGGCCCTGCTCTTTTGTCAATTGCTTATCTAGTTATAGGGTCTAGCAACAAGGATTCCTGAATTTTATTAAAGACTTGCGCTCAAAGAAGAGATTGTTCCCACAACCTTCAGATCTGGAGTCAGACGCACTACCATTGTGCCACGAGGCCCTGGGCTTTTGTCAAATTGCTTATCTCGTTATAGGATCTAGCAAAAATTATTCCTGAATTTTATTAAAGACTTGCGCTCAAAGAAGAGAATGACCCCGACGTGATTTGAACACGCAACCTTCTGATCTGGAGTCAGACGCGCTGCCGTTGCGCCACGAGGACCTGGGCTTTTGTCAAATTGCTTATCTAGTTTTAGGGTCTAGCAACAAGGATTACTAAATATTATTAAAGACTTCCGCTCAAAGAAGAGATTGACCCCGACGTGATTTGAACACGCAACCTTCTGATCTGGAGTCAGACGCGCTGCCGTTGCGCCACGAGGCACTGCGCTTTTGTCAAATTGCTTATCTAGTTATAGGGTCTAGCAACAAGGATTCCTGAATTTTATTAAAGACTTGCGCTCAAAGAAGAGATTGTTCCCGCAACCTTCAGATCTGGAGTCAGACGGGCTACCATTGTGTCACACCCCTGCACTTTTGTGAAATTGCTGAGCTCGTTATAGGGTCTAGCAACAAGGGTTCCTGAATTTTTTTAAAGACTTGCGCTCAAAGAAGGGATAGATTCCTGAATTTTATTAAAGACTTGCAACCTTCTGATCTGGAGTCAGACGGGCTACCATTGTCCCACGAGACCCTGCGCTTTTGTCAAATTGCTTATCTAGTTATAGGGTCTAGCAACAAGGATTCCTGAATTTTATTAAAGACTTGAGCTCAAAGAAGAGATTGTTCCCGCAACCTTCAGATCTGGAGTCAGACGCGCTACCATTGTGCCACAAGGCCCTGTGCTTTTGTCAAATTGCTTATCTAGTTATAGGGTCTAGCAACAAGGATTCCTGAATTTTATTAAAGACTTGCGCTCAAAGAAGAGATTGACCCCGAAACCTTCTGATCTGGAGTCAGACGCGCTGCCGTTGCGCCACAAGGCCGGGCGCTTTTGTCAAATTGCTTATCTAGTTATATGGTCTAGCCATAAGGATTCCTGAATTTTATTAAAGACTTGCGCTCAAAGAAGAGATTGTTCCCGCAACCTTCTGATGTGGAGTCAGACGCGCTACCATTGTGCCACGAGGCCCTGCACTTTTGTCAAATTGCTCATCTAGTTATAGAGTCTAGCAACAAGGATTCCTGAATTTTATTAAAGACTTGGGCTCAAAGAAGAGATTGACCCCGACGTGATTTGAACACGCAACCTTCTGATCTGGAGTCAGACGCGCTGCCGTTGCGCTACGAGGCCCTGCGCTTTTGTCGAATTGCTTATCTAGTTATAGGTTCTAGCAACAAGGATTCCTGAGATTTATTAAAGACTTGCGCTCAAAGAAGAGATTGTTCCCGCAACCTTCTGATGTGGAGTCAGACGCGCTACCATTGTGCCACGAGGCCCTGCACTTTTGTCAAATTGCTCATCTAGTTATAGAGTCTAGCAACAAGGATTCCTGAATTTTATTAAAGACTTGGGCTCAAAGAAGAGATTGACCCCGACGTGATTTGAACACTCAACCTTCTGATCTGGAGTCAGACGCGCTACGGTTGCGCCACGAGGCCATGCGCTTTTGTCAAATTGCTTATCTAGTTATAGGGTCTAGCAACAAGGATTCTTGAATTTTATTAAAGACTTGCGCTCAAAGAAGAGATTGTTCCCGCAACCTTCTGATCTGGAGTCAGACGCGCTGCCGTTGCGCCACGAGGCCCTGCGTTTTTGTCATATTGCTAATCTAGTTATAGGGTCTAGCAACAAGGATTCCTGAATTTTATTAAAGACTTGGGCTCAAAGAAGAGATTGACCCCGACGTGATTTGAACACGCAATCTTCTTATCTGGAGTCAGACGCGCTACGGTTGCGCCACGAGGCCATGCGCTTTTGTCAAATTGCTTATCTAGTTACAGGGTCTAGCAACAAGGATTCTTGAATTTTATTAAAGACTTGCGCTCAAAGAAGAGATTGTTCCCGCAACCTTCTGATCTGGAGTCAGACGCGCTGCCGTTGCGCCACGAGGCCCTGCGTTTTTGTCATATTGCTAATCTAGTTATAGGGTCTAGCAACAAGGATTCCTGAATTTTATTAAAGACTTGCGCTCGAATAACAGATTGACCCCGACGTGATTTGAACACGCAACCTTCTGATCTGGAGTCAGACGCACTGCCGTTGCGCTACGAGGCCCTGCGCTTCTCTCAAGGTGCTTATCTAGTTATAGGGTCTAGCAACAAGGATTCCTGAATTTTATTAAAGTCTTGGGCTCAAAGAAGAGATTGACCCCGACGTGATTTGAACACGCAACCTTCTGATCTGGAGTCAGACGCGCTACCTTTGCGCCACGAGGCCATGCGCTTTTGTCAAATTGCTTATCTAGTTGTAGGGTATAGCAACAAGGATTCTTGAATTTTATTAAAGACTTGCGCTCAAAGAAGAGATTGTTCCCACAACCTTCTGATCTGGAGTCAGACGCGCTGCCGTTGCGCCACGAGGCCCTGCGCTTTTGTCAAATTGCTTATCTAGTTATAGGGTCTAGCAACAAGGATTCCTGAATTTTATTAAAGACTTGCGCTCAAAGAAGAGATTGACCCCGATGTGATTTGAACACTTGAATTGCTTATCTAGTTATAGGGTCTAGCAACAAGGATTCTTGAATTTTATTAAAGACTTGGGCTCAAAGAAGAGATTGTTCCCGCAACCTTCAGATCTGGAGTCAGACGCGCTACCATTGTGCCACAAGGCCCTGCGCTTTTTTAAAAGTGCTTATCTAGTTATAGGGTCTAGCAACAAGGATTCCTGAATTTTATTAAAGACTTGCGCTCAAAGAAGAGATTGTTCCCGCAACCTTCAGATCTGGAGTCAGACGGGCTACCATTGTGTCACACCCCTGCACTTTTGTGAAATTGCTGAGCTCGTTATAGGGTCTAGCAACAAGGGTTCCTGAATTTTTTTAAAGACTTGCGCTCAAAGAAGGGATAGATTCCTGAATTTTATTAAAGACTTGCAACCTTCTTATCTGGAGTCAGACGGGCTACCATTGTCCCACGAGACCCTGCGCTTTTGTCAAATTGCTTATCTAGTTATAGGGTCTAGCAACAAGGATTCCTGAATTTTATTAAAGACTTGCGCTCAAAGAAGAGATTGACCCCGACGTGATTTGACCACACAACCTTCTGATCTGGAGTCAGACGCGCTGCCGTTGCACCACAAGGCCGGGCGCTTTTGTCAAATTGCTTATCTAGTTATATGGTCTAGCCATAAGGATTCCTGAATTTTATTAAAGACTTGCGCTCAAAGAAGAGATTGACCCCGATGTGATTTGAACACTTGAATTGCTTATCTAGTTATAGGGTCTAGCAACAAGGATTCCTGAATTTTATTAAAGACTTGGGCTCAAAGAAGAGATTGTTCCCGCAACCTTCAGATCTGGAGTCAGACGCGCTACCATTGTGCCACAAGGCCCTGCGCTTTTTTAAAAGTGCTTATCTAGTTATAGGGTCTAGCAACAAGGATTCCTGAATTTTATTAAAGACTTGCGCTCAAAGAAGAGATTGTTCCCGCAACCTTCAGATCTGGAGTCAGACGGGCTACCATTGTGTCACACCCCTGCACTTTTGTGAAATTGCTGAGCTCGTTATAGGGTCTAGCAACAAGGGTTCCTGAATTTTTTTAAAGACTTGCGCTCAAAGAAGGGATAGATTCCTGAATTTTATTAAAGACTTGCAACCTTCTGATCTGGAGTCAGACGGGCTACCATTGTCCCACGAGACCCCGCGCTTTTGTCAAATTGCTTATCTAGTTATAGGGTCTAGCAACAAGGATTCCTGAATTTTATTAAAGACTTGAGCTCAAAGAAGAGATTGTTCCCGCAACCTTCAGATCTGGAGTCAGACGCGCTACCATTGTGCCACAAGGCCCTGTGCTTTTGTCAAATTGCTTATCTAGTTATAGGGTCTAGCAACAAGGATTCCTGAATTTTATTAAAGACTTGCGCTCAAAGAAGAGATTGACCCCGACGTGATTTGACCACGCAACCTTCTGATCTGGAGTCAGACGCGCTGCCGTTGCGCCGCAAGGCCGGGCGCTTTTGTCAAATTGCTTATCTAGTTATATGGTCTAGCCATAAGGATTCCTGAATTTTATTAAAGACTTGCGCTCAAAGAAGAGATTGACCCCGACGTGATTTCAACACGCAACCTTCTGATCTGGAGTCAGACGCGCTGCCGTTGCGCCACAAGGCCGGGCGCTTTTGTCAAATTGCTTATCTAGTTATAGGGTCTAGCAACAAGGATTCTTGAATTTTATTAAAGACTTGCGCTCAAAGAAGAGATTGTTCCCACAACCTTCTGATCTGGAGTCAGACGCGCTGCCGTTGCGCCACGTTGCCCTGCGCTTTTGTCAAATTGCTTATCTAGTTATAGGTTCTAGCAACAAGGATTCCTGAATTTTATTAAAGACTTGCGCTCAAAGAAGAGATTGTTCCCGCAACCTTCTGATGTGGAGTCAGACGCGCTACCATTGTGCCAGCAGGCCCTGCACTTTTGTCAAATTGCTCATCTAGTTATAGAGTCTAGCAACAAGGATTCCTGAATTTTATTAAAGACTTGGGCTCAAAGAAGAGATTGACCCCGACGTGATTTGAACACGCAACCTTCTGATCTGGAGTTAGACGCGCTGCCGTTGCGCTACGAGGCCCTGCGCTTTTGTCGAATTGCTTATCTAGTTATCGGTTCTAGCAACAAGGATTCCTGAATTTTATTAAAGACTTGCGCTCAAAGAAGAGATTGTTCCCGCAACCTTCTGATGTGGAGTCAGACGCGCTACCATTGTGCCACGAGGCCCTGCACTTTTGTCAAATTGCTCATCTAGTTATAGAGTCTATCAACAAGGATTCCTGAATTTTATTAAAGACTTGGGCTCAAAGAAGAGATTGACCCCGACGTGATTTGAACACGCAACCTTCTGATCTGGAGTCAGACGCGCTACCGTTGCGCCACGAGGCCATGCGCTTTTGTCAAATTGCTTATCTAGTTATAGGGTCTAGCAACAAGGATTCTTGAATTTTATTAAAGACTTGCGCTCAAAGAAGAGATTGTTCCCGCAACCTTCTGATCTGGAGTCAGACGCGCTGCCGTTGCGCCACGAGGCCCTGCGTTTTTGTCATATTGCTTATCTAGTTATAGGGTCTAGCAACAAGAATTCTTGAATTTTATTAAAGACTTGCGCTCGAATAACAGATTGACCCCGACGTGATTTGAACACGCAACCTTCTGATCTGGAGTCAGACGCACTGCCGTTGCGCTACGAGGCCCTGCGCTTCTCTCAAAGTGCTTATCTAGTTATAGGGTCTAGCAACAAGGATTCCTGAATTTTATTAAAGACTTGCGCTCAAAGAAGAGATTGACCCCGACGTGATTTGACCACGCAACCTTCTGATCTGGAGTCAGACGCGCTGCCGTTGCGCCACAAGGCCGGGCGCTTTTGTCAAATTGCTTATCTAGTTATATGGTCTAGCCATAAGGATTCCTGAATTTTATTAAAGACTTGCGCTCAAAGAAGAGATTGACCCCGACGTGATTTCAACACGCAACCTTCTGATCTGGAGTCAGACGCGCTGCCGTTGCGCCACAAGGCCGGGCGCTTTTGTCAAATTGCTTATCTAGTTATAGGGTCTAGCAACAAGGATTCTTGAATTTTATTAAAGACTTGCGCTCAAAGAAGAGATTGTTCCCACAACCTTCTGATCTGGAGTCAGACGCGCTGCCGTTGCGCCACGTTGCCCTGCGCTTTTGTCAAATTGCTTATCTAGTTATAGGGTCTAGCAACAAGGATTCCTGAATTTTATTAGAGACTTGCGCTAAAAGAACAGATTGACCCCGACGTGATTTGAACACGCAACCTTCTGATCTGGAGTCAGACGCGCTGCCGTTGCGCTACGAGGCCATGCGCTTTTGTCAAATTGCTTATCTAGTTATAGGTTCTAGCAACAAGGATTCCTGAATTTTATTAAAGACTTGCGCTCAAAGAAGAGATTGTTCCCGCAACCTTCTGATGTGGAGTCAGACGCGCTACCATTGTGCCACGAGGCCCTGCACTTTTGTCAAATTGCTCATCTAGTTATAGAGTCTAGCAACAAGGATTCCTGAATTTTATTAAAGACTTGGGCTCAAAGAAGAGATTGACCCCGACGTGATTTGAACGCGCAACCTTCTGATCTGGAGTCAGACGCGCTGCCGTTGCGCTACGAGGCCCTGCGCTTTTGTCGAATTGCTTATCTAGTTATAGGTTCTAGCAACAAGGATTCCTGAATTTTATTAAAGACTTGCGCTCAAAGAAGAGATTGTTCCCGCAACCTTCTGATCTGGAGTCAGACGCGCTACCATTGTGCCACGAGGCCCTGCACTTTTGTCAAATTGCTCATCTAGTTATAGAGTCTAGCAACAAGGATTCCTGAATTTTATTAAAGACTTGGGCTCAAAGAAGAGATTGACCCCGACGTGATTTGAACACGCAACCTTCTGATCTGGAGTCAGACGCGCTACCGTTGCGCCACGAGGCCATGCGCTTTTGCCAAATTGCTTATCTAGTTATAGGGTCCAGCAACAAGGATTCTTGAATTTTATTAAAGACTTGCGCTCAAAGAAGAGATTGTTCCCGCAACCTTCTGATCTGGAGTCAGACGCGCTGCCGTTGCGCCACGAGGCCCTGCGTTTTTGTCATATTGCTTATCTAGTTATAGGGTCTAGCAACAAGGATTCCTGAATTTTATTAAAGACTTGCGCTCGAATAACAGATTGACCCCGACGTGATTTGAACACGCAACCTTCTGATCTGGAGTCAGACGCACTGCCGTTGCGCTACGAGGCCCTGTGCTTCTCTCAAAGTGCTTATCTAGTTATAGGGTCTAGCAACAAGGATTCCTGAATTTTATTAAAGTCTTGGGCTCAAAGAAGAGATTGACCCCGACGTGATTTGAACACGCAACCTTCTGATCTGGAGTCAGACGCGCTACCGTTGCGCCACGAGGCCATGCGCTTTTGTCAAATTGCTTATCTAGTTATAGGGTCTAGCAACAAGGATTCTTGAATTTTATTAAAGACTTGCGCTCAAAGAAGAGATTGTTCCCACAACCTTCTGATCTGGAGTCAGACGCGCTGCCGTTGCGCCACGAGGCCCTGCGCTTTTGTCAAATTGCTTATCTAGTTATAGGGTCTAGCAACAAGGATTCCTGAATTTTATTAAAGACTTGCGCTCAAAGAAGAGATTGACCCCGATGTGATTTGAACACTTGAATTGCTTATCTAGTTATAGAGTCTAGCAACAAGGATTCTTGAATTTTATTAAAGACTTGCGTTCAAAGAAGAGATTGTTCCCACAACCTTCTGATCTGGAGTCAGACGCGCTGCCGTTGCGCCACGTTGCCCTGTGCTTTTGTCAAATTGCTTATCTAGTTATAGGGTCTAGCAACAAGGATTCTTGAATTTTATTAAAGACTTGGGCTCAAAGAAGAGATTGTTCCCGCAACCTTCAGATCGGGAGTCAGACGCGCTACCATTGTGCCACAAGGCCCTGCGCTTTTTTAAAAGTGCTTATCTAGTTAT
Organism: Tiaroga cobitis; assembly: GCA_030578255.1. NCBI lineage: Eukaryota > Metazoa > Chordata > Actinopteri > Cypriniformes > Leuciscidae > Tiaroga > Tiaroga cobitis. The sequence continues at coordinate 29,787,660 of CM060608.1, read as the reverse complement.
AGGGTCTAGCAACAAGGATTCCTGAATTTTATTAAAGACTTGCGCTCAAAGAAGAGATTGTTCCCGCAACCTTCAGATCTGGAGTCAGACGGGCTACCATTGTGTCACACCCCTGCACTTTTGTGAAATTGCTTATCTAGTTATAGGGTCTAGCAACAAGGATTCTTGAATTTTATTAAAGACTTGCGCTCAAAGAAGAGATTGTTCCCACAACCTTCTGATCTGGAGTCAGACGCGCTGCCGTTGCGCCACGAGGCCCTGCGCTTTTGTCAAATTGCTTATCTAGTTATAGGGTCTAGCAACAAGGATTCCTGAATTTTATTAAAGACTTGCGCTCAAAGAAGAGATTGACCCCGATGTGATTTGAACACTTGAATTGCTTATCTAGTTATAGAGTCTAGCAACAAGGATTCTTGAATTTTATTAAAGACTTGCGTTCAAAGAAGAGATTGTTCCCACAACCTTCTGATCTGGAGTCAGACGCACTGCCGTTGCGCCACGTTGCCCTGTGCGTTTGTCAAATTGCTTATCTAGTTATAGGGTCTAGCAACAAGGATTCTTGAATTTTATTAAAGACTTGGGCTCAAAGAAGAGATTGTTCCCGCAACCTTCAGATCTGGAGTCAGACGCGCTACCATTGTGCCACAAGGCCCTGCGCTTTTTTAAAAGTGCTTATCTAGTTATAGGGTCTAGCAACAAGGATTCCTGAATTTTATTAAAGACTTGCGCTCAAAGAAGAGATTGTTCCCGCAACCTTCTGATCTGGAGTCAGACGCGCTGCCGTTGCGCCACGAGGCCCTGCGTTTTTGTCATATTGCTTATCTAGTTATAGGGTCTAGCAACAAGGATTCCTGAATTTTATTAAAGTCTTGGGCTCAAAGAAGAGATTGACCCCGACGTGATTTGAACACGCAACCTTCTGATCTGGAGTCAGACGCACTGCCGTTGCGCTACGAGGCCCTGCGCTTCTCTCAAAGTGCTTATCTAGTTATAGGGTCTAGCAACAAGGATTCCTTAATTTTATTAAAGTCTTGGGCTCAAAGAAGAGATTGACCCCGACGTGATTTGAACACGCAACCTTCTGATCTGGAGTCAGACGCGCTACCGTTGCGCCACGAGGCCATGCGCTTTTGTCAAATTGCTTATCTAGTTATAGGGTCTAGCAACAAGGATTCTTGAATTTTATTAAAGACTTGCGCTCAAAGAAGAGATTGTTCCCACAACCTTCTGATCTGGAGTCAGACGCGCTGCCGTTGCGCCACGAGGCCCTGCGCTTTTGTCAAATTGCTTATCTAGTTATAGGGTCTAGCAACAAGGATTCCTGAATTTTATTAAAGACTTGCGCTCAAAGAAGAGATTGACCCCGATGTGATTTGAACACTTGAATTGCTTATCTAGTTATAGAGTCTAGCAACAAGGATTCTTGAATTTTATTAAAGACTTGCGTTCAAAGAAGAGATTGTTCCCACAACCTTCTGATCTGGAGTCAGACGCGCTGCCGTTGCGCCACGTTGCCCTGTGCTTTTGTCAAATTGCTTATCTAGTTATAGGGTCTAGCAACAAGGATTCTTGAATTTTATTAAAGACTTGGGCTCAAAGAAGAGATTGTTCCCGCAACCTTCAGATCTGGAGTCAGACGCGCTACCATTGTGCCACAAGGCCCTGCGCTTTTTTAAAAGTGCTTATCTAGTTATAGGGTCTAGCAACAAGGATTCCTGAATTTTATTAAAGACTTGCGCTCAAAGAAGAGATTGTTCCCGCAACCTTCAGATCTGGAGTCAGACGGGCTACCATTGTGTCACACCCCTGCACTTTTGTGAAATTGCTGAGCTCGTTATAGGGTCTAGCAACAAGGGTTCCTGAATTTTTTTAAAGACTTGCGCTCAAAGAAGGGATAGATTCCTGAATTTTATTAAAGACTTGCAACCTTCTTATCTGGAGTCAGACGGGCTACCATTGTCCCACGAGACCCTGCGCTTTTGTCAAATTGCTTATCTAGTTATAGGGTCTAGCAACAAGGATTCCTGAATTTTATTAAAGACTTGAGCTCAAAGAAGAGATTGTTCCCGCAACCTTCAGATCTGGAGTCAGACGCGCTACCATTGTGCCACAAGGCCCTGTGCTTTTGTCAAATTGCTTATCTAGTTATAGGGTCTAGCAACAAGGATTCCTGAATTTTATTAAAGACTTGCGCTCAAAGAAGAGATTGACCCCGACGTGATTTGACCACGTAACCTTCTGATCTGGAGTCAGACGCGCTGCCGTTGCGCCACAAGGCCGGGCGCTTTTGTCAAATTGCTTATCTAGTTATATGGTCTAGCCATAAGGATTCCTGAATTTTATTAAAGACTTGCGCTCAAAGAAGAGATTGACCCCGACGTGATTTGAACACTTGAATTGCTTATCTAGTTATAGGGTCTAGCAACAAGGATTCCTGAATTTTATTAAAGACTTGGGCTCAAAGAAGAGATTGTTCCCGCAACCTTCAGATCTGGAGTCAGACGCGCTACCATTGTGCCACAAGGCCCTGCGCTTTTTTAAAAGTGCTTATCTAGTTATAGGGTCTAGCAACAAGGATTCCTGAATTTTATTAAAGACTTGCGCTCAAAGAAGAGATTGTTCCCGCAACCTTCAGATCTGGAGTCAGACGGGCTACCATTGTGTCACACCCCTGCACTTTTGTGAAATTGCTGAGCTCGTTATAGGGTCTAGCAACAAGGGTTCCTGAATTTTTTTAAAGACTTGCGCTCAAAGAAGGGATAGATTCCTGAATTTTATTAAAGACTTGCAACCTTCTGATCTGGAGTCAGACGGGCTACCATTGTGCCACGAGACCCTGCGCTTTTGTCAAATTGCTTATCTAGTTATAGGGTCTAGCAACAAGGATTCCTGAATTTTATTAAAGACTTGAGCTCAAAGAAGAGATTGTTCCCGCAACCTTCAGATCTGGAGTCAGACGCGCTACCATTGTGCCACAAGGCCCTGTGCTTTTGTCAAATTGCTTATCTAGTTATAGGGTCTAGCAACAAGGATTCCTGAATTTTATTAAAGACTTGCGCTCAAAGAAGAGATTGCCCCCGACGTGATTTGACCACGCAACCTTCTGATCTGGAGTCAGACGCGCTGCCGTTGCGCCACAAGGCCGGGCGCTTTTGTCAAATTGCTTATCTAGTTATATGGTCTAGCCATAAGGATTCCTGAATTTTATTAAAGACTTGCGCTCAAAGAAGAGATTGACCCCGACGTGATTTCAACACGCAACCTTCTGATCTGGAGTCAGACGCGCTGCCGTTGCGCCACAAGGCCGGGCGCTTTTGTCAAATTGCTTATCTAGTTATAGGGTCTAGCAACAAGGATTCTTGAATTTTATTAAAGACTTGCGCTCAAAGAAGAGATTGTTCCCACAACCTTCTGATCTGGAGTCAGACGCGCTGCCGTTGCGCCACGTTGCCCTGCGCTTTTGTCAAATTGCTTATCTAGTTATAGGTTCTAGCAACAAGGATTCCTGAATTTTATTAAAGACTTGCGCTCAAAGAAGAGATTGTTCCCGCAACCTTCTGATGTGGAGTCAGACGCGCTACCATTGTGCCACGAGGCCCTGCACTTTTGTCAAATTGCTCATCTAGTTATAGAGTCTAGCAACAAGGATTCCTGAATTTTATTAAAGACTTGGGCTCAAAGAAGAGATTGACCCCGACGTGATTTGAACACGCAACCTTCTGATCTGGAGTCAGACGCGCTGCCGTTGCGCTACGAGGCCCTGCGCTTTTGTCGAATTGCTTATCTAGTTATAGGTTCTAGCAACAAGGATTCCTGAATTTTATTAAAGACTTGCGCTCAAAGAAGAGATTGTTCCCGCAACCTTCTGATGTGGAGTCAGACGCGCTACCATTGTGCCACGAGGCCCTGCACTTTTGTCAAATTGCTCATCTAGTTATAGAGTCTAGCAACAAGGATTCCTGAATTTTATTAAAGACTTGGGCTCAAAGAAGAGATTGACCCCGACGTGATTTGAACACGCAACCTTCTGATCTGGAGTCAGACGCGCTACCGTTGCGCCACGAGGCCATGCGCTTTTGTCAAATTGCTTATCTAGTTATAGGGTCTAGCAACAAGGATTCTTGAATTTTATTAAAGACTTGCGCTCAAAGAAGAGATTGTTCCCGCAACCTTCTGATCTGGAGTCAGACGCGCTGCCGTTGCGCCACGAGGCCCTGCGTTTTTGTCATATTGCTTATCTAGTTATAGGGTCTAGCAACAAGGATTCCTGAATTTTATTAAAGACTTGCGCTCGAATAACAGATTGACCCCGACGTGATTTGAACACGCAACCTTCTGATCTGGAGTCAGACGCACTGCCGTTGCGCTACGAGGCCCTGCGCTTCTCTCAAAGTGCTTATCTATTTATAGGGTCTAGCAACAAGGATTCCTGAATTTTATTAAAGTCTTGGGCTCAAAGAAGAGATTGACCCCGACGTGATTTGAACACGCAACCTTCTGATCTGGAGTCAGACGCGCTACCGTTGCGCCACGAGGCCATGCGATTTTGTCAAATTGCTTATCTAGTTATAGGGTCTAGCAACAAGGATTCTTGAATTTTATTAAAGACTTGCGCTCAAAGAAGAGATTGTTCCCACAACCTTCTGATCTGGAGTCAGACGCGCTGCCGTTGCGCCACGAGGCCCTGCGCTTTTGTCAAATTGCTTATCTAGTTATAGGGTCTAGCAACAAGGATTCCTGAATTTTATTAAAGACTTGCGCTCAAAGAAGAGATTGACCCCGATGTGATTTGAACACTTGAATTGCTTATCTAGTTATAGGGTCTAGCAACAAGGATTCTTGAATTTTATTAAAGACTTGCGTTCAAAGAAGAGATTGTTCCCACAACCTTCTGATCTGGAGTCAGACGCGCTGCCGTTGCGCCACGTTGCCCTGCGCTTTTGTCAAATTGCTTATCTAGTTATAGGGTCTAGCAACAAGGATTCTTGAATTTTATTAAAGACTTGGGCTCAAAGAAGAGATTGTTCCCGCAACCTTCAGATCTGGAGTCAGACGCGCTACCATTGTGCCACAAGGCCCTGCGCTTTTTTAAAAGTGCTTATCTAGTTATAGGGTCTAGCAACAAGGATTCCTGAATTTTATTAAAGACTTGCGCTCAAAGAAGAGATTGTTCCCGCAACCTTCAGATCTGGAGTCAGACGGGCTACCATTGTGTCACACTCCTGCACTTTTGTGAAATTGCTGAGCTCGTTATAGGGTCTAGCAACAAGGGTTCCTGAATTTTTTTAAAGACTTGCGCTCAAAGAAGGGATAGATTCCTGAATTTTATTAAAGACTTGCAACCTTCTTATCTGGAGTCAGACGGGCTACCATTGCCCCACGAGACTCTGCGCTTTTGTCAAATTGCTTATCTAGTTATAGGGTCTAGCAACAAGGATTCCTGAATTTTATTAAAGACTTGAGCTCAAAGAAGAGATTGTTCCCGCAACCTTCAGATCTGGAGTCAGACACGCTACCATTGTGCCACAAGGCCCTGTGCTTTTGTCAAATTGCTTATCTAGTTATAGGGTCTAGCAACAAGGATTCCTGAATTTTATTAAAGATTTGCGCTCAAAGAAGAGATTGACCCCGACGTGATTTGACCACGCAACCTTCTGATCTGGAGTCAGACGCGCTGCCGTTGCGCCACAAGGCCGGGCGCTTTTGTCAAATTGCTTATCTAGTTATATGGTCTAGCCATAAGGATTCCTGAATTTTATTAAAGACTTGCGCTCAAAGAAGAGATTGACCCCGATGTGATTTGAACACGCAACCTTCTGATCTGGAGTCAGACGCGCTGCCGTTGCGCTACGAGGCCCTGCGCTTTTGTCGAATTGCTTATCTAGTTATAGGTTCTAGCAACAAGGATTCCTGAATTTTATTAAAGACTTGCGCTCAAAGAAGAGATTGTTCCCGCAACCTTCTGATGTGGAGTCAGACGCGCTACCATTGTGCCACGAGGCCCTGCACTTTTGTCAAATTGCTCATCTAGTTATAGAGTCTAGCAACAAGGATTCCTGAATTTTATTAAAGACTTGGGCTCAAAGAAGAGATTGACCCCGACGTGATTTGAACACGCAACCTTCTGATCTGGAGTCAGACGCGCTACCGTTGCGCCACGAGGCCATGCGCTTTTGTCAAATTGCTTATCTAGTTATAGGGTCTAGCAACAAGGATTCTTGAATTTTATTAAAGACTTGCGCTCAAAGAAGAGATTGTTCCCGCAACCTTCTGATCTGGAGTCAGACGCGCTGCCGTTGCGCCACGAGGCCCTGCGTTTTTGTCATATTGCTTATCTAGTTATATGGTCTAGCCATAAGGATTCCTGAATTTTATTAAAGACTTGCGCTCAAAGAAGAGATTGACCCCGACGTGATTTCAACACGCAACCTTCTGATCTGGAGTCAGACGCGCTGCCGTTGCGCCACAAGGCCGGGCGCTTTTGTCAAATTGCTTATCTAGTTATAGGGTCTAGCAACAAGGATTCTTGAATTTTATTAAAGACTTGCGCTCAAAGAAGAGATTGTTCCCGCAACCTTCTGATCTGGAGTCAGACGCGCTGCCGTTGCGCCACGAGGCCCTGCGTTTTTGTCATATTGCTTATCTAGTTATAGGGTCTAGCAACAAGGATTCCTGAATTTTATTAAAGACTTGCGCTCGAATAACAGATTGACCCCGACGTGATTTGAACACGCAACCTTCTGATCTGGAGTCAGACGCACTGCCGTTGCGCTACGAGGCCCTGCGCTTCTCTCAAAGTGCTTATCTAGTTATAGGGTCTAGCAACAAGGATTCCTGAATTTTATTAAAGTCTTGGGCTCAAAGAAGAGATATTGACCCCGACGTGATTTGAACACGCAACCTTCTGATCTGGAGTCAGACGCGCTACCGTTGCGCCACGAGGCCATGCGCTTTTGTCAAATTGCTTATCTAGTTATAGGGTCTAGCAACAAGGATTCTTGAATTTTATTAAAGACTTGCGCTCAAAGAAGAGATTGTTCCCACAACCTTCTGATCTGGAGTCAGACGCGCTGCCGTTGCGCCACGAGGCCCTGCGCTTTTGTCAAATTGCTTATCTAGTTATAGGGTCTAGCAACAAGGATTCCTGAATTTTATTAAAGACTTGCGCTCAAAGAAGACATTGACCCCGATGTGATTTGAACACTTGAATTGCTTATCTAGTTATAGGGTCTAGCAACAAGGATTCTTGAATTTTATTAAAGACTTGCGTTCAAAGAAGAGATTGTTCCCACAACCTTCTGATCTGGAGTCAGACGCGCTGCCGTTGCACCACGTTGCCCTGCGCTTTTGTCAAATTGCTTATCTAGTTATAGGGTCTAGCAACAAGGATTCTTGAATTTTATTAAAGACTTTGGCTCAAAGAAGAGATTGTTCCCGCAACCTTCAGATCTGGAGTCAGACGCGCTACCATTGTGCCACAAGGCCCTGCGCTTTTTTAAAAGTGCTTATCTAGTTATAGGGTCTAGCAACAAGGATTCCTGAATTTTATTAAAGACTTGCGCTCAAAGAAGAGATTGTTCCCGCAACCTTCAGATCTGGAGTCAGACGGGCTACCATTGTGTCACACCCCTGCACTTTTGTGAAATTGCTGAGCTCGTTATAGGGTCTAGCAACAAGGGTTCCTGAATTTTTTTAAAGACTTGCGCTCAAAGAAGGGATAGATTCCTGAATTTTATTAAAGACTTGCAACCTTCTTATCTGGAGTCAGACGGGCTACCATTGTCCCACGAGACTCTGCGCTTTCGTCAAATTGCTTATCTAGTTATAGGGTCTAGCAACAAGGATTCCTGAATTTTATTAAAGACTTGAGCTCAAAGAAGAGATTGTTCCCGCAACCTTCAGATCTGGAGTCAGACACGCTACCATTGTGCCACAAGGCCCTGTGCTTTTGTCAAATTGCTTATCTAGTTATAGGGTCTAGCAACAAGGATTCCTGAATTTTATTAAAGATTTGCGCTCAAAGAAGAGATTGACCCCGACGTGATTTGACCACGCAACCTTCTGATCTGGAGTCAGACGCGCTGCCGTTGCGCCACAAGGCCGGGCGCTTTTGTCAAATTGCTTATCTAGTTATATGGTCTAGCCATAAGGATTCCTGAATTTTATTAAAGACTTGCGCTCAAAGAAGAGATTGACCCCGATGTGATTTGAACACGCAACCTTCTGATCTGGAGTCAGACGCGCTGCCGTTGCGCTACGAGGCCCTGCGCTTTTGTCGAATTGCTTATCTAGTTATAGGTTCTAGCAACAAGGACTCCTGAATTTTATTAAAGACTTGCGCTCAAAGAAGAGATTGTTCCCGCAACCTTCTGATGTGGAGTCAGACGCGCTACCATTGTGCCACGAGGCCCTGCACTTTTGTCAAATTGCTCATCTAGTTATAGAGTCTAGCAACAAGGATTCCTGAATTTTATTAAAGACTTGGGCTCAAAGAAGAGATTGACCCCGACGTGATTTGAACACGCAACCTTCTGATCTGGAGTCAGACGCGCTACCGTTGCGCCACGAGGTCATGCGCTTTTGTCAAATTGCTTATCTAGTTATAGGGTCTAGCAACAAGGATTCTTGAATTTTATTAAAGACTTGCGCTCAAAGAAGAGATTGTTCCCGCAACCTTCTGATCTGGAGTCAGACGCGCTGCCGTTGCGCCACGAGGCCCTGCGTTTTTGTCATATTGCTTATCTAGTTATATGGTCTAGCCATAAGGATTCCTGAATTTTATTAAAGACTTGCGCTCAAAGAAGAGATTGACCCCGACGTGATTTCAACACGCAACCTTCTGATCTGGAGTCAGACGCGCTGCCGTTGCGCCACAAGGCCGGGCGCTTTTGTCAAATTGCTTATCTAGTTATAGGGTCTAGCAACAAGGATTCTTGAATTTTATTAAAGACTTGCGCTCAAAGAAGAGATTGTTCCCACAACCTTCTGATCTGGAGTCAGACACGCTGCCGTTGCGCCACGTTGCCCTGCGCTTTTGTCAAATTGCTTATCTAGTTATAGGGTCTAGCAACAAGGATTCCTGAATTTTATTAGAGACTTGCGCTCAAAGAACAGATTGACCCCGACGTGATTTGAACACGCAACCTTCTGATCTGGAGTCAGACGCGCTGCCGTTGCGCTACGAGGCCCTGCACTTTTGTGAAATTGCTTATCTAGTTATAGGTTCTAGCAACAAGGATTCCTGAATTTTATTAAAGACTTGCGCTCAAAGAAGAGATTGTTCCCGCAACCTTCTGATGTGGAGTCAGACGCGCTACCATTGTGCCACGAGGCCCTGCACTTTTGTCAAATTGCTCATCTAGTTATAGAGTCTAGCAACAAGGATTCCTGAATTTTATTAAAGACTTGGGCTCAAAGAAGAGATTGACCCCGACGTGATTTGAACACGCAACCTTCTGATCTGGAGTCAGACGCACTGCCGTTGCGCTACGAGGCCCTGCGCTTTTTTCGAATTGCTTATCTAGTTATAGGTTCTAGCAACAAGGATTCCTGAATTTTATTAAAGACTTGCGCTCAAAGAAGAGATTGTTCCCGCAACCTTCTGATGTGGAGTCAGACGCGCTACCATTGTGCCACGAGGCCCTGCACTTTTGTCAAATTGCTCATCTAGTTATAGAGTCTAGCAACAAGGATTCCTGAATTTTATTAAAGACTTGGGCTCAAAGAAGAGATTGACCCCGACGTGATTTGAACACGCAACCTTCTGATCTGGAGTCAGACGCGCTACCGTTGCGCCACGAGGCCATGCGCTTTTGTCAAATTGCTTATCTAGTTATAGGGTGTAGCAACAAGGATTCTTGAATTTTATTAAAGACTTGCGCTCAAAGAAGAGATTGTTCCCGCAACCTTCTGATCTGGAGTCAGACGCGCTGCCGTTGCGCCACGAGGCCCTGCGTTTTTGTCATATTGCTTATCTAGTTATAGGGTCTAGCAACAAGGATTCCTGAATTTTATTAAAGACTTGCGCTCGAATAACAGATTAACCCCGACGTGATTTGAACACGCAACCTTCTGATCTGGAGTCAGACGCACTGCCGTTGCGCTACGAGGCCCTGCGCTTCTCTCAAAGTGCTTATCTAGTTATAGGGTCTAGCAACAAGGATTCCTGAATTTTATTAAAGTCCTGGGCTCAAAGAAGAGATTGACCCCGACGTGATTTGAACACGCAACCTTCTGATCTGGAGTCAGACGCGCTACCGTTGCGCCACGAGGCCATGCGCTTTTGTCAAATTGCTTATCTAGTTATAGGGTCTAGCAACAAGGATTCTTGAATTTTATTAAAGACTTGCGCTCAAAGAAGAGATTGTTCCCACAACCTTCTGATCTGGAGTCAGACGCGCTGCCGTTGCGCCACGAGGCCCTGCGCTTTTGTCAAATTGCTTATCTAGTTATAGGGTCTAGCAACAAGGATTCCTGAATTTTATTAAAGACTTGCGCTCAAAGAAGAGATTGACCCCGATGTGATTTGAACACTTGAATTGCTTATCTAGTTATAGGGTCTAGCAACTAGGATTCTTGAATTTTATTAAAGACTTGCGTTCAAAGAAGAGATTGTTCCCACAACCTTCTGATCTGGAGTCAGACGCGCTGCCGTTGCGCCACGTTGCCCTGCGCTTTTGTCAAATTGCTTATCTAGTTATAGGGTCTAGCAACAAGGATTCTTGAATTTTATTAAAGACTTGGGCTCAAAGAAGAGATTGTTCCCGCAACCTTCAGATCTGGAGTCAGACGCTCTACCATTGTGCCACAAGGCCCTGCGCTTTTTTAAAAGTGCTTATCTAGTTATAGGGTCTAGCAACAAGGATTCCTGAATTTTATTAAAGACTTGCGCTCAAAGAAGAGATTGTTCCCGCAACCTTCAGATCTGGAGTCAGACGGGCTACCATTGTGTCACACTCCTGCACTTTTGTGAAATTGCTGAGCTCGTTATAGGGTCTAGCAACAAGGGTTCCTGAATTTTTTTAAAGACTTGCGCTCAAAGAAGGGATAGATTCCTGAATTTTATTAAAGACTTGCAACCTTCTTATCTGGAGTCAGACGGGCTACCATTGTCCCACGAGACCCTGCGCTTTTGTCAAATTGCTTATCTAGTTATAGGGTCTAGCAACAAGGATTCCTGAATTTTATTAAAGACTTGAGCTCAAAGAAGAGATTGTTCCCGCAACCTTCAGATCTGGAGTCCGACGCGCTACCATTGTGCCACAAGGCCCTGTGCTTTTGTCAAATTTCTTATCTAGTTATAGGGTCTAGCAACAAGGATTCCTGAATTTTATTAAAGACTTGCGCTCAAAGAAGAGATTGACCCCGACGTGATTTGACCACGCAACCTTCTGATCTGGAGTCAATCGCGCTGCCGTTGCGCCACAAGGCCGGGCGCTTTTGTCAAATTAAAAAACCAACATTAAACACATCACTTCTAGAGAACTACAGACCTGTCTCTCTCCTACCATTCATTGCGAAAACACTTGAACGGGTTGCTTTTAACCAAGTATCATCTTTCCTGTCTCTGAACAACCAGCTGGATGTCAACCAATCTGGCTTCAAGAAAGGACATTCAACTGAGACTGCATTGCTGTCAGTCACGGAAGCCCTGCGGATCGCAAAAGCCGCTTCCAAATCATCAGTTCTCATTCTACTGGACCTGTCTGCTGCTTTCGACACAGTGAATCATCAGATCCTCTTGTCCGCCCTCTCATCACTGGGCATCACTGGAACCTCCCTCAACTGGTTTGAGTCCTATCTCACAGGTAGGTCCTTCAAGGTCGCATGGAGAGGTGAGGTATCCAAAGCACATCAGCTGACCACAGGGGTTCCCCAGGGTTCAGTTCTTGGACCGCTCCTCTTCTCCATCTACACCACATCACTGGGACCCATCATACAGGCACATGGTTTCTCTTACCATTGCTATGCTGATGACACCCAACTCTACCTCTCATTTCAACCAGATGATCCCACAGTAGCTGTACGGATCTCAAGCTGTCTGGCGGACATCTCGGCGTGGATGAAGGAACATCACCTGCAGCTCAACCTGGCAAAGACTGAGCTTCTCGTCCTCCCTGCCAATCAGTCTCTGCAGCACGACCTCACTATCCAGCTAGATTCATCCTCAATCACCCCATCAAGGTCGGTCAGAAATCTTGGAGTAATCTTTGATGATCAGCTGACCTTCACTGACCACATTACAAAGACAACTCGATCATGCAGGTTTGCTATGCACAACATCAGGAAGATCAGACCTTTCCTAACTGAGCATGCAACACAACTTCTCGTCCAGGCCCTGGTCATTTCTAGGCTTGATTACTGCAATGCTCTTCTGGCTGGACTTCCATCATGTGCAACTAAACCTCTACAAATGATCCAGAATGCTGCAGCTCGTCTCGTCATCAACGAGCCCAAAAGGGCCCACGTCACTCCTCTGTTCATCTCTCTGCACTGGCTACCACTCTCTGCTCGCATCAAGTTCAAGGCTTTGACGCTTGCTTACAGATTGACCACAGGTTCAGCCCCCTCCTACTTCCACTCACTACTACAAGTGTACATCCCTACCAGAAGCCTACGATCGGTCAATGAGCGGCGGCTCGTGGTACCATCACAGCGGGGCACAAAATCACTCTCCAGGACATTCTCATTCACAGTTCCATGCTGGTGGAATAATCTCCCCACCGTCATCCGGAATGCAGAATCCCTGACAACATTCAAAAGGCAACTGAAAACTCATCTCTTCCGGGAGCACTTAACAAAAAAAAAAAAAAAAAAAAAAAAAAATCCTTTCCTTTAAATCCTCGCTTGCCTGGCTTATGCTACTCCGAGCAATGTCTGAACTTTGTATTTTGAACACTTCTTGCGTTGTTTTTGCCTCTTCACGATGACTCGCTTGGTTTAGTCCTCAATTGTAAGTCGCTTTGGATAAAAGCGTCTGCTAAATGACTAAATGTAAATGTAAATGTAAATTGCTTATCTAGTTATATGGTCTAGCCATAAGGATTCCTGAATTTTATTAAAGACTTGCGCTCAAAGAAGAGATTGACCCCGATGTGATTTGAACACTTGAATTGCTTATCTAGTTATAGGGTCTAGCAACAAGGATTCCTGAATTTTATTAAAGACTTGGGCTCAAAGAAGAGATTGTTCCCGCAACCTTCAGATCTGGAGTCAGACGCGCTACCATTGTGCCACAAGGCCCTGCGCATTTTTAAAAGTGCTTATCTAGTTATAGGGTCTAGCAACAAGGATTCCTGAATTTTATTAAAGACTTGCGCTCAAAGAAGAGATTGTTCCCGCAACCTTCAGATCTGGAGTCAGACGGGCTACCATTGTGTCACACCCCTGCACTTTTGTGAAATTGCTGAGCTCGTTATAGGGTCTAGCAACAAGGGTTCCTGAATTTTTTTAAAGACTTGCGCTCAAAGAAGGGATAGATTCCTGAATTTTATTAAAGACTTGCAACCTTCTGATCTGGAGTCAGACGGGCTACCATTGTCCCACGAGACCCTGCGCTTTTGTCAAATTGCTTATCTAGTTATAGGGTCTAGCAACAAGGATTCTTGAATTTTATTAAAGACTTGCGCTCAAAGAAGAGATTGTTCCCACAACCTTCTGATCTGGAGTCAGACGCGCTGCCGTTGCGCCACGTTGCCCTGCGCTTTTGTCAAATTGCTTATCTAGTTATAGGTTCTAGCAACAAGGATTCCTGAATTTTATTAAAGACTTGCGCTCAAAGAAGAGATTGTTCCCGCAACCTTCTGATGTGGAGTCAGACGCGCTACCATTGTGCCACGAGGCCCTGCACTTTTGTCAAATTGCTCATCTAGTTATAGAGTCTAGCAACAAGGATTCCTGAATTTTATTAAAGACTTGGGCTCAAAGAAGAGATTGACCCCGACGTGATTTGAACACGCAACCTTCTGATCTGGAGTCAGACGCGCTGCCGTTGCGCCACGAGGCCCTGCGCTTTTGTCAAATTGCTTATCTAGTTATAGGGTCTAGCAACAAGGATTCCTGAATTTTATTAAAGACTTGCGCTCAAAGAAGAGATTGACCCCGATGTGATTTGAACACTTGAATTGCTTATCTAGTTATAGGGTCTAGCAACAAGGATTCTTGAATTTTATTAAAGACTTGCGTTCAAAGAAGAGATTGTTCCCACAACCTTCTGATCTGGAGTCAGACGCGCTGCCGTTGCGCCACGTTGCCCTGCGCTTTTGTCAAATTGCTTATCTAGTTATAGGGTCTAGCAACAAGGATTCTTGAATTTTATTAAAGACTTGGGCTCAAAGAAGAGATTGTTCCCGCAACCTTCAGATCTGGAGTCAGACGCGCTACCATTGTGCCACAAGGCCCTGCGCTTTTTTAAAAGTGCTTATCTAGTTATAGGGTCTAGCAACAAGGATTCCTGAATTGTATTAAAGACTTGCGCTCAAAGAAGAGATTGTTCCCGCAACCTTCAGATCTGGAGTCAGACGGGCTACCATTGTGTCACACCCCTGCACTTTTGTGAAATTGCTGAGCTCGTTATAGGGTCTAGCAACAAGGGTTCCTGAATTTTTTTAAAGACTTGCGCTCAAAGAAGGGATAGATTCCTGAATTTTATTAAAGACTTGCAACCTTCTTATCTGGAGTCAGACGGGCTACCATTGTCCCACGAGACCCTGCGCTTTTGTCAAATTGCTTATCTAGTTATAGGGTCTAGCAACAAGGATTCCTGAATTTTATTAAAGACTTGAGCTCAAAGAAGAGATTGTTCCCGCAACCTTCAGATCTGGAGTCAGACGCGCTACCATTGTGCCACAAGGCCCTGTGCTTTTGTCAAATTGCTTATCTAGTTATAGGGTCTAGCAACAAGGATTCCTGAATTTTATTAAAGACTTGCGCTCAAAGAAGAGATTGACCCCGACGTGATTTGACCACGCAACCTTCTGATCTGGAGTCAGACGCGCTGCCGTTGCGCCACAAGGCCGGGCGCTTTTGTCAAATTGCTTATCTAGTTATATGGTCTAGCCATAAGGATTCCTGAATTTTATTAAAGACTTGCGCTCAAAGAAGAGATTGACCCCGATGTGATTTGAACACGCAACCTTCTGATCTGGAGTCAGACGCGCTGCCGTTGCGCTACGAGGCCCTGCGCTTTTGTCGAATTGCTTATCTAGTTATAGGTTCTAGCAACAAGGATTCCTGAATTTTATTAAAGACTTGCGCTCAAAGAAGAGATTGTTCCCGCAACCTTCTGATGTGGAGTCAGACGCGCTACCATTGTGCCACGAGGCCCTGCACTTTTGTCAAATTGCTTATCTAGTTATAGGGTCTAGCAACAAGGATTCCTGAATTTTATTAGAGACTTGCGCTCAAAGAACAGATTGACCCCGACGTGATTTGAACACGCAACCTTCTGATCTGGAGTCAGACGCACTGCCGTTGCGCTACGAGGCCCTGCGCTTCTCTCAAAGTGCTTATCTAGTTATAGGGTCTAGCAACAAGGATTCCTGAATTTTATTAAAGACTTGCGCTCAAAGAAGAGATTGACCCCGACGTGATTTGACCACGCAACCTTCTGATCTGGAGTCAGACGCGCTGCCGTTGCGCCACAAGGCCGGGCGCTTTTGTCAAATTGCTTATCTAGTTATATGGTCTAGCCATAAGGATTCCTGAATTTTATTAAAGACTTGCGCTCAAAGAAGAGATTGACCCCGACGTGATTTCAACACGCAACCTTCTGATCTGGAGTCAGACGCGCTGCCGTTGCGCCACAAGGCCGGGCGCTTTTGTCAAATTGCTTATCTAGTTATAGGGTCTAGCAACAAGGATTCTTGAATTTTATTAAAGACTTGCGCTCAAAGAAGAGATTGTTCCCACAACCTTCTGATCTGGAGTCAGACACGCTGCCGTTGAGCCACGTTGCCCTGCGCTTTTGTCAAATTGCTTATCTAGTTATAGGGTCTAGCAACAAGGATTCCTGAATTTTATTAGAGACTTGCGCTCAAAGAACAGATTGACCCCGACGTGATTTGAACACGCAACCTTCTGATCTGGAGTCAGACGCGCTGCCGTTGCGCTACGAGGCCCTGCACTTTTGTCATATTGCTTATCTAGTTATAGGTTCTAGCAACAAGGATTCCTGAATTTTATTAAAGACTTGCGCTCAAAGAAGAGATTGTTCCCGCAACCTTCTGATGTGGAGTCAAACGCGCTACCATTGTGCCACGAGGCCCTGCACTTTTGTCAAATTGCTCATCTAGTTATAGAGTCTAGCAACAAGGATTCCTGAATTTTATTAAAGACTTGGGCTCAAAGAAGAGATTGACCCCGACGTGATTTGAACACGCAACCTTCTGATCTGGAGTCAGACGCACTGCCGTTGCGCTACGAGGCCCTGCGCTTTTGTCGAATTGCTTATCTAGTTATAGGTTCTAGCAACAAGGATTCCTGAATTTTATTAAAGACTTGCGCTCAAAGAAGAGATTGTTCCCGCAACCTTCTGATGTGGAGTCAGACGCGCTACCATTGTGCCACGAGGCCCTGCACTTTTGTCAAATTGCTCATCTAGTTATAGAGTCTAGCAACAAGGATTCCTGAATTTTATTAAAGACATGGGCTCAAAGAAGAGATTGACCCCGACGTGATTTGAACACGCAACCTTCTGATCTGGAGTCAGACGCGCTACCGTTGCGCCACGAGGCCATGCGCTTTTGTCAAATTGCTTATCTAGTTATAGGGTCTAGCAACAAGGATTCTTGAATTTTATTAAAGACTTGCGCTCAAAGAAGAGATTGTTCCCGCAACCTTCTGATCTGGAGTCAGACGCGCCGCCGTTGCGCCACGAGGCCCTGCGTTTTTGTCATATTGCTTATCTAGTTATAGGGTCTAGCAACAAGGATTCCTGAATTTTATTAAAGACTTGCGCTCGAATAACAGATTGACCCCGACGTGATTTGAACACGCAACCTTCTGATCTGGAGTCAGACGCACTGCCGTTGCGCTACGAGGCCCTGCGCTTCTCTCAAAGTGCTTATCTAGTTATAGGGTCTAGCAACAAGGATTCCTGAATTTTATTAAAGTCTTGGGCTCAAAGAAGAGATTGACCCCGACGTGATTTGAACACGCAACCTTCTGATCTGGAGTCAGACGCGCTACCGTTGCGCCACGAGGCCATGCGCTTTTGTCAAATTGCTTATCTAGTTATAGGGTCTAGCAACAAGGATTCTTGAATTTTATTAAAGACTTGCGCTCAAAGAAGAGATTGTTCCCACAACCTTCTGATCTGGAGTCAGACGCGCTGCCGTTGCGCCACGAGGCCCTGCGCTTTTGTCAAATTGCTTATCTAGTTATAGGGTCTAGCAACAAGGATTCCTGAATTTTATTAAAGACTTGCGCTCAAAGAAGAGATTGTTCCCGCAACCTTCAGATCTGGAGTCAGACGGGCTACCATTGTGTCACACCCCTGCACTTTTGTGAAATTGCTGAGCTCGTTATAGGGTCTAGCAACAAGGGTTCCTGAATTTTTTTAAAGACTTGCGCTCAAAGAAGGGATAGATTCCTGAATTTTATTAAAGACTTGCAACCTTCTTATCTGGAGTCAGACGGGCTACCATTGTCCCACGAGACCCTGCGCTTTTGTCAAATTGCTTATCTAGTTATAGGGTCTAGCAACAAGGATTCCTGAATTTTATTAAAGACTTGAGCTCAAAGAAGAGATTGTTCCCGCAACCTTCAGATCTGGAGTCAGACGCGCTACCATTGTGCCACAAGGCCCTGTGCTTTTGTCAAATTGCTTATCTAGTTATAGGGTCTAGCAACAAGGATTCCTGAATTTTATTAAAGACTTGCGCTCAAAGAAGAGATTGACCCCGACGTGATTTGACCACGCAACCTTCTGATCTGGAGTCAGACGCGCTGCCGTTGCGCCACAAGGCCGGGCGCTTTTGTCAAATTGCTTATCTAGTTATATGGTCTAGCCATAAGGATTCCTGAATTTTATTAAAGACTTGCGCTCAAAGAAGAGATTGACCCCGATGTGATTTGAACACTTGAATTGCTTATCTAGTTATAGGGTCTAGCAACAAGGATTCCTGAATTTTATTAAAGACTTGGGCTCAAAGAAGAGATTGTTCCCGCAACCTTCAGATCTGGAGTCAGACGCGCTACCATTGTGCCACAAGGCCCTGCGCATTTTTAAAAGTGCTTATCTAGTTATAGGGTCTAGCAACAAGGATTCCTGAATTTTATTAAAGACTTGCGCTCAAAGAAGAGATTGTTCCCGCAACCTTCAGATCTGGAGTCAGACGGGCTACCATTGTGTCACACCCCTGCACTTTTGTGAAATTGCTGAGCTCGTTATAGGGTCTAGCAACAAGGGTTCCTGAATTTTTTTAAAGACTTGCGCTCAAAGAAGGGATAGATTCCTGAATTTTATTAAAGACTTGCAACCTTCTGATCTGGAGTCAGACGGGCTACCATTGTCCCACGAGACCCTGCGCTTTTGTCAAATTGCTTATCTAGTTATAGGGTCTAGCAACAAGGATTCCTGAATTTTATTAAAGACTTGAGCTCAAAGAAGAGATTGTTCTCGCAACCTTCAGATCTGGAGTCAGACGCGCTACCATTGTGCCACAAGGCCCTGTGCTTTTGTCAAATTGCTTATCTAGTTATAGGGTCTAGCAACAAGGATTCCTGAATTTTATTAAAGACTTGCGCTCAAAGAAGAGATTGACCCCGACGTGATTTCAACACGCAACCTTCTGATCTGGAGTCAGACGCGCTGCCGTTGCGCCACAAGGCCGGGCGCTTTTGTCAAATTGCTTATCTAGTTATAGGGTCTAGCAACAAGGATTCTTGAATTTTATTAAAGACTTGCGCTCAAAGAAGAGATTGTTCCCACAACCTTCTGATCTGGAGTCAGACGCGCTGCCGTTGCGCCACGAGGCCCTGCGCTTTTGTCAAATTGCTTATCTAGTTATAGGGTCTAGCAACAAGGATTCCTGAATTTTATTAAAGACTTGCGCTCAAAGAAGAGATTGACCCCGATGTGATTTGAACACTTGAATTGCTTATCTAGTTATAGGGTCTAGCAACAAGGATTCTTGAATTTTATTAAAGACTTGCGTTCAAAGAAGAGATTGTTCCCACAACCTTCTGATCTGGAGTCAGACGCGCTGCCGTTGCGCCACGTTGCCCTGCGCTTTTGTCAAATTGCTTATCTAGTTATAGGGTCTAGCAACAAGGATTCTTGAATTTTATTAAAGACTTGGGCTCAAAGAAGAGATTGTTCCCGCAACCTTCAGATCTGGAGTCAGACGCTCTACCATTGTGCCACAAGGCCCTGCGCTTTTTTAAAAGTGCTTATCTAGTTATAGGGTCTAGCAACAAGGATTCCTGAATTTTATTAAAGACTTGCGCTCAAAGAAGAGATTGTTCCCGCAACCTTCAGATCTGGAGTCAGACGGGCTACCATTGTGTCACACTCCTGCACTTTTGTGAAATTGCTGAGCTCGTTATAGGGTCTAGCAACAAGGGTTCCTGAATTTTTTTAAAGACTTGCGCTCAAAGAAGGGATAGATTCCTGAATTTTATTAAAGACTTGCAACCTTCTTATCTGGAGTCAGACGGGCTACCATTGTCCCACGAGACCCTGCGCTTTTGTCAAATTGCTTATCTAGTTATAGGGTCTAGCAACAAGGATTCCTGAATTTTATTAAAGACTTGAGCTCAAAGAAGAGATTGTTCCCGCAACCTTCAGATCTGGAGTCAGACGCGCTACCATTGTGCCACAAGGCCCTGTGCTTTTGTCAAATTGCTTATCTAGTTATAGGGTCTAGCAACAAGGATTCCTGAATTTTATTAAAGACTTGCGCTCAAAGAAGAGATTGACCCCGACGTGATTTGACCACGCAACCTTCTGATCTGGAGTCAGACGCGCTGCCGTTGCGCCACAAGGCCGGGCGCTTTTGTCAAATTGCTTATCTAGTTATATGGTCTAGCCATAAGGATTCCTGAATTTTTTTAAAGACTTGCGCTCAAAGAAGAGATTGACCCCGATGTGATTTGAACACTTGAATTGCTTATCTAGTTATAGGGTCTAGCAACAAGGATTCCTGAATTTTATTAAAGACTTGGGCTCAAAGAAGAGATTGTTCCCGCAACCTTCAGATCTGGAGTCAGACGCGCTACCATTGTGCCACAAGGCCCTGCGCATTTTTAAAAGTGCTTATCTAGTTATAGGGTCTAGCAACAAGGATTCCTGAATTTTATTAAAGACTTGCGCTCAAAGAAGAGATTGTTCCCGCAACCTTCAGATCTGGAGTCAGACGGGCTACCATTGTGTCACACCCCTGCACTTTTGTGAAATTGCTGAGCTCGTTATAGGGTCTAGCAACAAGGGTTCCTGAATTTTTTTAAAGACTTGCGCTCAAAGAAGGGATAGATTCCTGAATTTTATTAAAGACTTGCAACCTTCTGATCTGGAGTCAGACGGGCTACCATTGTCCCACGAGACCCTGCGCTTTTGTCAAATTGCTTATCTAGTTATAGGGTCTAGCAACAAGGATTCCTGAATTTTATTAAAGACTTGAGCTCAAAGAAGAGATTGTTCCCGCAACCTTCAGATCTGGAGTCAGACGCGCTACCATTGTGCCACAAGGCCCTGTGCTTTTGTCAAATTGCTTATCTAGTTATAGGGTCTAGCAACAAGGATTCCTGAATTTTATTAAAGACTTGCGCTCAAAGAAGAGATTGACCCCGACGTGATTTCAACACGCAACCTTCTGATCTGGAGTCAGACGCGCTGCCGTTGCGCCACAAGGCCGGGCGCTTTTGTCAAATTGCTTATCTAGTTATAGGGTCTAGCAACAAGGATTCTTGAATTTTATTAAAGACTTGCGCTCAAAGAAGAGATTGTTCCCACAACCTTCTGATCTGGAGTCAGACGCGCTGCCGTTGCGCCACGTTGCCCTGCGCTTTTGTCAAATTGCTTATCTAGTTATAGGTTCTAGCAACAAGGATTCCTGAATTTTATTAAAGACTTGCGCTCAAAGAAGAGATTGTTCCCGCAACCTTCTGATGTGGAGTCAGACGCGCTACCATTGTGCCACGAGGCCCTGCACTTTTGTCAAATTGCTCATCTAGTTATAGAGTCTAGCAACAAGGATTCCTGAATTTTATTAAAGACTTGGGCTCAAAGAAGAGATTGACCCCGACGTGATTTGAACACGCAACCTTCTGATCTGGAGTCAGACGCGCTGCCGTCGCGCTACGAGGCCCTGCGCTTTTGTCGAATTGCTTATCTAGTTATAGGTTCTAGCAACAAGGATTCCTGAATTTTATTAAAGACTTGCGCTCGAATAACAGATTGACCCCGACGTGATTTGAACACGCAACCTTCTGATCTGGAGTCAGACGCACTGCCGTTGCGCTACGAGGCCCTGCGCTTCTCTCAAAGTGCTTATCTAGTTATAGGGTCTAGCAACAAGGATTCCTGAATTTTATTAAAGTCTTGGGCTCAAAGAAGAGATTGACCCCGACGTGATTTGAACACGCAACCTTCTGATCTGGAGTCAGACGCGCTACCGTTGCGCCACGAGGCCATGCGCTTTTGTCAAATTGCTTATCTAGTTATAGGGTCTAGCAACAAGGATTCTTGAATTTTATTAAAGACTTGCGCTCAAAGAAGAGATTGTTCCCACAACCTTCTGATCTGGAGTCAGACGCGCTGCCGTTGCGCCACGAGGCCCTGCGCTTTTGTCAAATTGCTTATCTAGTTATAGGGTCTAGCAACAAGGATTCCTGAATTTTATTAAAGTCTTGGGCTCAAAGAAGAGATTGACCCCGACGTGATTTGACCACGCAACCTTCTGATCTGGAGTCAGACGCGCTGCCGTTGCGCCACAAGGCCGGGCGCTTTTGTCAAATTGCTTATCTAGTTATATGGTCTAGCCATAAGGATTCCTGAATTTTATTAAAGACTTGCGCTCAAAGAAGAGATTGACCCCGATGTGATTTGAACACTTGAATTGCTTATCTAGTTATAGGGTCTAGCAACAAGGATTCCTGAATTTTATTAAAGACTTGGGCTCAAAGAAGAGATTGTTCCCGCAACCTTCAGATCTGGAGTCAGACGCGCTACCATTGTGCCACAAGGCCCTGCGCATTTTTAAAAGTGCTTATCTAGTTATAGGGTCTAGCAACAAGGATTCCTGAATTTTATTAAAGACTTGCGCTCAAAGAAGAGATTGTTCCCGCAACCTTCAGATCTGGAGTCAGACGGGCTACCATTGTGTCACACCCCTGCACTTTTGTGAAATTGCTGAGCTCGTTATAGGGTCTAGCAACAAGGGTTCCTGAATTTTTTTAAAGACTTGCGCTCAAAGAAGGGATAGATTCCTGAATTTTATTAAAGACTTGCAACCTTCTGATCTGGAGTCAGACGGGCTACCATTGTCCCACGAGACCCTGCGCTTTTGTCAAATTGCTTATCTAGTTATAGGGTCTAGCAACAAGGATTCCTGAATTTTATTAAAGACTTGAGCTCAAAGAAGAGATTGTTCTCGCAACCTTCAGATCTGGAGTCAGACGCGCTACCATTGTGCCACAAGGCCCTGTGCTTTTGTCAAATTGCTTATCTAGTTATAGGGTCTAGCAACAAGGATTCCTGAATTTTATTAAAGACTTGCGCTCAAAGAAGAGATTGACCCCGACGTGATTTCAACACGCAACCTTCTGATCTGGAGTCAGACGCGCTGCCGTTGCGCCACAAGGCCGGGCGCTTTTGTCAAATTGCTTATCTAGTTATAGGGTCTAGCAACAAGGATTCTTGAATTTTATTAAAGACTTGCGCTCAAAGAAGAGATTGTTCCCACAACCTTCTGATCTGGAGTCAGACGCGCTGCCGTTGCGCCACGAGGCCCTGCGCTTTTGTCAAATTGCTTATCTAGTTATAGGGTCTAGCAACAAGGATTCCTGAATTTTATTAAAGACTTGCGCTCAAAGAAGAGATTGACCCCGATGTGATTTGAACACTTGAATTGCTTATCTAGTTATAGGGTCTAGCAACAAGGATTCTTGAATTTTATTAAAGACTTGCGTTCAAAGAAGAGATTGTTCCCACAACCTTCTGATCTGGAGTCAGACGCGCTGCCGTTGCGCCACGTTGCCCTGCGCTTTTGTCAAATTGCTTATCTAGTTATAGGGTCTAGCAACAAGGATTCTTGAATTTTATTAAAGACTTGGGCTCAAAGAAGAGATTGTTCCCGCAACCTTCAGATCTGGAGTCAGACGCTCTACCATTGTGCCACAAGGCCCTGCGCTTTTTTAAAAGTGCTTATCTAGTTATAGGGTCTAGCAACAAGGATTCCTGAATTTTATTAAAGACTTGCGCTCAAAGAAGAGATTGTTCCCGCAACCTTCAGATCTGGAGTCAGACGGGCTACCATTGTGTCACACTCCTGCACTTTTGTGAAATTGCTGAGCTCGTTATAGGGTCTAGCAACAAGGGTTCCTGAATTTTTTTAAAGACTTGCGCTCAAAGAAGGGATAGATTCCTGAATTTTATTAAAGACTTGCAACCTTCTTATCTGGAGTCAGACGGGCTACCATTGTCCCACGAGACCCTGCGCTTTTGTCAAATTGCTTATCTAGTTATAGGGTCTAGCAACAAGGATTCCTGAATTTTATTAAAGACTTGAGCTCAAAGAAGAGATTGTTCCCGCAACCTTCAGATCTGGAGTCAGACGCGCTACCATTGTGCCACAAGGCCCTGTGCTTTTGTCAAATTGCTTATCTAGTTATAGGGTCTAGCAACAAGGATTCCTGAATTTTATTAAAGACTTGCGCTCAAAGAAGAGATTGACCCCGACGTGATTTGACCACGCAACCTTCTGATCTGGAGTCAGACGCGCTGCCGTTGCGCCACAAGGCCGGGCGCTTTTGTCAAATTGCTTATCTAGTTATATGGTCTAGCCATAAGGATTCCTGAATTTTTTTAAAGACTTGCGCTCAAAGAAGAGATTGACCCCGATGTGATTTGAACACTTGAATTGCTTATCTAGTTATAGGGTCTAGCAACAAGGATTCCTGAATTTTATTAAAGACTTGGGCTCAAAGAAGAGATTGTTCCCGCAACCTTCAGATCTGGAGTCAGACGCGCTACCATTGTGCCACAAGGCCCTGCGCATTTTTAAAAGTGCTTATCTAGTTATAGGGTCTAGCAACAAGGATTCCTGAATTTTATTAAAGACTTGCGCTCAAAGAAGAGATTGTTCCCGCAACCTTCAGATCTGGAGTCAGACGGGCTACCATTGTGTCACACCCCTGCACTTTTGTGAAATTGCTGAGCTCGTTATAGGGTCTAGCAACAAGGGTTCCTGAATTTTTTTAAAGACTTGCGCTCAAAGAAGGGATAGATTCCTGAATTTTATTAAAGACTTGCAACCTTCTGATCTGGAGTCAGACGGGCTACCATTGTCCCACGAGACCCTGCGCTTTTGTCAAATTGCTTATCTAGTTATAGGGTCTAGCAACAAGGATTCCTGAATTTTATTAAAGACTTGAGCTCAAAGAAGAGATTGTTCCCGCAACCTTCAGATCTGGAGTCAGACGCGCTACCATTGTGCCACAAGGCCCTGTGCTTTTGTCAAATTGCTTATCTAGTTATAGGGTCTAGCAACAAGGATTCCTGAATTTTATTAAAGACTTGCGCTCAAAGAAGAGATTGACCCCGACGTGATTTCAACACGCAACCTTCTGATCTGGAGTCAGACGCGCTGCCGTTGCGCCACAAGGCCGGGCGCTTTTGTCAAATTGCTTATCTAGTTATAGGGTCTAGCAACAAGGATTCTTGAATTTTATTAAAGACTTGCGCTCAAAGAAGAGATTGTTCCCACAACCTTCTGATCTGGAGTCAGACGCGCTGCCGTTGCGCCACGTTGCCCTGCGCTTTTGTCAAATTGCTTATCTAGTTATAGGTTCTAGCAACAAGGATTCCTGAATTTTATTAAAGACTTGCGCTCAAAGAAGAGATTGTTCCCGCAACCTTCTGATGTGGAGTCAGACGCGCTACCATTGTGCCACGAGGCCCTGCACTTTTGTCAAATTGCTCATCTAGTTATAGAGTCTAGCAACAAGGATTCCTGAATTTTATTAAAGACTTGGGCTCAAAGAAGAGATTGACCCCGACGTGATTTGAACACGCAACCTTCTGATCTGGAGTCAGACGCGCTGCCGTTGCGCTACGAGGCCCTGCGCTTTTGTCGAATTGCTTATCTAGTTATAGGTTCTAGCAACAAGGATTCCTGAATTTTATTAAAGACTTGCGCTCAAAGAAGAGATTGTTCCCGCAACCTTCTGATGTGGAGTCAGACGCGCTACCATTGTGCCACGAGGCCCTGCACTTTTGTCAAATTGCTCATCTAGTTATAGAGTCTAGCAACAAGGATTCCTGAATTTTATTAAAGACTTGGGCTCAAAGAAGAGATTGACCCCGACGTGATTTGAACACGCAACCTTCTGATCTGGAGTCAGACGCGCTACCGTTGCGCCACGAGGCCATGCGCTTTTGTCAAATTGCTTATCTAGTTATAGGGTCTAGCAACAAGGATTCTTGAATTTTATTAAAGACTTGCGCTCAAAGAAGAGATTGTTCCCGCAACCTTCTGATCTGGAGTCAGACGCGCTGCCGTTGCGCCACGAGGCCCTGCGTTTTTGTCATATTGCTTATCTAGTTATAGGGTCTAGCAACAAGGATTCCTGAATTTTATTAAAGACTTGCGCTCGAATAACAGATTGACCCCGACGTGATTTGAACACGCAACCTTCTGATCTGGAGTCAGACGCGCTGCCGTTGCGCTACGAGGCCCTGCACTTTTGTCAAATTGCTTATCTAGTTATAGGTTCTAGCAACAAGGATTCCTGAATTTTATTAAAGACTTGCGCTCAAAGAAGAGATTGTTCCCGCAACCTTCTGATGTGGAGTCAGACGCGCTACCATTGTGCCACGAGGCCCTGCACTTTTGTCAAATTGCTCATCTAGTTATAGAGTCTAGCAACAAGGATTCCTGAATTTTATTAAAGACTTGGGCTCAAAGAAGAGATTGACCCCGACGTGATTTGAACACGCAACCTTCTGATCTGGAGTCAGACGCACTGCCGTTGCGCTACGAGGCCCTGCGCTTCTGTCAAAGTGCTTATCTAGTTATAGGGTCTAGCAACAAGGATTCCTGAATTTTATTAAAGTCTTGGGCTCAAAGAAGAGATTGACCCCGACGTGATTTGAACACGCAACCTTCTGATCTGGAGTCAGACGCGCTACCGTTGCGCCACGAGGCCATGCGCTTTTGTCAAATTGCTTATCTAGTTATAGGGTCTAGCAACAAGGATTCTTGAATTTTATTAAAGACTTGCGCTCAAAGAAGAGATTGTTCCCACAACCTTCTGATCTGGAGTCAGACGCGCTGCCGTTGCGCCACGAGGCCCTGCGCTTTTGTCAAATTGCTTATCTAGTTATAGGGTCTAGCAACAAGGATTCCTGAATTTTATTAAAGACTTGCGCTCAAAGAAGAGATTGACCCCGATGTGATTTGAACACTTGAATTGCTTATCTAGTTATAGGGTCTAGCAACAAGGATTCTTGAATTTTATTAAAGAC
Source organism: Tiaroga cobitis (assembly GCA_030578255.1). NCBI lineage: Eukaryota > Metazoa > Chordata > Actinopteri > Cypriniformes > Leuciscidae > Tiaroga > Tiaroga cobitis. Next base: position 29,760,974 of record CM060608.1, on the reverse strand, counting down.
TTGCGTTCAAAGAAGAGATTGTTCCCACAACCTTCTGATCTGGAGTCAGACGCGCTGCCGTTGCGCCACGTTGCCCTGCGCTTTTGTCAAATTGCTTATCTAGTTATAGGGTCTAGCAACAAGGATTCTTGAATTTTATTAAAGACTTGGGCTCAAAGAAGAGATTGTTCCCGCAACCTTCAGATCTGGAGTCAGACGCTCTACCATTGTGCCACAAGGCCCTGCGCTTTTTTAAAAGTGCTTATCTAGTTATAGGGTCTAGCAACAAGGATTCCTGAATTTTATTAAAGACTTGCGCTCAAAGAAGAGATTGTTCCCGCAACCTTCAGATCTGGAGTCAGACGGGCTACCATTGTGTCACACTCCTGCACTTTTGTGAAATTGCTGAGCTCGTTATAGGGTCTAGCAACAAGGGTTCCTGAATTTTTTTAAAGACTTGCGCTCAAAGAAGGGATAGATTCCTGAATTTTATTAAAGACTTGCAACCTTCTTATCTGGAGTCAGACGGGCTACCATTGTCCCACGAGACCCTGCGCTTTTGTCAAATTGCTTATCTAGTTATAGGGTCTAGCAACAAGGATTCCTGAATTTTATTAAAGACTTGAGCTCAAAGAAGAGATTGTTCCCGCAACCTTCAGATCTGGAGTCAGACGCGCTACCATTGTGCCACAAGGCCCTGTGCTTTTGTCAAATTGCTTATCTAGTTATAGGGTCTAGCAACAAGGATTCCTGAATTTTATTAAAGACTTGCGCTCAAAGAAGAGATTGACCCCGACGTGATTTGACCACGCAACCTTCTGATCTGGAGTCAGACGCGCTGCCGTTGCGCCACAAGGCCGGGCGCTTTTGTCAAATTGCTTATCTAGTTATATGGTCTAGCCATAAGGATTCCTGAATTTTATTAAAGACTTGCGCTCAAAGAAGAGATTGACCCCGATGTGATTTGAACACTTGAATTGCTTATCTAGTTATAGGGTCTAGCAACAAGGATTCCTGAATTTTATTAAAGACTTGGGCTCAAAGAAGAGATTGTTCCCGCAACCTTCAGATCTGGAGTCAGACGCGCTACCATTGTGCCACAAGGCCCTGCGCATTTTTAAAAGTGCTTATCTAGTTATAGGGTCTAGCAACAAGGATTCCTGAATTTTATTAAAGACTTGCGCTCAAAGAAGAGATTGTTCCCGCAACCTTCAGATCTGGAGTCAGACGGGCTACCATTGTGTCACACCCCTGCACTTTTGTGAAATTGCTGAGCTCGTTATAGGGTCTAGCAACAAGGGTTCCTGAATTTTTTTAAAGACTTGCGCTCAAAGAAGGGATAGATTCCTGAATTTTATTAAAGACTTGCAACCTTCTGATCTGGAGTCAGACGGGCTACCATTGTCCCACGAGACCCTGCGCTTTTGTCAAATTGCTTATCTAGTTATAGGGTCTAGCAACAAGGATTCCTGAATTTTATTAAAGACTTGAGCTCAAAGAAGAGATTGTTCTCGCAACCTTCAGATCTGGAGTCAGACGCGCTACCATTGTGCCACAAGGCCCTGTGCTTTTGTCAAATTGCTTATCTAGTTATAGGGTCTAGCAACAAGGATTCCTGAATTTTATTAAAGACTTGCGCTCAAAGAAGAGATTGACCCCGACGTGATTTCAACACGCAACCTTCTGATCTGGAGTCAGACGCGCTGCCGTTGCGCCACAAGGCCGGGCGCTTTTGTCAAATTGCTTATCTAGTTATAGGGTCTAGCAACAAGGATTCTTGAATTTTATTAAAGACTTGCGCTCAAAGAAGAGATTGTTCCCACAACCTTCTGATCTGGAGTCAGACGCGCTGCCGTTGCGCCACGAGGCCCTGCGCTTTTGTCAAATTGCTTATCTAGTTATAGGGTCTAGCAACAAGGATTCCTGAATTTTATTAAAGACTTGCGCTCAAAGAAGAGATTGACCCCGATGTGATTTGAACACTTGAATTGCTTATCTAGTTATAGGGTCTAGCAACAAGGATTCTTGAATTTTATTAAAGACTTGCGTTCAAAGAAGAGATTGTTCCCACAACCTTCTGATCTGGAGTCAGACGCGCTGCCGTTGCGCCACGTTGCCCTGCGCTTTTGTCAAATTGCTTATCTAGTTATAGGGTCTAGCAACAAGGATTCTTGAATTTTATTAAAGACTTGGGCTCAAAGAAGAGATTGTTCCCGCAACCTTCAGATCTGGAGTCAGACGCTCTACCATTGTGCCACAAGGCCCTGCGCTTTTTTAAAAGTGCTTATCTAGTTATAGGGTCTAGCAACAAGGATTCCTGAATTTTATTAAAGACTTGCGCTCAAAGAAGAGATTGTTCCCGCAACCTTCAGATCTGGAGTCAGACGGGCTACCATTGTGTCACACTCCTGCACTTTTGTGAAATTGCTGAGCTCGTTATAGGGTCTAGCAACAAGGGTTCCTGAATTTTTTTAAAGACTTGCGCTCAAAGAAGGGATAGATTCCTGAATTTTATTAAAGACTTGCAACCTTCTTATCTGGAGTCAGACGGGCTACCATTGTCCCACGAGACCCTGCGCTTTTGTCAAATTGCTTATCTAGTTATAGGGTCTAGCAACAAGGATTCCTGAATTTTATTAAAGACTTGAGCTCAAAGAAGAGATTGTTCCCGCAACCTTCAGATCTGGAGTCAGACGCGCTACCATTGTGCCACAAGGCCCTGTGCTTTTGTCAAATTGCTTATCTAGTTATAGGGTCTAGCAACAAGGATTCCTGAATTTTATTAAAGACTTGCGCTCAAAGAAGAGATTGACCCCGACGTGATTTGACCACGCAACCTTCTGATCTGGAGTCAGACGCGCTGCCGTTGCGCCACAAGGCCGGGCGCTTTTGTCAAATTGCTTATCTAGTTATATGGTCTAGCCATAAGGATTCCTGAATTTTTTTAAAGACTTGCGCTCAAAGAAGAGATTGACCCCGATGTGATTTGAACACTTGAATTGCTTATCTAGTTATAGGGTCTAGCAACAAGGATTCCTGAATTTTATTAAAGACTTGGGCTCAAAGAAGAGATTGTTCCCGCAACCTTCAGATCGGGAGTCAGACGCGCTACCATTGTGCCACAAGGCCCTGCGCTTTTTTAAAAGTGCTTATCTAGTTATAGGGTCTAGCAACAAGGATTCCTGAATTTTATTAAAGACTTGCGCTCAAAGAAGAGATTGTTCCCGCAACCTTCAGATCTGGAGTCAGACGGGCTACCATTGTGTCACACCCCTGCACTTTTGTGAAATTGCTGAGCTCGTTATAGGGTCTAGCAACAAGGGTTCCTGAATTTTTTTAAAGACTTGCGCTCAAAGAAGGGATAGATTCCTGAATTTTATTAAAGACTTGCAACCTTCTGATCTGGAGTCAGACGGGCTACCATTGTCCCACGAGACCCTGCGCTTTTGTCAAATTGCTTATCTAGTTATAGGGTCTAGCAACAAGGATTCCTGAATTTTATTAAAGACTTGAGCTCAAAGAAGAGATTGTTCCCGCAACCTTCAGATCTGGAGTCAGACGCGCTACCATTGTGCCACAAGGCCCTGTGCTTTTGTCAAATTGCTTATCTAGTTATAGGGTCTAGCAACAAGGATTCCTGAATTTTATTAAAGACTTGCGCTCAAAGAAGAGATTGACCCCGACGTGATTTCAACACGCAACCTTCTGATCTGGAGTCAGACGCGCTGCCGTTGCGCCACAAGGCCGGGCGCTTTTGTCAAATTGCTTATCTAGTTATAGGGTCTAGCAACAAGGATTCTTGAATTTTATTAAAGACTTGCGCTCAAAGAAGAGATTGTTCCCACAACCTTCTGATCTGGAGTCAGACGCGCTGCCGTTGCGCCACGTTGCCCTGCGCTTTTGTCAAATTGCTTATCTAGTTATAGGTTCTAGCAACAAGGATTCCTGAATTTTATTAAAGACTTGCGCTCAAAGAAGAGATTGTTCCCGCAACCTTCTGATGTGGAGTCAGACGCGCTACCATTGTGCCACGAGGCCCTGCACTTTTGTCAAATTGCTCATCTAGTTATAGAGTCTAGCAACAAGGATTCCTGAATTTTATTAAAGACTTGGGCTCAAAGAAGAGATTGACCCCGACGTGATTTGAACACGCAACCTTCTGATCTGGAGTCAGACGCGCTGCCGTTGCGCTACGAGGCCCTGCGCTTTTGTCGAATTGCTTATCTAGTTATAGGTTCTAGCAACAAGGATTCCTGAATTTTATTAAAGACTTGCGCTCAAAGAAGAGATTGTTCCCGCAACCTTCTGATGTGGAGTCAGACGCGCTACCATTGTGCCACGAGGCCCTGCACTTTTGTCAAATTGCTCATCTAGTTATAGAGTCTAGCAACAAGGATTCCTGAATTTTATTAAAGACTTGGGCTCAAAGAAGAGATTGACCCCGACGTGATTTGAACACGCAACCTTCTGATCTGGAGTCAGACGCGCTACCGTTGCGCCACGAGGCCATGCGCTTTTGTCAAATTGCTTATCTAGTTATAGGGTCTAGCAACAAGGATTCTTGAATTTTATTAAAGACTTGCGCTCAAAGAAGAGATTGTTCCCGCAACCTTATGATCTGGAGTCAGACGCGCTGCCGTTGCGCCACGAGGCCCTGCGTTTTTGTCATATTGCTTATCTAGTTATAGGGTCTAGCAACAAGGATTCCTGAATTTTATTAAAGACTTGCGCTCGAATAACAGATTGACCCCGACGTGATTTGAACACGCAACCTTCTGATCTGGAGTCAGACGCACTGCCGTTGCGCTACGAGGCCCTGCGCTTCTCTCAAAGTGCTTATCTAGTTATAGGGTCTAGCAACAAGGATTCCTGAATTTTATTAAAGTCTTGGGCTCAAAGAAGAGATTGACCCCGACGTGATTTGAACACGCAACCTTCTGATCTGGAGTCAGACGCGCTACCGTTGCGCCACGAGGCCATGCGCTTTTGTCAAGTTGCTTATCTAGTTATAGGGTCTAGCAACAAGGATTCTTGAATTTTATTAAAGACTTGCGCTCAAAGAAGAGATTGTTCCCACAACCTTCTGATCTGGAGTCAGACGCGCTGCCGTTGCGCCACGAGGCCCTGCGCTTTTGTCAAATTGCTTATCTAGTTATAGGGTCTAGCAACAAGGATTCCTGAATTTTATTAAAGACTTGCGCTCAAAGAAGAGATTGACCCCGATGTGATTTGAACACTTGAATTGCTTATCTAGTTATAGGGTCTAGCAACAAGGATTCTTGAATTTTATTAAAGACTTGCGTTCAAAGAAGAGATTGTTCCCAAAACCTTCTGACCTGGAGTCAGACGCGCTGCCGTTGCGCCACGTTGCCCTGCGCTTTTGTCAAATTGCTTATCTAGTTATAGGGTCTAGCAACAAGGATTCTTGAATTTTATTAAAGACTTGGGCTCAAAGAAGAGATTGTTCCCGCAACCTTCAGATCTGGAGTCAGACGCGCTACCATTGTGCCACAAGGCCCTGCGCTTTTTTAAAAGTGCTTATCTAGTTATAGGGTCTAGCAACAAGGATTCCTGAATTTTATTAAAGACTTGCGCTCAAAGAAGAGATTGTTCCCGCAACCTTCAGATCTGGAGTCAGACGGGCTACCATTGTGTCACACCCCTGCACTTTTGTGAAATTGCTGAGCTCGTTATAGGGTGTAGCAACAAGGGTTCCTGAATTTTTTTAAAGACTTGCGCTCAAAGAAGGGATAGATTCCTGAATTTTATTAAAGACTTGCAACCTTCTTATCTGGAGTCAGACGGGCTACCATTGTCCCACGAGACCCTGCACTTTTGTCAAATTGCTTATCTAGTTATAGGGTCTAGCAACAAGGATTCCTGAATTTTATTAAAGACTTGAGCTCAAAGAAGAGATTGTTCCCGCAACCTTCAGATCTGGAGTCAGACGCGCTACCATTGTGCCACAAGGCCCTGTGCTTTTGTCAAATTGCTTATCTAGTTATAGGGTCTATCAACAAGGATTCCTGAATTTTATTAAAGACTTGCGCTCAAAGAAGAGATTGACCCGGACGTGATTTGACCACGCAACCTTCTGATCTGGAGTCAGACGCGCTGCCGTTGCGCCACAAGGCCGGGCGCTTTTGTCAAATTGCTTATCTAGTTATATGGTCTAGCCATAAGGATTCCTGAATTTTATTAAAGACTTGCGCTCAAAGAAGAGATTGACCCCGATGTGATTTGAACACGCAACCTTCTGATCTGGAGTCAGACGCGCTGCCGTTGCGCTACGAGGCCCTGCGCTTTTGTCGAATTGCTTATCTAGTTATAGGTTCTAGCAACAAGGATTCCTGAATTTTATTAAAGACTTGCGCTCAAAGAAGAGATTGTTCCCGCAACCTTCTGATGTGGAGTCAGACGCGCTACCATTGTGCCACGAGGCCCTGCACTTTTGTCAAATTGCTCATCTAGTTATAGAGTCTAGCAACAAGGATTCCTGAATTTTATTAAAGACTTGGGCTCAAAGAAGAGATTGACCCCGACGTGATTTGAACACGCAACCTTCTGATCTGGAGTCAGACGCGCTGCCGTTGCGCTACGAGGCCCTGCGCTTTTGTCGAATTGCTTATCTAGTTATAGGTTCTAGCAACAAGGATTCCTGAATTTTATTAAAGACTTGCGCTCAAAGAAGAGATTGTTCCCGCAACCTTCTGATGTGGAGTCAGACGCGCTACCATTGTGCCACGAGGCCCTGCACTTTTGTCAAATTGCTCATCTAGTTATAGAGTCTAGCAACAAGGATTCCTGAATTTTATTAAAGACTTGCGCTCAAAGAAGAGATTGACCCCGATGTGATTTGAACACTTGAATTGCTTATCTAGTTATAGAGTCTAGCAACAAGGATTCTTGAATTTTATTAAAGACTTGCGTTCAAAGAAGAGATTGTTCCCACAACCTTCTGATCTGGAGTCAGACGCGCTGCCGTTGCGCCACGTTGCCCTGTGCTTTTGTCAAATTGCTTATCTAGTTATAGGGTCTAGCAACAAGGATTCTTGAATTTTATTAAAGACTTGGGCTCAAAGAAGAGATTGTTCCCGCAACCTTCAGATCGGGAGTCAGACGCGCTACCATTGTGCCACAAGGCCCTGCACTTTTTTAAAAGTGCTTATCTAGTTATAGGGTCTAGCAACAAGGATTCCGGAATTTTATTAAAGACTTGCGCTCAAAGAAGAGATTGTTCCCGCAACCTTCAGATCTGGAGTCAGACGGGCTACCATTGTGTCACACCCCTGCACTTTTGTGAAATTGCTGAGCTCGTTATAGGGTCTAGCAACAAGGGTTCCTGAATTTTTTTAAAGACTTGCGCTCAAAGAAGGGATAGATTCCTGAATTTTATTAAAGACTTGCAACCTTCTGATCTGGAGTCAGACGGGCTACCATTGTCCCACGAGACCCTGCGCTTTTGTCAAATTGCTTATCTAGTTATAGGGTCTAGCAACAAGGATTCCTGAATTTTATTAAAGACTTGAGCTCAAAGAAGAGATTGTTCCCGCAACCTTCAGATCTGGAGTCAGACGCGCTACCATTGTGCCACAAGGCCCTGTGCTTTTGTCAAATTGCTTATCTAGTTATAGGGTCTAGCAACAAGGATTCCTGAATTTTATTAAAGACTTGCGCTCAAAGAAGAGATTGACCCCGACGTGATTTCAACACGCAACCTTCTGATCTGGAGTCAGACGCGCTGCCGTTGCGCCACAAGGCCGGGCGCTTTTGTCAAATTGCTTATCTAGTTATAGGGTCTAGCAACAAGGATTCTTGAATTTTATTAAAGACTTGCGCTCAAAGATGAGATTGTTCCCACAACCTTCTGATCTGGAGTCAGACGCGCTGCCGTTGCGCCACGTTGCCCTGCGCTTTTGTCAAATTGCTTATCTAGTTATAGGTTCTAGCAACAAGGATTCCTGAATTTTATTAAAGACTTGCGCTCAAAGAAGAGATTGTTCCCGCAACCTTCTGATGTGGAGTCAGACGCGCTACCATTGTGCCACGAGGCCCTGCACTTTTGTCAAATTGCTCATCTAGTTATAGAGTCTAGCAACAAGGATTCCTGAATTTTATTAAAGACTTGGGCTCAAAGAAGAGATTGACCCCGACGTGATTTGAACACGCAACCTTCTGATCTGGAGTCAGACGCGCTGCCGTTGCGCTACGAGGCCCTGCGCTTTTGTCGAATTGCTTATCTAGTTATAGGTTCTAGCAACAAGGATTCCTGAATTTTATTAAAGACTTGCGCTCAAAGAAGAGATTGTTCCCGCAACCTTCTGATGTGGAGTCAGACGCGCTACCATTGTGCCACGAGGCCCTGCACTTTTGTCAAATTGCTCATCTAGTTATAGAGTCTAGCAACAAGGATTCCTGAATTTTATTAAAGACTTGGGCTCAAAGAAGAGATTGACCCCGACGTGATTTGAACACGCAACCTTCTGATCTGGAGTCAGACGCGCTACCGTTGCGCCACGAGGCCATGCGCTTTTGTCAAATTGCTTATCTAGTTATAGGGTCTAGCAACAAGGATTCTTGAATTTTATTAAAGACTTGCGCTCAAAGAAGAGATTGTTCCCGCAACCTTATGATCTGGAGTCAGACGCGCTGCCGTTGCGCCACGAGGCCCTGCGTTTTTGTCATATTGCTTATCTAGTTATAGGGTCTAGCAACAAGGATTCCTGAATTTTATTAAAGACTTGCGCTCGAATAACAGATTGACCCCGACGTGATTTGAACACGCAACCTTCTGATCTGGAGTCAGACGCACTGCCGTTGCGCTACGAGGCCCTGCGCTTCTCTCAAAGTGCTTATCTAGTTATAGGGTCTAGCAACAAGGATTCCTGAATTTTATTAAAGTCTTGGGCTCAAAGAAGAGATTGACCCCGACGTGATTTGAACACGCAACCTTCTGATCTGGAGTCAGACGCGCTACCGTTGCGCCACGAGGCCATGCGCTTTTGTCAAGTTGCTTATCTAGTTATAGGGTCTAGCAACAAGGATTCTTGAATTTTATTAAAGACTTGCGCTCAAAGAAGAGATTGTTCCCACAACCTTCTGATCTGGAGTCAGACGCGCTGCCGTTGCGCCACGAGGCCCTGCGCTTTTGTCAAATTGCTTATCTAGTTATAGGGTCTAGCAACAAGGATTCCTGAATTTTATTAAAGACTTGCGCTCAAAGAAGAGATTGACCCCGATGTGATTTGAACACTTGAATTGCTTATCTAGTTATAGGGTCTAGCAACAAGGATTCTTGAATTTTATTAAAGACTTGCGTTCAAAGAAGAGATTGTTCCCAAAACCTTCTGACCTGGAGTCAGACGCGCTGCCGTTGCGCCACGTTGCCCTGCGCTTTTGTCAAATTGCTTATCTAGTTATAGGGTCTAGCAACAAGGATTCTTGAATTTTATTAAAGACTTGGGCTCAAAGAAGAGATTGTTCCCGCAACCTTCAGATCTGGAGTCAGACGCGCTACCATTGTGCCACAAGGCCCTGCGCTTTTTTAAAAGTGCTTATCTAGTTATAGGGTCTAGCAACAAGGATTCCTGAATTTTATTAAAGACTTGCGCTCAAAGAAGAGATTGTTCCCGCAACCTTCAGATCTGGAGTCAGACGGGCTACCATTGTGTCACACCCCTGCACTTTTGTGAAATTGCCGAGCTCGTTATAGGGTGTAGCAACAAGGGTTCCTGAATTTTTTTAAAGACTTGCGCTCAAAGAAGGGATAGATTCCTGAATTTTATTAAAGACTTGCAACCTTCTTATCTGGAGTCAGACGGGCTACCATTGTCCCACGAGACCCTGCACTTTTGTCAAATTGCTTATCTAGTTATAGGGTCTAGCAACAAGGATTCCTGAATTTTATTAAAGACTTGAGCTCAAAGAAGAGATTGTTCCCGCAACCTTCAGATCTGGAGTCAGACGCGCTACCATTGTGCCACAAGGCCCTGTGCTTTTGTCAAATTGCTTATCTAGTTATAGGGTCTAGCAACAAGGATTCCTGAATTTTATTAAAGACTTGCGCTCAAAGAAGAGATTGACCCGGACGTGATTTGACCACGCAGCCTTCTGATCTGGAGTCAGACGCGCTGCCGTTGCGCCACAAGGCCGGGCGCTTTTGTCAAATTGCTTATCTAGTTATATGGTCTAGCCATAAGGATTCCTGAATTTTATTAAAGACTTGCGCTCAAAGAAGAGATTGACCCTGATGTGATTTGAACACGCAACCTTCTGATCTGGAGTCAGACGCGCTGCCGTTGCGCTACGAGGCCCTGCGCTTTTGTCGAATTGCTTATCTAGTTATAGGTTCTAGCAACAAGGATTCCTGAATTTTATTAAAGACTTGCGCTCAAAGAAGAGATTGTTCCCGCAACCTTCTGATGTGGAGTCAGACGCGCTACCATTGTGCCACGAGGCCCTGCACTTTTGTCAAATTGCTCATCTAGTTATAGAGTCTAGCAACAAGGATTCCTGAATTTTATTAAAGACTTGGGCTCAAAGAAGAGATTGACCCCGACGTGATTTGAACACGCAAACTTCTGATCTGGAGTCAGACGCGCTACCGTTGCGCCACGAGGCCATGCGCTTTTGTCAAATTGCTTATCTAGTTATAGGGTCTAGCAACAAGGATTCTTGAATTTTATTAAAGACTTGCGCTCAAAGAAGAGATTGACCCCGACGTGATTTGACCACGCAACCTTCTGATCTGGAGTCAGACGCGCTGCCGTTGCGCCACAAGGCCGGGCGCTTTTGTCAAATTGCTTATCTAGTTATATGGTCTAGCCATAAGGATTCCTGAATTCTATTAAAGACTTGCGCTCAAAGAAGAGATTGACCCCGACGTGATTTCAACACGCAACCTTCTGATCTGGAGTCAGACGCGCTGCCGTTGCGCCACAAGGCCGGGCGCTTTTGTCAAATTGCTTATCTAGTTATAGGGTCTAGCAACAAGGATTCTTGAATTTTATTAAAGACTTGCGCTCAAAGAAGAGATTGTTCCCACAACCTTCTGATCTGGAGTCAGACGCGCTGCCGTTCCGCCACGTTGCCCTGCGCTTTTGTCAAATTGCTTATCTAGTTATAGGGTCTAGCAACAAGGATTCCTGAATTTTATTAGAGACTTGCGCTCAAAGAACAGATTGACCCCGACGTGATTTGAACACGCAACCTTCTGATCTGGAGTCAGACGCGCTGCCGTTGCGCTACGAGGCCCTGCGCTTTTGTCAAATTGCTTATCTAGTTATAGGTTCTAGCAACAAGGATTCCTGAATTTTATTAAAGACTTGCGCTCAAAGAAGAGATTGTTCCCGCAACCTTCTGATGTGGAGTCAGACGCGCTACCATTGTGCCACGAGGCCCTGCACTTTTGTCAAATTGCTCATCTAGTTATAGAGTCTAGCAACAAGGATTCCTGAATTTTATTAAAGACTTGGGCTCAAAGAAGAGATTGACCCCGACGTGATTTGAACACGCAACCTTCTGATCTGGAGTCAGACGCGCTGCCGTTGCGCTACGAGGCCCTGCGCTTTTGTCGAATTGCTTATCTAGTTATAGGTTCTAGCAACAAGGATTCCTGAATTTTATTAAAGACTTGCGCTCAAAGAAGAGATTGTTCCCGCAACCTTCTGATGTGGAGTCAGACGCGCTACCATTGTGCCACGAGGCCCTGCACTTTTGTCAAATTGCTCATCTAGTTATAGAGTCTAGCAACAAGGATTCCTGAATTTTATTAAAGACTTGCGCTCAAAGAAGAGATTGACCCCGATGTGATTTGAACACTTGAATTGCTTATCTAGTTATAGAGTCTAGCAACAAGGATTCTTGAATTTTATTAAAGACTTGCGTTCAAAGAAGAGATTGTTCCCACAACCTTCTGATCTGGAGTCAGACGCGCTGCCGTTGCGCCACGTTGCCCTGTGCTTTTGTCAAATTGCTTATCTAGTTATAGGGTCTAGCAACAAGGATTCTTGAATTTTATTAAAGACTTGGGCTCAAAGAAGAGATTGTTCCCGCAACCTTCAGATCGGGAGTCAGACGCGCTACCATTGTGCCACAAGGCCCTGCGCTTTTTTAAAAGTGCTTATCTAGTTATAGGGTCTAGCAACAAGGATTCCTGAATTTTATTAAAGACTTGCGCTCAAAGAAGAGATTGTTCCCGCAACCTTCAGATCTGGAGTCAGACGGGCTACCATTGTGTCACACCCCTGCACTTTTGTGAAATTGCTGAGCTCGTTATAGGGTCTAGCAACAAGGGTTCCTGAATTTTTTTAAAGACTTGCGCTCAAAGAAGGGATAGATTCCTGAATTTTATTAAAGACTTGCAACCTTCTGATCTGGAGTCAGACGGGCTACCATTGTCCCACGAGACCCTGCGCTTTTGTCAAATTGCTTATCTAGTTATAGGGTCTAGCAACAAGGATTCCTGAATTTTATTAAAGACTTGAGCTCAAAGAAGAGATTGTTCCCGCAACCTTCAGATCTGGAGTCAGACGCGCTACCATTGTGCCACAAGGCCCTGTGCTTTTGTCAAATTGCTTATCTAGTTATAGGGTCTAGCAACAAGGATTCCTGAATTTTATTAAAGACTTGCGCTCAAAGAAGAGATTGACCCCGACGTGATTTCAACACGCAACCTTCTGATCTGGAGTCAGACGCGCTGCCGTTGCGCCACAAGGCCGGGCGCTTTTGTCAAATTGCTTATCTAGTTATAGGGTCTAGCAACAAGGATTCTTGAATTTTATTAAAGACTTGCGCTCAAAGAAGAGATTGTTCCCACAACCTTCTGATCTGGAGTCAGACGCGCTGCCGTTGCGCCACGTTGCCCTGCGCTTTTGTCAAATTGCTTATCTAGTTATAGGTTCTAGCAACAAGGATTCCTGAATTTTATTAAAGACTTGCGCTCAAAGAAGAGATTGTTCCTGCAACCTTCTGATGTGGAGTCAGACGCGCTACCATTGTGCCACGAGGCCCTGCACTTTTGTCAAATTGCTCATCTAGTTATAGAGTCTAGCAACAAGGATTCCTGAATTTTATTAAAGACTTGGGCTCAAAGAAGAGATTGACCCCGACGTGATTTGAACACGCAACCTTCTGATCTGGAGTCAGACGCGCTGCCGTTGCGCTACGAGGCCCTGCGCTTTTGTCGAATTGCTTATCTAGTTATAGGTTCTAGCAACAAGGATTCCTGAATTTTATTAAAGACTTGCGCTCAAAGAAGAGATTGTTCCCGCAACCTTCTGATGTGGAGTCAGACGCGCTACCATTGTGCCACGAGGCCCTGCACTTTTGTCAAATTGCTCATCTAGTTATAGAGTCTAGCAACAAGGATTCCTGAATTTTATTAAAGACTTGGGCTCAAAGAAGAGATTGACCCCGACGTGATTTGAACACGCAACCTTCTGATCTGGAGTCAGACGCGCTACCGTTGCGCCACGAGGCCATGCGCTTTTGTCAAATTGCTTATCTAGTTATAGGGTCTAGCAACAAGGATTCTTGAATTTTATTAAAGACTTGCGCTCAAAGAAGAGATTGTTCCCGCAACCTTATGATCTGGAGTCAGACGCGCTGCCGTTGCGCCACGAGGCCCTGCGTTTTTGTCATATTGCTTATCTAGTTATAGGGTCTAGCAACAAGGATTCCTGAATTTTATTAAAGACTTGCGCTCGAATAACAGATTGACCCCGACGTGATTTGAACACGCAACCTTCTGATCTGGAGTCAGACGCACTGCCGTTGCGCTACGAGGCCCTGCGCTTCTCTCAAAGTGCTTATCTAGTTATAGGGTCTAGCAACAAGGATTCCTGAATTTTATTAAAGTCTTGGGCTCAAAGAATAGATTGACCCCGACGTGATTTGAACACGCAACCTTCTGATCTGGAGTCAGACGCGCTACCGTTGCGCCACGAGGCCATGCGCTTTTGTCAAGTTGCTTATCTAGTTATAGGGTCTAGCAACAAGGATTCTTGAATTTTATTAAAGACTTGCGCTCAAAGAAGAGATTGTTCCCACAACCTTCTGATCTGGAGTCAGACGCGCTGCCGTTGCGCCACGAGGCCCTGCGCTTTTGTCAAATTGCTTATCTAGTTATAGGGTCTAGCAACAAGGATTCCTGAATTTTATTAAAGACTTGCGCTCAAAGAAGAGATTGACCCCGATGTGATTTGAACACTTGAATTGCTTATCTAGTTATAGGGTCTAGCAACAAGGATTCTTGAATTTTATTAAAGACTTGCGTTCAAAGAAGAGATTGTTCCCAAAACCTTCTGACCTGGAGTCAGACGCGCTGCCGTTGCGCCACGTTGCCCTGCGCTTTTGTCAAATTGCTTATCTAGTTATAGGGTCTAGCAACAAGGATTCTTGAATTTTATTAAAGACTTGGGCTCAAAGAAGAGATTGTTCCCGCAACCTTCAGATCTGGAGTCAGACGCGCTACCATTGTGCCACAAGGCCCTGCGCTTTTTTAAAAGTGCTTATCTAGTTATAGGGTCTAGCAACAAGGATTCCTGAATTTTATTAAAGACTTGCGCTCAAAGAAGAGATTGTTCCCGCAACCTTCAGATCTGGAGTCAGACGGGCTACCATTGTGTCACACCCCTGCACTTTTGTGAAATTGCTGAGCTCGTTATAGGGTGTAGCAACAAGGGTTCCTGAATTTTTTTAAAGACTTGCGCTCAAAGAAGGGATAGATTCCTGAATTTTATTAAAGACTTGCAACCTTCTGATCTGGAGTCAGACGGGCTACCATTGTCCCACGAGACCCTGCACTTTTGTCAAATTGCTTATCTAGTTATAGGGTCTAGCAACAAGGATTCCTGAATTTTATTAAAGACTTGAGCTCAAAGAAGAGATTGTTCCCGCAACCTTCAGATCTGGAGTCAGACGCGCTACCATTGTGCCACAAGGCCCTGTGCTTTTGTCAAATTGCTTATCTAGTTATAGGGTCTAGCAACAAGGATTCCTGAATTTTATTAAAGACTTGCGCTCAAAGAAGAGATTGACCCGGACGTGATTTGACCACGCAACCTTCTGATCTGGAGTCAGACGCGCTGCCGTTGCGCCACAAGGCCGGGCGCTTTTGTCAAATTGCTTATCTAGTTATATGGTCTAGCCATAAGGATTCCTGAATTTTATTAAAGACTTGCGCTCAAAGAAGAGATTGACCCCGATGTGATTTGAACACGCAACCTTCTGATCTGGAGTCAGACGCGCTGCCGTTGCGCTACGAGGCCCTGCGCTTTTGTCGAATTGCTTATCTAGTTATAGGTTCTAGCAACAAGGATTCCTGAATTTTATTAAAGACTTGCGCTCAAAGAAGAGATTGTTCCCGCAACCTTCTGATGTGGAGTCAGACGCGCTACCATTGTGCCACGAGGCCCTGCACTTTTGTCAAATTGCTCATCTAGTTATAGAGTCTAGCAACAAGGATTCCTGAATTTTATTAAAGACTTGGGCTCAAAGAAGAGATTGACCCCGACGTGATTTGAACACGCAACCTTCTGATCTGGAGTCAGACGCGCTGCCGTTGCGCTACGAGGCCCTGCGCTTTTGTCGAATTGCTTATCTAGTTATAGGTTCTAGCAACAAGGATTCCTGAATTTTATTAAAGACTTGCGCTCAAAGAAGAGATTGTTCCCGCAACCTTCTGATGTGGAGTCAGACGCGCTACCATTGTGCCACGAGGCCCTGCACTTTTGTCAAATTGCTCATCTAGTTATAGAGTCTAGCAACAAGGATTCCTGAATTTTATTAAAGACTTGCGCTCAAAGAAGAGATTGACCCCGATGTGATTTGAACACTTGAATTGCTTATCTAGTTATAGAGTCTAGCAACAAGGATTCTTGAATTTTATTAAAGACTTGCGTTCAAAGAAGAGATTGTTCCCACAACCTTCTGATCTGGAGTCAGACGCGCTGCCGTTGCGCCACGTTGCCCTGTGCTTTTGTCAAATTGCTTATCTAGTTATAGGGTCTAGCAACAAGGATTCTTGAATTTTATTAAAGACTTGGGCTCAAAGAAGAGATTGTTCCCGCAACCTTCAGATCGGGAGTCAGACGCGCTACCATTGTGCCACAAGGCCCTGCGCTTTTTTAAAAGTGCTTATCTAGTTATAGGGTCTAGCAACAAGGATTCCTGAATTTTATTAAAGACTTGCGCTCAAAGAAGAGATTGTTCCCGCAACCTTCAGATCTGGAGTCAGACGGGCTACCATTGTGTCACACCCCTGCACTTTTGTGAAATTGCTGAGCTCGTTATAGGGTCTAGCAACAAGGGTTCCTGAATTTTTTTAAAGACTTGCGCTCAAAGAAGGGATAGATTCCTGAATTTTATTAAAGACTTGCAACCTTCTGATCTGGAGTCAGACGGGCTACCATTGTCCCACGAGACCCTGCGCTTTTGTCAAATTGCTTATCTAGTTATAGGGTCTAGCAACAAGGATTCCTGAATTTTATTAAAGACTTGAGCTCAAAGAAGAGATTGTTCCCGCAACCTTCAGATCTGGAGTCAGACGCGCTACCATTGTGCCACAAGGCCCTGTGCTTTTGTCAAATTGCTTATCTAGTTATAGGGTCTAGCAACAAGGATTCCTGAATTTTATTAAAGACTTGCGCTCAAAGAAGAGATTGACCCCGACGTGATTTCAACACGCAACCTTCTGATCTGGAGTCAGACGCGCTGCCGTTGCGCCACAAGGCCGGGCGCTTTTGTCAAATTGCTTATCTAGTTATAGGGTCTAGCAACAAGGATTCTTGAATTTTATTAAAGACTTGCGCTCAAAGAAGAGATTGTTCCCACAACCTTCTGATCTGGAGTCAGACGCGCTGCCGTTGCGCCACGTTGCCCTGCGCTTTTGTCAAATTGCTTATCTAGTTATAGGTTCTAGCAACAAGGATTCCTGAATTTTATTAAAGACTTGCGCTCAAAGAAGAGATTGTTCCCGCAACCTTCTGATGTGGAGTCAGACGCGCTACCATTGTGCCACGAGGCCCTGCACTTTTGTCAAATTGCTCATCTAGTTATAGAGTCTAGCAACAAGGATTCCTGAATTTTATTAAAGACTTGGGCTCAAAGAAGAGATTGACCCCGACGTGATTTGAACACGCAACCTTCTGATCTGGAGTCAGACGCGCTGCCGTTGCGCTACGAGGCCCTGCGCTTTTGTCGAATTGCTTATCTAGTTATAGGTTCTAGCAACAAGGATTCCTGAATTTTATTAAAGACTTGCGCTCAAAGAAGAGATTGTTCCCGCAACCTTCTGATGTGGAGTCAGACGCGCTACCATTGTGCCACGAGGCCCTGCACTTTTGTCAAATTGCTCATCTAGTTATAGAGTCTAGCAACAAGGATTCCTGAATTTTATTAAAGACTTGGGCTCAAAGAAGAGATTGACCCCGACGTGATTTGAACACGCAACCTTCTGATCTGGAGTCAGACGCGCTACCGTTGCGCCACGAGGCCATGCGCTTTTGTCAAATTGCTTATCTAGTTATAGGGTCTAGCAACAAGGATTCTTGAATTTTATTAAAGACTTGCGCTCAAAGAAGAGATTGTTCCCGCAACCTTATGATCTGGAGTCAGACGCGCTGCCGTTGCGCCACGAGGCCCTGCGTTTTTGTCATATTGCTTATCTAGTTATAGGGTCTAGCAACAAGGATTCCTGAATTTTATTAAAGACTTGCGCTCGAATAACAGATTGACCCCGACGTGATTTGAACACGCAACCTTCTGATCTGGAGTCAGACGCACTGCCGTTGCGCTACGAGGCCCTGCGCTTCTCTCAAAGTGCTTATCTAGTTATAGGGTCTAGCAACAAGGATTCCTGAATTTTATTAAAGTCTTGGGCTCAAAGAAGAGATTGACCCCGACGTGATTTGAACACGCAACCTTCTGATCTGGAGTCAGACGCGCTACCGTTGCGCCACGAGGCCATGCGCTTTTGTCAAGTTGCTTATCTAGTTATAGGGTCTAGCAACAAGGATTCTTGAATTTTATTAAAGACTTGCGCTCAAAGAAGAGATTGTTCCCACAACCTTCTGATCTGGAGTCAGACACGCTGCCGTTGCGCCACGAGGCCCTGCGCTTTTGTCAAATTGCTTATCTAGTTATAGGGTCTAGCAACAAGGATTCCTGAATTTTATTAAAGACTTGCGCTCAAAGAAGAGATTGACCCCGATGTGATTTGAACACTTGAATTGCTTATCTAGTTATAGGGTCTAGCAACAAGGATTCTTGAATTTTATTAAAGACTTGCGTTCAAAGAAGAGATTGTTCCCAAAACCTTCTGACCTGGAGTCAGACGCGCTGCCGTTGCGCCACGTTGCCCTGCGCTTTTGTCAAATTGCTTATCTAGTTATAGGGTCTAGCAACAAGGATTCTTGAATTTTATTAAAGACTTGGGCTCAAAGAAGAGATTGTTCCCGCAACCTTCAGATCTGGAGTCAGACGCGCTACCATTGTGCCACAAGGCCCTGCGCTTTTTTAAAAGTGCTTATCTAGTTATAGGGTCTAGCAACAAGGATTCCTGAATTTTATTAAAGACTTGCGCTCAAAGAAGAGATTGTTCCCGCAACCTTCAGATCTGGAGTCAGACGGGCTACCATTGTGTCACACCCCTGCACTTTTGTGAAATTGCTGAGCTCGTTATAGGGTGTAGCAACAAGGGTTCCTGAATTTTTTTAAAGACTTGCGCTCAAAGAAGGGATAGATTCCTGAATTTTATTAAAGACTTGCAACCTTCTTATCTGGAGTCAGACGGGCTACCATTGTCCCACGAGACCCTGCACTTTTGTCAAATTGCTTATCTAGTTATAGGGTCTAGCAACAAGGATTCCTGAATTTTATTAAAGACTTGAGCTCAAAGAAGAGATTGTTCCCGCAACCTTCAGATCTGGAGTCAGACGCGCTACCATTGTGCCACAAGGCCCTGTGCTTTTGTCAAATTGCTTATCTAGTTATAGGGTCTAGCAACAAGGATTCCTGAATTTTATTAAAGACTTGCGCTCATAGAAGAGATTGACCCGGACGTGATTTGACCACGCAGCCTTCTGATCTGGAGTCAGACGCGCTGCCGTTGCGCCACAAGGCCGGGCGCTTTTGTCAAATTGCTTATCTAGTTATATGGTCTAGCCATAAGGATTCCTGAATTTTATTAAAGACTTGCGCTCAAAGAAGAGATTGACCCTGATGTGATTTGAACACGCAACCTTCTGATCTGGAGTCAGACGCGCTGCCGTTGCGCTACGAGGCCCTGCGCTTTTGTCGAATTGCTTATCTAGTTATAGGTTCTAGCAACAAGGATTCCTGAATTTTATTAAAGACTTGCGCTCAAAGAAGAGATTGTTCCCGCAACCTTCTGATGTGGAGTCAGACGCGCTACCATTGTGCCACGAGGCCCTGCACTTTTGTCAAATTGCTCATCTAGTTATAGAGTCTAGCAACAAGGATTCCTGAATTTTATTAAAGACTTGGGCTCAAAGAAGAGATTGACCCCGACGTGATTTGAACACGCAAACTTCTGATCTGGAGTCAGACGCGCTACCGTTGCGCCACGAGGCCATGCGCTTTTGTCAAATTGCTTATCTAGTTATAGGGTCTAGCAACAAGGATTCTTGAATTTTATTAAAGACTTGCGCTCAAAGAAGAGATTGACCCCGACGTGATTTGACCACGCAACCTTCTGATCTGGAGTCAGACGCGCTGCCGTTGCGCCACAAGGCCGGGCGCTTTTGTCAAATTGCTTATCTAGTTATATGGTCTAGCCATAAGGATTCCTGAATTCTATTAAAGACTTGCGCTCAAAGAAGAGATTGACCCCGACGTGATTTCAACACGCAACCTTCTGATCTGGAGTCAGACGCGCTGCCGTTGCGCCACAAGGCCGGGCGCTTTTGTCAAATTGCTTATCTAGTTATAGGGTCTAGCAACAAGGATTCTTGAATTTTATTAAAGACTTGCGCTCAAAGAAGAGATTGTTCCCACAACCTTCTGATCTGGAGTCAGACGCGCTGCCGTTCCGCCACGTTGCCCTGCGCTTTTGTCAAATTGCTTATCTAGTTATAGGGTCTAGCAACAAGGATTCCTGAATTTTATTAGAGACTTGCGCTCAAAGAACAGATTGACCCCGACGTGATTTGAACACGCAACCTTCTGATCTGGAGTCAGACGCGCTGCCGTTGCGCTACGAGGCCCTGCGCTTTTGTCAAATTGCTTATCTAGTTATAGGTTCTAGCAACAAGGATTCCTGAATTTTATTAAAGACTTGCGCTCAAAGAAGAGATTGTTCCCGCAACCTTCTGATGTGGAGTCAGACGCGCTACCATTGTGCCACGAGGCCCTGCACTTTTGTCAAATTGCTCATCTAGTTATAGAGTCTAGCAACAAGGATTCCTGAATTTTATTAAAGACTTGGGCTCAAAGAAGAGATTGACCCCGACGTGATTTGAACACGCAACCTTCTGATCTGGAGTCAGACGCGCTGCCGTTGCGCTACGAGGCCCTGCGCTTTTGTCGAATTGCTTATCTAGTTATAGGTTCTAGCAACAAGGATTCCTGAATTTTATTAAAGACTTGCGCTCAAAGAAGAGATTGTTCCCGCAACCTTCTGATGTGGAGTCAGACGCGCTACCATTGTGCCACGAGGCCCTGCACTTTTGTCAAATTGCTCATCTAGTTATAGAGTCTAGCAACAAGGATTCCTGAATTTTATTAAAGACTTGCGCTCAAAGAAGAGATTGACCCCGATGTGATTTGAACACTTGAATTGCTTATCTAGTTATAGAGTCTAGCAACAAGGATTCTTGAATTTTATTAAAGACTTGCGTTCAAAGAAGAGATTGTTCCCACAACCTTCTGATCTGGAGTCAGACGCGCTGCCGTTGCGCCACGTTGCCCTGTGCTTTTGTCAAATTGCTTATCTAGTTATAGGGTCTAGCAACAAGGATTCTTGAATTTTATTAAAGACTTGGGCTCAAAGAAGAGATTGTTCCCGCAACCTTCAGATCGGGAGTCAGACGCGCTACCATTGTGCCACAAGGCCCTGCGCTTTTTTAAAAGTGCTTATCTAGTTATAGGGTCTAGCAACAAGGATTCCTGAATTTTATTAAAGACTTGCGCTCAAAGAAGAGATTGTTCCCGCAACCTTCAGATCTGGAGTCAGACGGGCTACCATTGTGTCACACCCCTGCACTTTTGTGAAATTGCTGAGCTCGTTATAGGGTCTAGCAACAAGGGTTCCTGAATTTTTTTAAAGACTTGCGCTCAAAGAAGGGATAGATTCCTGAATTTTATTAAAGACTTGCAACCTTCTGATCTGGAGTCAGACGGGCTACCATTGTCCCACGAGACCCTGCGCTTTTGTCAAATTGCTTATCTAGTTATAGGGTCTAGCAACAAGGATTCCTGAATTTTATTAAAGACTTGAGCTCAAAGAAGAGATTGTTCCCGCAACCTTCAGATCTGGAGTCAGACGCGCTACCATTGTGCCACAAGGCCCTGTGCTTTTGTCAAATTGCTTATCTAGTTATAGGGTCTAGCAACAAGGATTCCTGAATTTTATTAAAGACTTGCGCTCAAAGAAGAGATTGACCCCGACGTGATTTCAACACGCAACCTTCTGATCTGGAGTCAGACGCGCTGCCGTTGCGCCACAAGGCCGGGCGCTTTTGTCAAATTGCTTATCTAGTTATAGGGTCTAGCAACAAGGATTCTTGAATTTTATTAAAGACTTGCGCTCAAAGAAGAGATTGTTCCCACAACCTTCTGATCTGGAGTCAGACGCGCTGCCGTTGCGCCACGTTGCCCTGCGCTTTTGTCAAATTGCTTATCTAGTTATAGGTTCTAGCAACAAGGATTCCTGAATTTTATTAAAGACTTGCGCTCAAAGAAGAGATTGTTCCCGCAACCTTCTGATGTGGAGTCAGACGCGCTACCATTGTGCCACGAGGCCCTGCACTTTTGTCAAATTGCTCATCTAGTTATAGAGTCTAGCAACAAGGATTCCTGAATTTTATTAAAGACTTGGGCTCAAAGAAGAGATTGACCCCGACGTGATTTGAACACGCAACCTTCTGATCTGGAGTCAGACGCGCTGCCGTTGCGCTACGAGGCCCTGCGCTTTTGTCGAATTGCTTATCTAGTTATAGGTTCTAGCAACAAGGATTCCTGAATTTTATTAAAGACTTGCGCTCAAAGAAGAGATTGTTCCCGCAACCTTCTGATGTGGAGTCAGACGCGCTACCATTGTGCCACGAGGCCCTGCACTTTTGTCAAATTGCTCATCTAGTTATAGAGTCTAGCAACAAGGATTCCTGAATTTTATTAAAGACTTGGGCTCAAAGAAGAGATTGACCCCGACGTGATTTGAACACGCAACCTTCTGATCTGGAGTCAGACGCGCTACCGTTGCGCCACGAGGCCATGCGCTTTTGTCAAATTGCTTATCTAGTTATAGGGTCTAGCAACAAGGATTCTTGAATTTTATTAAAGACTTGCGCTCAAAGAAGAGATTGTTCCCGCAACCTTATGATCTGGAGTTAGACGCGCTGCCGTTGCGCCACGAGGCCCTGCGTTTTTGTCATATTGCTTATCTAGTTATAGGGTCTAGCAACAAGGATTCCTGAATTTTATTAAAGACTTGCGCTCGAATAACAGATTGACCCCGACGTGATTTGAACACGCAACCTTCTGATCTGGAGTCAGACGCACTGCCGTTGCGCTACGAGGCCCTGCGCTTCTCTCAAAGTGCTTATCTAGTTATAGGGTCTAGCAACAAGGATTCCTGAATTTTATTAAAGTCTTGGGCTCAAAGAAGAGATTGACCCCGACGTGATTTGAACACGCAACCTTCTGATCTGGAGTCAGACGCGCTACCGTTGCGCCACGAGGCCATGCGCTTTTGTCAAATTGCTTATCTAGTTATAGGGTCTAGCAACAAGGATTCTTGAATTTTATTAAAGACTTGCGCTCAAAGAAGAGATTGTTCCCGCAACCTTATGATCTGGAGTTAGACGCGCTGCCGTTGCGCCACGAGGCCCTGCGTTTTTGTCATATTGCTTATCTAGTTATAGGGTCTAGCAACAAGGATTCCTGAATTTTATTAAAGACTTGCGCTCGAATAACAGATTGACCCCGACGTGATTTGAACACGCAACCTTCTGATCTGGAGTCAGACGCACTGCCGTTGCGCTACGAGGCCCTGCGCTTCTCTCAAAGTGCTTATCTAGTTATAGGGTCTAGCAACAAGGATTCCTGAATTTTATTAAAGTCTTGGGCTCAAAGAAGAGATTGACCCCGACGTGATTTGAACACGCAACCTTCTGATCTGGAGTCAGACGCGCTACCGTTGCGCCACGAGGCCATGCGCCTTTGTCAAGTTGCTTATCTAGTTATAGGGTCTAGCAACAAGGATTCTTGAATTTTATTAAAGACTTGCGCTCAAAGAAGAGATTGTTCCCACAACCTTCTGATCTGGAGTCAGACGCGCTGCCGTTGCGCCACGAGGCCCTGCGCTTTTGTCAAATTGCTTATCTAGTTATAGGGTCTAGCAACAAGGATTCCTGAATTTTATTAAAGACTTGCGCTCAAAGAAGAGATTGACCCCGATGTGATTTGAACACTTGAATTGCTTATCTAGTTATAGGGTCTAGCAACAAGGATTCTTGAATTTTATTAAAGACTTGCGTTCAAAGAAGAGATTGTTCCCAAAACCTTCTGACCTGGAGTCAGACGCGCTGCCGTTGCGCCACGTTGCCCTGCGCTTTTGTCAAATTGCTTATCTAGTTATAGGGTCTAGCAACAAGGATTCTTGAATTTTATTAAAGACTTGGGCTCAAAGAAGAGATTGTTCCCGCAACCTTCAGATCTGGAGTCAGACGCGCTACCATTGTGCCACAAGGCCCTGCGCTTTTTTAAAAGTGCTTATCTAGTTATAGGGTCTAGCAACAAGGATTCCTGAATTTTATTAAAGACTTGCGCTCAAAGAAGAGATTGTTCCCGCAACCTTCAGATCTGGAGTCAGACGGGCTACCATTGTGTCACACCCCTGCACTTTTGTGAAATTGCTGAGCTCGTTATAGGGTGTAGCAACAAGGGTTCCTGAATTTTTTTAAAGACTTGCGCTCAAAGAAGGGATAGATTCCTGAATTTTATTAAAGACTTGCAACCTTCTTATCTGGAGTCAGACGGGCTACCATTGTCCCACGAGACCCTGCACTTTTGTCAAATTGCTTATCTAGTTATAGGGTCTAGCAACAAGGATTCCTGAATTTTATTAAAGACTTGAGCTCAAAGAAGAGATTGTTCCCGCAACCTTCAGATCTGGAGTCAGACGCGCTACCATTGTGCCACAAGGCCCTGTGCTTTTGTCAAATTGCTTATCTAGTTATAGGGTCTAGCAACAAGGATTCCTGAATTTTATTAAAGACTTGCGCTCAAAGAAGAGATTGACCCGGACGTGATTTGACCACGCAACCTTCTGATCTGGAGTCAGACGCGCTGCCGTTGCGCCACAAGGCCGGGCGCTTTTGTCAAATTGCTTATCTAGTTATATGGTCTAGCCATAAGGATTCCTGAATTTTATTAAAGACTTGCGCTCAAAGAAGAGATTGACCCCGATGTGATTTGAACACGCAACCTTCTGATCTGGAGTCAGACGCGCTGCCGTTGCGCTACGAGGCCCTGCGCTTTTGTCGAATTGCTTATCTAGTTATAGGTTCTAGCAACAAGGATTCCTGAATTTTATTAAAGACTTGCGCTCAAAGAAGAGATTGTTCCCGCAACCTTCTGATGTGGAGTCAGACGCGCTACCATTGTGCCACGAGGCCCTGCACTTTTGTCAAATTGCTCATCTAGTTATAGAGTCTAGCAACAAGGATTCCTGAATTTTATTAAAGACTTGGGCTCAAAGAAGAGATTGACCCCGACGTGATTTGAACACGCAAACTTCTGATCTGGAGTCAGACGCGCTACCGTTGCGCCACGAGGCCATGCGCTTTTGTCAAATTGCTTATCTAGTTATAGGGTCTAGCAACAAGGATTCTTGAATTTTATTAAAGACTTGCGCTCAAAGAAGAGATTGACCCCGACGTGATTTGACCACGCAACCTTCTGATCTGGAGTCAGACGCGCTGCCGTTGCGCCACAAGGCCGGGCGCTTTTGTCAAATTGCTTATCTAGTTATATGGTCTAGCCATAAGGATTCCTGAATTCTATTAAAGACTTGCGCTCAAAGAAGAGATTGACCCCGACGTGATTTCAACACGCAACCTTCTGATCTGGAGTCAGACGCGCTGCCGTTGCGCCACAAGGCCGGGCGCTTTTGTCAAATTGCTTATCTAGTTATAGGGTCTAGCAACAAGGATTCTTGAATTTTATTAAAGAGTTGCGCTCAAAGAAGAGATTGTTCCCACAACCTTCTGATCTGGAGTCAGACGCGCTGCCGTTCCGCCACGTTGCCCTGCGCTTTTGTCAAATTGCTTATCTAGTTATAGGGTCTAGCAACAAGGATTCCTGAATTTTATTAGAGACTTGCGCTCAAAGAACAGATTGACCCCGACGTGATTTGAACACGCAACCTTCTGATCTGGAGTCAGACGCGCTGCCGTTGCGCTACGAGGCCCTGCGCTTTTGTCAAATTGCTTATCTAGTTATAGGTTCTAGCAACAAGGATTCCTGAATTTTATTAAAGACTTGCGCTCAAAGAAGAGATTGTTCCCGCAACCTTCTGATGTGGAGTCAGACGCGCTACCATTGTGCCACGAGGCCCTGCACTTTTGTCGAATTGCTCATCTAGTTATAGAGTCTAGCAACAAGGATTCCTGAATTTTATTAAAGACTTGGGCTCAAAGAAGAGATTGACCCCGACGTGATTTGAACACGCAACCTTCTGATCTGGAGTCAGACGCGCTGCCGTTGCGCTACGAGGCCCTGCGCTTTTGTCGAATTGCTTATCTAGTTATAGGTTCTAGCAACAAGGATTCCTGAATTTTATTAAAGACTTGCGCTCAAAGAAGAGATTGTTCCCGCAACCTTCTGATGTGGAGTCAGACGCGCTACCATTGTGCCACGAGGCCCTGCACTTTTGTCAAATTGCTCATCTAGTTATAGAGTCTAGCAACAAGGATTCCTGAATTTTATTAAAGACTTGGGCTCAAAGAAGAGATTGACCCCGACGTGATTTGAACACGCAACCTTCTGATCTGGAGTCAGACGCGCTACCGTTGCGCCACGAGGCCATGCGCTTTTGTCAAATTGCTTATCTAGTTATAGGGTCTAGCAACAAGGATTCTTGAATTTTATTAAAGACTTGCGCTCAAAGAAGAGATTGTTCCC
This sequence comes from Tiaroga cobitis, assembly GCA_030578255.1. Taxonomy (NCBI): domain Eukaryota; kingdom Metazoa; phylum Chordata; class Actinopteri; order Cypriniformes; family Leuciscidae; genus Tiaroga; species Tiaroga cobitis. The sequence continues at coordinate 29,734,631 of CM060608.1, read as the reverse complement.
GCAACCTTCTGATCTGGAGTCAGACGCGCTGCCGTTGCGCCACGAGGCCCTGCGTTTTTGTCATATTGCTTATCTAGTTATAGGGTCTAGCAACAAGGATTCCTGAATTTTATTAAAGACTTGCGCTCGAATAACAGATTGACCCCGACGTGATTTGAACACGCAACCTTCTGATCTGGAGTCAGACGCACTGCCGTTGCGCTACGAGGCCCTGCGCTTCTCTCAAAGTGCTTATCTAGTTATAGGGTCTAGCAACAAGGATTCCTGAATTTTATTAAAGTCTTGGGCTCAAAGAAGAGATTGACCCCGACGTGATTTGAACACGCAACCTTCTGATCTGGAGTCAGACGCGCTACCGTTGCGCCACGAGGCCATGCGCTTTTGCCAAATTGCTTATCTAGTTATAGGGTCTAGCAACAAGGATTCTTGAATTTTATTAAAGACTTGCGCTCAAAGAAGAGATTGTTCCCACAACCTTCTGATCTGGAGTCAGACGCGCTGCCGTTGCGCCACGAGGCCCTGCACTTTTGTCAAATTGCTTATCTAGTTATAGGGTCTAGCAACAAGGATTCCTGAATTTTATTAAAGACTTGCGCTCAAAGAAGAGATTGACCCCGATGTGATTTGAACACTTGAATTGCTTATCTAGTTATAGGGTCTAGCAACAAGGATTCTTGAATTTTATTAAAGACTTGCGTTCAAAGAAGAGATTGTTCCCACAACCTTCTGATCTGGAGTCAGACGCGCTGCCGTTGCGCCACGTTGCCCTGCGCTTTTGTCAAATTGCTTATCTAGTTATAGGGTCTAGCAACAAGGATTCTTGAATTTTATTAAAGACTTGGGCTCAAAGAAGAGATTGTTCCCGCAACCTTCAGATCTGGAGTCAGACGCGCTACCATTGTGCCACAAGGCCCTGCGCTTTTTTAAAAGTGCTTATCTAGTTATAGGGTCTAGCAACAAGGATTCCTGAATTTTATTAAAGACTTGCGCTCAAAGAAGAGATTGTTCCCGCAACCTTCAGATCTGGAGTCAGACGGGCTACCATTGTGTCACACCCCTGCACTTTTGTGAAATTGCTGAGCTCGTTATAGGGTCTAGCAACAAGGGTTCCTGAATTTTTTTAAAGACTTGCGCTCAAAGAAGGGATAGATTCCTGAATTTTATTAAAGACTTGCAACTTTCTTATCTGGAGTCAGACGGGCTGCCATTGTCCCACGAGACCCTGCGCTTTTGTCACATTGCTTATCTAGTTATAGGGTCTAGCAACAAGGATTCCTGAATTTTATTAAAGACTTGAGCTCAAAGAAGAGATTGTTCCCGCAACCTTCAGATCTGGAGTCAGACGCGCTACCATTGTGCCACAAGGCCCTGTGCTTTTGTCAAATTGCTTATCTAGTTATAGGGTCTAGCAACAAGGATTCCTGAATTTTATTAAAGACTTGCGCTCAAAGAAGAGATTGACCCCGACGTGATTTGACCACGCAACCTTCTGATCTGGAGTCAGACGCGCTGCCGTTGCGCCACAAGGCCGGGCGCTTTTGTCAAATTGCTTATCTAGTTATATGGTCTAGCCATAAGGATTCCTGAATTTTATTAAAGACTTGCGCTCAAAGAAGAGATTGACCCCGATGTGATTTGAACACTTGAATTGCTTATCTAGTTATAGGGTCTAGCAACAAGGATTCCTGAATTTTATTAAAGACTTGGGCTCAAAGAAGAGATTGTTCCCGCAACCTTCAGATCTGGAGTCAGACGCGCTACCGTTGCGCCACGAGGCCATGCGCTTTTGTCAAATTGCTTATCTAGTTATAGGGTCTAGCAACAAGGATTCTTGAATTTTATTAAAGACTTGCGCTCAAAGAAGAGATTGTTCCCGCAACCTTCTGATCTGGAGTCAGACGCGCTGCCGTTGCGCCACGAGGCCCTGCGTTTTTGTCATATTGCTTATCTAGTTATAGGGTCTAGCAACAAGGATTCCTGAATTTTATTAAAGACTTGCACTCGAATAACAGATTGACCCCGACGTGATTTGAACACGCAACCTTCTGATCTGGAGTCAGACGCACTGCCGTTGCGCTACGAGGCCCTGCGCTTCTCTCAAAGTGCTTATCTAGTTATAGGGTCTAGCAACAAGGATTCCTGAATTTTATTAAAGTCTTGGGCTCAAAGAAGAGATTGACCCCGACGTGATTTGAACACGCAACCTTCTGATCTGGAGTCAGACGCGCTACCGTTGCGCCACGAGGCCATGCGCTTTTGTCAAATTGCTTATCTAGTTATAGGGTCTAGCAACAAGGATTCTTGAATTTTATTAAAGACTTGCGCTCAAAGAAGAGATTGTTCCCACAACCTTCTGATCTGGAGTCAGACGCGCTGCCGTTGCGCCACGAGGCCCTGCGCTTTTGTCAAATTGCTTATCTAGTTATAGGGTCTAGCAACAAGTATTCCTGAATTTTATTAAAGATTTGCGCTCAAAGAAGAGATTGACCCCGATGTGATTTGAACACTTGAATTGCTTATCTAGTTATAGGGTCTAGCAACAAGGATTCTTGAATTTTATTAAAGACTTGCGTTCAAAGAAGAGATTGTTCCCACAACCTTCTGATCTGGAGTCAGACGCGCTGCCGTTGCGCCATGTTGCCCTGCGCTTTTGTCAAATTGCTTATCTAGTTATAGGGTCTAGCAACAAGGATTCTTGAATTTTATTAAAGACTTGGGCTCAAAGAAGAGATTGTTCCCGCAACCTTCAGATCTGGAGTCAGACGCGCTACCATTGTGCCACAAGGCCCTGCGCTTTTTTAAAAGTGCTTATCTAGTTATAGGGTCTAGCAACAAGGATTCCTGAATTTTATTAAAGACTTGCGCTCAAAGAAGAGATTGTTCCCGCAACCTTCAGATCTGGAGTCAGACGGGCTACCATTGTGTCACACCCCTGCACTTTTGTGAAATTGCTGAGCTCGTTATAGGGTCTAGCAACAAGGGTTCCTGAATTTTTTTAAAGACTTGCGCTCAAAGAAGGGATAGATTCCTGAATTTTATTAAAGACTTGCAACTTTCTTATCTGGAGTCAGACGGGCTGCCATTGTCCCACGAGACCCTGCGCTTTTGTCAAATTGCTTATCTAGTTATAGGGTCTAGCAACAAGGATTCCTGAATTTTATTAAAGACTTGAGCTCAAAGAAGAGATTGTTCCCGCAACCTTCAGATCTGGAGTCAGACACGCTACCATTGTGCCACAAGGCCCTGTGCTTTTGTCAAATTGCTTATCTAGTTATAGGGTCTAGCAACAAGGATTCCTGAATTTTATTAAAGACTTGCGCTCAAAGAAGAGATTGACCCCGACGTGATTTGACCACGCAACCTTCTGATCTGGAGTCAGACGCGCTGCCGTTGCGCCACAAGGCCGGGCGCTTTTGTCAAATTGCTTATCTAGTTATATGGTCTAGCCATAAGGATTCCTGAATTTTATTAAAGACTTGCGCTCAAAGAAGAGATTGACCCCGATGTGATTTGAACACTTGAATTGCTTATCTAGTTATAGGGTCTATCAACAAGGATTCCTGAATTTTATTAAAGACTTGGGCTCAAAGAAGAGATTGTTCCCGCAACCTTCAGATCTGGAGTCAGACGCGCTACCATTGTGCCACAAGGCCCTGTGCTTTTTTAAAAGTGCTTATCTAGTTATAGGGTCTAGCAACAAGGATTCCTGAATTTTATTAAAGACTTGCGCTCAAAGAAGAGATTGTTCCCGCAACCTTCAGATCTGGAGTCAGACGGGCTACCATTGTGTCACACCCCTGCACTTTTGTGAAATTGCTGAGCTCGTTATAGGGTCTAGCAACAAGGGTTCCTGAATTTTTTTAAAGACTTGCGCTCAAAGAAGGGATAGATTCCTGAATTTTATTAAAGACTTGCAACCTTCTGATCTGGAGTCAGACGGGCTACCATTGTCCCACGAGACCCTGCGCTTTTGTCAAATTGCTTATCTAGTTATAGGGTCTAGCAACAAGGATTCCTGAATTTTATTAAAGACTTGAGCTCAAAGAAGAGATTGTTCCCGCAACCTTCAGATCTGGAGTCAGACGCGCTACCATTGTGCCACAAGGCCCTGTGCTTTTGTCAAATTGCTTATCTAGTTATAGGGTCTAGCAACAAGGATTCCTGAATTTTATTAAAGACTTGCGCTCAAAGAAGAGATTGACCCCGATGTGATTTGACCACGCAACCTTCTGATCTGGAGTCAGACGCGCTGCCGTTGCGCCACAACGCCGGGCGCTTTTGTCAAATTGCTTATCTAGTTATATGGTCTAGCCATAAGGATTCCTGAATTTTATTAAAGACTTGCGCTCAAAGAAGAGATTGACCCCGACGTGATTTCAACACGCAACCTTCTGATCTGGAGTCAGACGCGCTGCCGTTGCGCCACAAGGCCGGGCGCTTTTGTCAAATTGCTTATCTAGTTATAGGGTCTAGCAACAAGGATTCTTGAATTTTATTAAAGACTTGCGCTCAAAGAAGAGATTGTTCCCACAACCTTCTGATCTGGAGTCAGACGCGCTGCCAATGCGCCACGTTGCCCTGCGCTTTTGTCAAATTGCTTATCTAGTTATAGGTTCTAGCAACAAGGATTCCTGAATTTTATTAAAGACTTGCGCTCAAAGAAGAGATTGTTCCCGCAACCTTCTGATGTGGAGTCAGACGCGCTACCATTGTGCCACGAGGCCCTGCACTTTTGTCAAATTGCTCATCTAGTTATAGAGTCTAGCAACAAGGATTCCTGAATTTTATTAAAGACTTGGGCTCAAAGAAGAGATTGACCCCGACGTGATTTGAACACGCAACCTTCTGATCTGGAGTCAGACGCGCTGCCGTTGCGCTACGAGGCCCTGCGCTTTTGTCGAATTGCTTATCTAGTTATAGGTTCTAGCAACAAGGATTCCTGAATTTTATTAAAGACTTGCGCTCAAAGAAGAGATTGTTCCCGCAACCTTCTGATGTGGAGTCAGACGCGCTACCATTGTGCCACGAGGCCCTGCACTTTTGTCAAATTGCTCATCTAGTTATAGAGTCTAGCAACAAGGATTCCTGAATTTTATTAAAGACTTGGGCTCAAAGAAGAGATTGACCCCGACGTGATTTGAACACGCAACCTTCTGATCTGGAGTCAGACGCGCTACCGTTGCGCCACGAGGCCATGCGCTTTTGTCAAATTGCTTATCTAGTTATAGGGTCTAGCAACAAGGATTCCTGAATTTTATTAAAGACTTGCGCTCGAATAACAGATTGACCCCGACGTGATTTGAACACGCAACCTTCTGATCTGGAGTCAGACGCACTGCCGTTGCGCCACGAGGCCATGCGCTTTTGTCAAATTGCTTATCTAGTTATAGGGTCTAGCAACAAGGATTCTTGAATTTTATTAAAGACTTGCGCTCAAAGAAGAGATTGTTCCCACAACCTTCTGATCTGGAGTCAGACGCGCTGCCGTTGCGCCACGAGGCCCTGCGCTTTTGTCAAATTGCTTATCTAGTTATAGGGTCTAGCAACAAGGATTCCTGAATTTTATTAAAGACTTGCGCTCAAAGAAGAGATTGACCCCGATGTGATTTGAACACTTGAATTGCTTATCTAGTTATAGGGTCTAGCAACAAGGATTCTTGAATTTTATTAAAGACTTGCGTTCAAAGAAGAGATTGTTCCCACAACCTTCTGATCTGGAGTCAGACGCGCTGCCGTTGCGCCACGTTGCCCTGCGCTTTTGTCAAATTGCTTATCTAGTTATAGGGTCTAGCAACAAGGATTCTTGAATTTTATTAAAGACTTGCGCTCGAATAACAGATTGACCCCCACGTGATTTGAACACGCAACCTTCTGATCTGGAGTCAGACGCACTGCCGTTGCGCTACGAGGCCCTGCGCTTCTCTCAAAGTGCTTATCTAGTTATAGGGTCTAGCAACAAGGATTCCTGAATTTTATTAAAGACTTGCGCTCAAAGAAGAGATTGACCCCGACGTGATTTGACCACGCAACCTTCTGATCTGGAGTCAGACGCGCTGCCGTTGCGCCACAAGGCCGGGCGCTTTTGTCAAATTGCTTATCTAGTTATATGGTCTAGCCATAAGGATTCCTGAATTTTATTGAAGACTTGCGCTCAAAGAAGAGATTGACCCCGACGTGATTTCAACACGCAACCTTCTGATCTGGAGTCAGACGCGCTGCCGTTGCGCCACGTTGCCCTGCGCTTTTGTCAAATTGCTTATCTAGTTATAGGGTCTAGCAACAAGGATTCCTGAATTTTATTAGAGACTTGCGCTCAAAGAACAGATTGACCCCGACGTGATTTGAACACGCAACCTTCTGATCTGGAGTCAGACGCGCTGCCGTTGCGCTACGAGGCCCTGCGCTTTTGTTAAATTGCTTATCTAGTTATAGGTTCTAGCAACAAGGATTCCTGAATTTTATTAAAGACTTGCGCTCAAAGAAGAGATTGTTCCCGCAACCTTCTGATGTGGAGTCAGACGCGCTACCATTGTGCCACGAGGCCCTGCACTTTTGTCAAATTGCTCATCTAGTTATAGAGTCTAGCAACAAGGATTCCTGAATTTTATTAAAGACTTGGGCTCAAAGAAGAGATTGACCCCGACGTGATTTGAACACGCAACCTTCTGATCTGGAGTCAGACGCGCTACCGTTGCGCCACGAGGCCATGCGCTTTTGTCAAATTGCTTATCTAGTTATAGGGTCTAGCAACAAGGATTCTTGAATTTTATTAAAGACTTGCGCTCAAAGAAGAGATTGTTCCCGCAACCTTCTGATCTGGAGTCAGACGCGCTGCCGTTGCGCCACGAGGCCCTGCGTTTTTGTCATATTGCTTATCTAGTTATAGGGTCTAGCAACAAGGATTCCTGAATTTTATTAAAGACTTGCGCTCGAATAACAGATTGACCCCGACGTGATTTGAACACGCAACCTTCTGATCTGGAGTCAGACGCACTGCCGTTGCGCTACGAGGCCCTGCGCTTCTCTCAAAGTGCTTATCTAGTTATAGGGTCTAGCAACAAGGATTCCTGAATTTTATTAAAGTCTTGGGCTCAAAGAAGAGATTGACCCCGACGTGATTTGAACACGCAACCTTCTGATCTGGAGTCAGACGCGCTACCGTTGCGCCACGAGGCCATGCGCTTTTGTCAAATTGCTTATCTAGTTATAGGGTCTAGCAACAAGGATTCTTGAATTTTATTAAAGACTTGCGCTCAAAGAAGAGATTGTTCCCACAACCTTCTGATCTGGAGTCAGACGCGCTGCCGTTGCGCCACGAGGCCCTGCGCTTTTGTCAAATTGCTTATCTAGTTATAGGGTCTAGCAACAAGGATTCCTGAATTTTATTAAAGACTTGCGCTCAAAGAAGAGATTGACCCCGATGTGATTTGAACACTTGAATTGCTTATCTAGTTATAGGGTCTAGCAACAAGGATTCTTGAATTTTATTAAAGACTTGCGTTCAAAGAAGAGATTGTTCCCACAACCTTCTGATCTGGAGTCAGACGCGCTGCCGTTGCGCCACGTTGCCCTGCGCTTTTGTCAAATTGCTTATCTAGTTATAGGGTCTAGCAACAAGGATTCTTGAATTTTATTAAAGACTTGGGCTCAAAGAAGAGATTGTTCCCGCAACCTTCAGATCTGGAGTCAGACGCGCTACCATTGTGCCACAAGGCCCTGCGCTTTTTTAAAAGTGCTTATCTAGTTATAGGGTCTAGCAACAAGGATTCCTGAATTTTATTAAAGACTTGCGCTCAAAGAAGAGATTGTTCCCGCAACCTTCAGATCTGGAGTCAGACGGGCTACCATTGTGTCACACCCCTGCACTTTTGTGAAATTGCTGAGCTCGTTATAGGGTCTAGCAACAAGGGTTCCTGAATTTTTTTAAAGACTTGCGCTCAAAGAAGGGATAGATTCCTGATATTTATTAAAGACTTGCAACCTTCTTATCTGGAGTCAGACGGGCTGCCATTGTCCCACGAGACCCTGCGCTTTTGTCAAATTGCTTATCTAGTTATAGGGTCTAGCAACAAGGATTCCTGAATTTTATTAAAGACTTGAGCTCAAAGAAGAGATTGTTCCCGCAACCTTCAGATCTGGAGTCAGACGCGCTACCATTGTGCCACAAGGCCCTGTGCTTTTGTCAAATTGCTTATCTAGTTATAGGGTCTAGCAACAAGGATTCCTGAATTTTATTAAAGACTTGCGCTCAAAGAAGAGATTGACCCCGACGTGATTTGACCACGCAACCTTCTGATCTGGAGTCAGACGCGCTGCCGTTGCGCCACAAGGCCTGGCGCTTTTGTCAAATTGCTTATCTAGTTATATGGTCTAGCCATAAGGATTCCTGAATTTTATTAAAGACTTGCGCTCAAAGAAGAGATTGACCCCGATGTGATTTGAACACTTGAATTGCTTATCTAGTTATAGGGTCTAGCAACAAGGATTCCTGAATTTTATTAAAGACTTGGGCTCAAAGAAGAGATTGTTCCCGCAACCTTCAGATCTGGAGTCAGACGCGCTACCATTGTGCCACAAGGCCCTGCGCTTTTTTAAAAGTGCTTATCTAGTTATAGGGTCTAGCAACAAGGATTCCTGAATTTTATTAAAGACTTGCGCTCAAAGAAGAGATTGTTTCCGCAACCTTCAGATCTGGAGTCAGACGGGCTACCATTGTGTCACACCCCTGCACTTTTGTGAAATTGCTGAGCTCGTTATAGGGTCTAGCAACAAGGGTTCCTGAATTTTTTTAAAGACTTGCGCTCAAAGAAGGGATAGATTCCTGAATTTTATTAAAGACTTGCAACCTTCTGATCTGGAGTCAGACGGGCTACCATTGTCCCACGAGACCCTGCGCTTTTGTCAAATTGCTTATCTAGTTATATGGTCTAGCAACAAGGATTCCTGAATTTTATTAAAGACTTGAGCTCAAAGATGAGATTGTTCCCGCAACCTTCAGATCTGGAGTCAGACGCGCTACCATTGTGCCACAAGGCCCTGTGCTTTTGTCAAATTGCTTATCTAGTTATAGGGTCTAGCAACAAGGATTCCTGAATTTTATTAAAGACTTGCGCTCAAAGAAGAGATTGACCCCGACGTGATTTGACCACGCAACCTTCTGATCTGGAGTCAGACGCGCTGCCGTTGCGCCACAAGGCCGGGCGCTTTTGTCAAATTGCTTATCTAGTTATATGGTCTAGCCATAAGGATTCCTGAATTTTATTAAAGACTTGCGCTCAAAGAAGAGATTGACCCTGACGTGATTTCAACACGCAACCTTCTGATCTGGAGTCAGACGCTCTGCCGTTGCGCCACAAGTCCGGACGCTTTTGTCAAATTGCTTATCTAGTTATAGGGTCTAGCAACAAGGATTCTTGAATTTTATTAAAGACTTGCGCTCAAAGAAGAGATTGTTCCTACAACCTTCTGATCTGGAGTCAGACGCGCTGCCGTTGCGCCACGTTGCCCTGCGCTTTTGTCAAATTGCTTATCTAGTTATAGGTTCTAGCAACAAGGATTCCTGAATTTTATTAAAGACTTGCGCTCAAAGAAGAGATTGTTCCCGCAACCTTCTGATGTGGAGTCAGACGCGCTACCATTGTGCCACGAGGCCCTGCACTTTTGTCAAATTGCTCATCTAGTTATAGAGTCTAGCAACAAGGATTCCTGAATTTTATTAAAGACTTGGGCTCAAAGAAGAGATTGACCCCGACGTGATTTGAACACGCAACCTTCTGATCTGGAGTCAGACGCGCTGCCGTTGCGCTACGAGGCCCTGCGCTTTTGTTGAATTGCTTATCTAGTTATAGGTTCTAGCAACAAAGATTCCTGAATTTTATTAAAGACTTGCGCTCAAAGAAGAGATTGTTCCCGCAACCTTCTGATGTGGAGTCAGACGCGCTACCATTGTGCCACGAGGCACTGCAATTTTGTCAAATTGCTCATCTAGTTATAGAGTCTAGCAACAAGGATTCCTGAATTTTATTAAAGACTTGGGCTCAAAGAAGAGATTGAACCCGACGTGATTTGAACACGCAACCTTCTGATCTGGAGTCAGACGCGCTGCCGTTGCGCCACGTTGCCCTGCGCTTTTGTCAAATTGCTTATCTAGTTATAGGTTCTAGCAACAAGGATTCCTGAATTTTATTAAAGACTTGCGCTCAAAGAAGAGATTGTTCCCGCAACCTTCTGATGTGGAGTCAGACGCGCTACCATTGTGCCACGAGGCCCTGCACTTTTGTCAAATTGCTCATCTAGTTATAGAGTCTAGCAACAAGGATTCCTGAATTTTATTAAAGACTTGGGCTCAAAGAAGAGATTGACCCCGACGTGATTTGAACACGCAACCTTCTGATCTGGAGTCAGACGCGCTGCCGTTGCGCTAGGAGGCCCTGCGCTTTTGTCGAATTGCTTATCTAGTTATAGGTTCTAGCAACAAGGATTCCTGAATTTTATTAAAGACTTGCGCCAAAGAAGAGATTGACCCCGACGTGATTTGAACACGCAACCTTCTGATGTGGAGTCAGACGCGCTACCATTGTGCCACGAGGCCATGCGCTTTTGTCAAATTGCTTATCTAGTTATAGGGTCTAGCAACAAGGATTCTTGAATTTTATTAAAGACTTGGGCTCAAAGAAGAGATTGACCCCGACGTGATTTGAACACGCAACCTTCTGATCTGGAGTCAGACGCGCTACCGTTGCGCCACGAGGCCATGCGCTTTTGTCAAATTGCTTATCTAGTTATAGGGTCTAGCAACAAGGATTCTTGAATTTTATTAAAGACTTGCGCTCAAAGAAGAGATTGTTCCCGCAACCTTCTGATCTGGAGTCAGACGCGCTGCCGTTGCGCCACGAGGCCCTGCGTTTTTGTCATATTGCTTATCTAGTTATAGGGTCTAGCAACAAGGATTCCTGAATTTTATTAAAGACTTGCGCTCGAATAACAGATTGACCCCGACGTGATTTGAACACGCAACCTTCTGATCTGGAGTCAGACGCACTGCCGTTGCGCTACGAGGCCCTGCGCTTCTCTCAAAGTGCTTATCTAGTTATAGGGTCTAGCAACAAGGATTCCTGAATTTTATTAAAGTTTTGGGCTCAAAGAAGAGATTGACCCCGACGTGATTTGAACACGCAACCTTCTGATCTGGAGTCAGACGCGCTACCGTTGCGCCACGAGGCCATGCGCTTTTGTCAAATTGCTTATCTAGTTATAGGGTCTAGCAACAAGGATTCTTGAATTTTATTAAAGACTTGCGCTCAAAGAAGAGATTGTTCCCACAACCTTCTGATCTGGAGTCAGACGCGCTGCCGTTGCGCCACGAGGCCCTGCGCTTTTGTCAAATTGCTTATCTAGTTATAGGGTCTAGCAACAAGGATTCCTGAATTTTATTAAAGACTTGCGCTCAAAGAAGAGATTGACCCCGATGTGATTTGAACACTTGAATTGCTTATCTAGTTATAGGGTCTAGCAACAAGGATTCTTGAATTTTATTAAAGACTTGCGTTCAAAGAAGAGATTGTTCCCACAACCTTCTGATCTGGAGTCAGACGCGCTGCCGTTGCGCCACGTTGCCCTGCGCTTTTGTCAAATTGCTTATCTAGTTATAGGGTCTAGCAACAAGGATTCTTGAATTTTATTAAAGACTTGGGCTCAAAGAAGAGATTGTTCCCGCAACCTTCAGATCTGGAGTCAGACGCGCTACCATTGTGCCACAAGGCCCTGCGCTTTTTTAAAAGTGCTTATCTAGTTATAGGGTCTAGCAACAAGGATTCCTGAATTTTATTAAAGACTTGCGCTCAAAGAAGAGATTGTTCCCGCAACCTTCAGATCTGGAGTCAGACGGGCTACCATTGTGTCACACCCCTGCACTTTTGTGAAATTGCTGAGCTCGTTATAGGGTCTAGCAACAAGGGTTCCTGAATTTTTTTAAAGACTTGCGCTCAAAGAAGGGATAGATTCCTGAATTTTATTAAAGACTTGCAACCTTCTTATCTGGAGTCAGACGGGCTACCATTGTCCCACGAGACCCTGCGCTTTTGTCAAATTGCTTATCTAGTTATAGGGTCTAGCAACAAGGATTCCTGAATTTTATTAAAGACTTGAGCTCAAAGAAGAGATTGTTCCCGCAACCTTCAGATCTGGAGTCAGACGCGCTACCATTGTGCCACAAGGCCCTGTGCTTTTGTCAAATTGCTTATCTAGTTATAGGGTCTAGCAACAAGGATTCCTGAATTTTATTAAAGACTTGCGCTCAAAGAAGAGATTGACCCCGACGTGATTTGACCACGCAACCTTCTGATCTGGAGTCAGACGCGCTGCCGTTGCGCCACAAGGCCGGGCGCTTTTGTCAAATTGCTTATCTAGTTATATGGTCTAGCCATAAGGATTCCTGAATTTTATTAAAGACTTGCGCTCAAAGAAGAGATTGACCCCGATGTGATTTGAACACTTGAATTGCTTATCTAGTTATAGGGTCTAGCAACAAGGATTCCTGAATTTTATTAAAGACTTGGGCTCAAAGAAGAGATTGTTCCCGCAACCTTCAGATCTGGAGTCAGACGCGCTACCATTGTGCCACAAGGCCCTGCGCTTTTTTAAAAGTGCTTATCTAGTTATAGGGTCTAGCAACAAGGATTCCTGAATTTTATTAAAGACTTGTGCTCAAAGAAGAGATTGTTCCCACAACCTTCTGATCTGGAGTCAGACGCGCTGCCGTTGCGCCACGTTGCCCTGCGCTTTTGTCAAATTGCTTATCTAGTTATAGGTTCTAGCAACAAGGATTCCTGAATTTTATTAAAGACTTGCGCTCAAAGAAGAGATTGTTCCCGCAACCTTCTGATGTGGAGTCAGACGCGCTACCATTGTGCCACGAGGCCCTGCACTTTTGTCAAATTGCTCATCTAGTTATAGAGTCTAGCAACAAGGATTCCTGAATTTTATTAAAGACTTGGGCTCAAAGAAGAGATTGACCCCGACGTGATTTGAACACGCAACCTTCTGATCTGGAGTCAGACGCGCTGCCGTTGCGCTACGAGGCCCTGCGCTTTTGTCGAATTGCTTATCTAGTTATAGGTTCTAGCAACAAGGATTCCTGAATTTTATTAAAGACTTGCGCTCAAAGAAGAGATTGTTCCCGCAACCTTCTGATGTGGAGTCAGACGCGCTACCATTGTGCCACGAGGCCCTGCACTTTTGTCAAATTGCTCATCTAGTTATAGAGTCTAGCAACAAGGATTCCTGAATTTTATTAAAGACTTGGGCTCAAAGAAGAGATTGACCCCGACGTGATTTGAACACGCAACCTTCTGATCTGGAGTCAGACGCGCTACCGTTGCGCCACGAGGCCATGCGCTTTTGTCAAATTGCTTATCTAGTTATAGGGTCTAGCAACAAGGATTCTTGAATTTTATTAAAGACTTGCGCTCAAAGAAGAGATTGTTCCCGCAACCTTCTGATCTGGAGTCAGACGCGCTGCCGTTGCGCCACGAGGCCCTGCGTTTTTGTCATATTGCTTATCTAGTTATAGGGTCTAGCAACAAGGATTCTTGAATTTTATTAAAGACTTGCGCTCGAATAACAGATTGACCCCGACGTGATTTGAACACGCAACCTTCTGATCTGGAGTCAGACGCACTGCCGTTGCGCTACGAGGCCCTGCGCTTCTCTCAAAGTGCTTATCTAGTTATAGGGTCTAGCAACAAGGATTCCTGAATTTTATTAAAGACTTGCGCTCAAAGAAGAGATTGACCCCGACGTGATTTGACCACGCAACCTTCTGATCTGGAGTCAGACGCGCTGACGTTGCGCCACAAGGCCGGGCGCTTTTGTCAAATTGCTTATCTAGTTATATGGTCTAGCCATAAGGATTCCTGAATTTTATTAAAGACTTGCGCTCAAAGAAGAGATTGACCCCGACGTGATTTCAACACACAACCTTCTGATCTGGAGTCAGACGCGCTGCCGTTGCGCCACGTTGCCCTGCGCTTTTGTCAAATTGCTTATCTAGTTAGAGGGTCTAGCAACAAGGATTCCTGAATTTTATTAGAGACTTGCGCTCAAAGAACAGATTGACCCCGATGTGATTTGAACACGCAACCTTCTGATCTGGAGTCAGACGCGCTGCCGTTGCGCTACGAGGCCCTGCGCTTTTGGCAAATTGCTTATCTAGTTATAGGGTCTAGCAACAAGGATTCCTGAATTTTATTAAAGACTTGCGCTCAAAGAAGAGATTGTTCCCGCAACCTTCAGATCTGGAGTCAGACGGGCTACCATTGTCCCACGAGACCCTGCGCTTTTGTCAAATTGCTTATCTAGTTATAGGGTCTAGCAACAAGGATTCCTGAATTTTATTAAAGAGTTGGGCTCAAAGAAGAGATTGTTCCCGCAACCTTCAGATCTGGAGTCAGACGCGCTACCATTGTGCCACAAGGCCCTGCACTTTTGTCAAATTGCTTATCTAGTTATGGGGTCTAGCAACAAAGATTCCTGAATTTTATTAAAGACTTGCGATCAAAGAAGAGATTGACCCCAACGTGATTTGACCACGCAACCTTCTGATCTGGAGTCAGACGCGCTGCCGTTGCGCCACAAGGCCGGGCACTTTTGTCAAATTGCTTATCTAGTTATAGGGTCTAGCAACAAGGATTCCTGAATTTTATTAAAGACTTGCGCTCAAAGAAGAGATTGACCCCGACGTGATTTGAACACGCAACCTTCTGATCTGGAGTCAGACGCGCTGCCGTTGCGCCACAAGGCCAGGCGCTTTTGTCAAATTGCTTATATAGTTATAGGGTCTAGCAACAAGGATTCTTGAATTTTATTAAAGACTTAGGCTCAAAGAAGAGATTGTTCCCAAAACCTTCTGATCTGGAGTCAGACGCGTTGCCGTTGCGCCACGTTGCCCTGCGCTTTTGTCAAATTGCTTATGTAGTTATAGGGTCTAGCAACAAGGATTCCTGAATTTTATTAAAGACTTGCGCTCAAAGAAGAGATTGACCCCGACGTGATTTCAACACGCAACCTTCTGATCTGGAGTCAGACGCGCTGCCGTTTGCTCCACAAGGCCGGGCGCTTTTGTCAAATTGCTTATCTAGTTATAGGGTCTAGCAACAAGGATTCCTGAATTTTATTAAAGACTTGCGCTCAAAGAAGAGATTGACCCCGACGTGATTTCAACACGCAACCTTCTGATCTGGATTCAGACGCGCTGCCGTTGCGCCACAAAGCCGGGCGCTTTTGACAAATTGCTTATCTAGTTATAGGGTCTAGCAACAAGGATTCTTGAATTTTATTAAAGACTTGCGCTCAAAGAAGAGATTGTTCCCACAACCTTCAGATCTGGAGTCAGACGCGCTACCATTGTGCCACAAGGCCCTGCACTTTTGTCAAATTGCTTATCTAGTTATAGGGTCTAGCAACAAGGATTCCTGAATTTTATTAAAGACTTGCGCTCAAAGAAGAGATTGACCCCGACGTGATTTGAACACGCAACCTTCTGATCTGGAGTCAGAAGAGCTGCCATTGCGCCAACAGGCCCTGCGCTTTTGTCAAATTGCTTATCTAGTTATAGGGTCTAGCAACAAGGATTCTTGAATTTTATTAAAGACTTGCGCTCAAAGAAGAGATTGTTCCCGCAACCTTCTGATCTGGAGTCAGACGCGCTGCCGTTGCGCCACGAGGCCCTGAGTTTTTATCATATTGCTTATCTAGTTATAGGGTCTAGGAATAAGGATTCCTGAATTTTATTAAAGACTTGCGCTCGAAGAAAAGATTGACCCCGACGTGATTTGAACACGCAACTTTCTGATCTGGAGTCAGACGCGCTGCCGTTGCGCTACGAGGCCCTGCGCTTTTTTGTCAAATTGCTTATCTAGTTATAGGGTCTAGCAACAAGGATTCCTGAATTTTATTAAGGACTTGAGCTCAAAGCAGAGATTGACCCCGACGTGATTTGGACACACAACCTTCTGATCTGGAGTCAGACACGCTGCCGTTGCGCCACGAGGCCCTGCGCTTTTGTCAAATTGCTTATCAAGTTATAGGGTCTAGCAACAAGGATTTCTGAATTTTATTAAAGACTTGCGCACAAAGAAGAGATTGACCCCGACGTGATTTGAACACGCAACCTTCTGATCTGGAGTCAGACGCGCTACCGTTGCGCCACGAGGCCCTGCTCTTTTGTCAAATTGCTTATCTAGTTATAGGGTCTAGCAACAAGGATTCCTGAATTTTATTAAAGACTTGCGCTCAAAGAAGAGATTGTTCCCACAACCTTCAGATCTGGAGTCAGACGCGCTACCATTGTGCCACAAGGCCGGGCGCTTTTGTCAAATTGCTTATCTAGTTATAGGGTCTAGCAACAAGGATTCCTGAATTTTATTAAAGACTTGCGCTCAAAGAAGAGATTGACCCCGACGTGATTTGAATACGCAACCTTCTGATCTGGAGTCAGACGCGCTGCCGTTGCGCCACAAGGCCGGGCGCTTTTGTCAAATTGCTTATCTAGTTATAGGGTCTAGCAACAAGGATTCTTGAATTTTATTAAAGACTTGCGCTCAAAGAAGAGATTGTTCCCACAACCTTCTGATCTGGAGTCAGACGCGCTGCCGTTGCGCCACGTTGCCCTGCGCTTTTGTCAAATTGCTTATCTAGTTATAGGGTCTAGCAACAAGGATTCTTGAATTTTATTAAAGACTTGGGCTCAAAGAAGAGATTAATCCCGCAACCTTCAGATCTGGAGTCAGACGGGCTACCATTGTGCCACACCCCTGCACTTTTGTGAAATTGCTGAGCACGTTATAGAGTCTAGCAACAATGGTTCCTGAATTTTTTTAAAGACTTGCGCTCAAAGAAGGGATAGATTCCTGAATTTTATTAAAGACTTGCAACCTTCTGATCTGGAGTCAGACGGGCTACCATTGTCCCAAGAGACCCTGCGCTTTTGTCAAATTGCTTATCTAGTTATAGGGTCTAGCAACAAGGATTCCTGAATTTTATTAAAGACTTGGGCTCAAAGAAGAGATTGTTCCCGCAACCTTCAGATCTGGAGTCAGACGCGCTACCATTGTGCCACAAGGCCCTGCGCTTTTTTAAAAGTGCTTATCTAGTTATAGGGTCTAGCAACAAGGATTCCTGAATTTTATTAAAGACTTGCGCTCAAAGAAGAGATTGTTCCCGCAACCTTCAGATCTGGAGTCAGACGGGCTACCATTGTGTCACACCCCTGCACTTTTGTGAAATTGCTGAGCTCGTTATAGGGTCTAGCAACAAGGGTTCCTGAATTTTTTTAAAGACTTGCGCTCAAAGAAGGGATAGATTCCTGAATT
The DNA here is from genome assembly GCA_030578255.1 of Tiaroga cobitis. Classification (NCBI taxonomy): domain Eukaryota; kingdom Metazoa; phylum Chordata; class Actinopteri; order Cypriniformes; family Leuciscidae; genus Tiaroga; species Tiaroga cobitis. The sequence goes on along the minus strand of CM060608.1, from coordinate 29,717,262 downwards.
TTATTAAAGACTTGCAACCTTCTGATCTGGAGTCAGACGGGCTACCATTGTCCCACGAGACCCTGCGTTTTTGTCAAATTGCTTATCTAGTTATAGGGTCTAGCAACAAGGATTCCTGAATTTTATTAAAGACTTGAGCTCAAAGAAGAGATTGTTCCCGCAACCTTCAGATCTGGAGTCAGACGCGCTACCATTGTGCCACAAGGCCCTGTGCTTTTGTCAAATTGCTTATCTAGTTATAGGGTCTAGCAACAAGGATTCCTGAATTTTATTAAAGACTTGCGCTCAAAGAAGAGATTGACCCCGACGTGATTTGACCACGCAACCTTCTGATCTGGAGTCAGACGCGCTGCCGTTGCGCCACAAGGTCGGGCGCTTTTGTCAAATTGCTTATCTAGTTATAGGGTCTAGCAACAAGGATTCCTGAATTTTATTAAAGACTTGCGCTCAAAGAAGAGATTGACCCCGACGTGATTTCAACACGCAACCTTCTGATCTGGAGTCAGACGCGCTGCCGTTGCGCCACAAGGCCGGGCGCTTTTGTCAAATTGCTTATCTAGTTATAGGGTCTAGCAACAAGGATTCTTGAATTTTATTAAAGACTTGCGCTCAAAGAAGAGATTGTTCCCACAACCTTCTGATCTGGAGTCAGACGCGCTGCCGTTGCGCCACGTTTTTGTCAAATTGCTTATCTAGTTATAGGGTCTAGCAACAAGGATTCCTGAATTTTATTAGAGACTTGCGCTCAAAGAACAGATTGACCCCGACGTGATTTGAACACGCAACCTTCTGATCTGGAGTAAGACGCGCTGCCGTTGCGCTACGAGGCCCTGCGCTTTTGTCAAATTGCTTATCTAGTTATAGGGTCTAGCAACAAGGATTCCTGAATTTTATTAAAGACTTGCGCTCAAAGAAGAGATTGTTCCCGCAACCTTCAGATCTGGAGTCAGACAGGATACCATTGTCCCACGAGACCCTGTGCTTTTGTCAAATTGCTTATCTAGTTATAGGGTCTAGCAACAAGGATTCCTGAATTTTATTAAAGACTTGGGCTCAAAGAAGAGATTGTTCCCGCAACCTTCAGATCTGGAGTCAGACGCGCTACCATTGTGCCACAAGGCCCTGCACTTTTGTCAAATTGCTTATCTAGTTATAGGGTCTAGCAACAAGGATTCCTGAATTTTATTAAAGACTTGCGCTCAAAGGAGAGATTGACCCCAACGTGATTTGACCACGCAACCTTCTGATCTGGAGTCAGACGCGCTGCCGTTGCGCCACAAGGCCGGGCACTTTTGTCAAATTGCTTATCTAGTTATAGGGTCTAGCAACAAGGATTCCTGAATTTTATTAAAGACTTGCGCTCAAAGAAGAGATTGACCCCGACGTGATTTCAACACGCAACCTTCTGATCTGGAGTCAGACGCGCTGCCGTTGCGCCACAAGGCCGGGCGCTTTTGTCAAATTGCTTATCTAGTTATAGGGTCTAGCAACAAGGATTCTTGAATTTTATTAAAGACTTGCGCTCAAAGAAGAGATTGTTCCCACAACCTTCTGATCTGGAGTCAGACGCGCTGCCGTTGCGCCACGTTGCCCTGCGCTTTTGTCAAATTGCTTATCTAGTTATAGGGTCTAGCAACAAGGATTCTTGAATTTTATTAAAGACTTGGGCTCAAAGAAGAGATTAATCCCGCAACCTTCAGATCTGGAGTCAGACAGGCTACCATTGTGCCACACCCCTGCACTTCTGTGAAATTGCTGAGCTCGTTATAGGGTCTAGCAACAAGGATTCCTGAATTTTATTAAAGACTTGCGCTCAAAGAAGAGATTGACCCCGACGTGATTTGAACACGCAACCTTCTGATCTGGAGTCAGACGCGCTGCCATTGCGCCACAAGAAGGGGCGCTTTTGTCAAATTGCTTATCTATTTATAGGGTCTAGCAACAAGGATTCCTGAATTTTATTAAAGACTTGCGCTCAAAGAAGAGATTTACCCCGACGTGATTTGAACACGCAACCTTCTGATCTGGAGTCAGACGGGCTACCATTGTCCCACGAGGCCCTGGGCTTTTGTCAAATTGCTTATCAAGTTATAGGGTCTAGCAACAAGTATTCCTGAATTTTATTAAAGACTTGCGCTCAAAGAAGAGATTGACCCTGACGTGATTTGAACACGCAACCTTCTGAACTGGAGTCAGACGCGCTGCCGTTGCGCTACGAGGCCCTGCGCTTTTGTCAAATTGCTTATCTAGTTATAGGGTCTAGCAACAAGGATTCCTGAATTTTATTAAAGACTTGCGCTCAAAGAAGAGATTGACCCCGACGTGATTTGAACACGCAACCTTCTGATCTGGAGTCAGACGCGCTACCATTGTGCGCAAATTGCTTATCTAGTTATAGGGTCTAGCAACAAGGATTCCTGAATTTTATTAAATACTTGCGCTCAAAGAACAGATTGACCCTGACGTGATTTGAACACGCAACCTTCTGATCTGGAGTCAGACGCGCTGCCATTGCGCCACGAGGCCCTGCGCTTTTGTCACATTGCTTATCTAGTTACAGGGTCTAGCAACAAGGATTCCTGAATTTTATTAAAGACTTGCGCTCAAAGAAGAGACTGTTACCGCAACCTTCAGATCTGGAGTCAGACGCGCTACTATTGTGCCACGAGGCCCTGCGCTTTTGTCAAATTGCTTATCTAGTTATAGGGTCTAGCAACAAGGATTCCTGAATTTTATTAAAGACTTGCGCTCAAAGAAGAGATTGACCCCGACGTGATTCGAACACGCAACCTTCTGATCTGGAGTCAGAAGCGCTGCCATTGCGCCAAGAGGCCCTGCGCTTTTGTCAAATTGCTTATCTAGTTATAGGGTCTAGCAACAAGGATTCTTGAATTTTATTAAAGACTTGCGCTCAAAGAAGAGATTGTTCCCGCAACCTTCTGATCTGGAGTCAGACGCGCTGCCGTTGCGCCACGAGGCCCTGAGTTTTTATCATATTGCTTATCTAGTTATAGGGTCTAGGAACAAGGATTCCTGAATTTTATTAAAGACTTGCGCTCGAAGAAAAGATTGACCCCGACGTGATTTGAACACGCAACTTTCTGATCTGGAGTCAGACGCGCTGCCGTTGCGCTACGAGGCCCTGCGCTTTTTTGTCAAATTGCTTATCTAGTTATAGGGTCTAGCAACAAGGATTCCTGAATTTTATTAAGGACTTGAGCTCAAAGAAGAGATTGACCCCGACGTGATTTGGACACACAACCTTCTGATCTGGAGTCAGACGCGCTGCCGTTGTGCCACAAGGCCCTGCGCTTTTTTAAAAGTGCTTATCTAGTTATAGGGTCTAGCAACAAGGATTCCTGAATTTTATTAAAGACTTGCGCTCAAAGAAGAGATTGTTCCCGCAACCTTCAGATCTGGAGTCAGACGGGCTACCATTGTGTCACACCCCTGCACTTTTGTGAAATTGCTGAGCTCGTTATAGGGTCTAGCAACAAGGGTTCCTGAATTTTTTTAAAGACTTGCGCTCAAAGAAGGGATAGATTCCTGAATTTTATTAAAGACTTGCAACCTTCTGATCTGGAGTCAGACGGGCTACCATTGTCCCACGAGACCCTGCGCTTTTGTCAAATTGCTTATCTAGTTATAGGGTCTAGCAACAAGGATTCCTGAATTTTATTAAAGACTTGAGCTCAAAGAAGAGGTTGTTCCCGCAACCTTCAGATCTGGAGTCAGACGCGCTACCATTGTGCCACAAGGCCCTGTGCTTTTGTCAAATTGCTTATCTAGTTATAGGGTCTAGCAACAAGGATTCCTGAATTTTATTAAAGACTTGCGCTCAAAGAAGAGATTGACCCCGACGTGATTTGACCACGCAACCTTCTGATCTGGAGTCAGACGCGCTGCCGTTGCGCCACAAGGCCGGGCGCTTTTGTCAAATTGCTTATCTAGTTATAGGGTCTAGCAACAAGGATTCCTGAATTTTATTAAAGACTTGCGCTCAAAGAAGAGATTGACCCCGACGTGATTTGAACACGCAACCTTCTGATCTGGAGTCAGACGCGCTGCCGTTGCGCCACAAGGCCGGGCGCTTTTGTCAAATTGCTTATCTAGTTATAGGGTCTAGCAACAAGGATTCTTGAATTTTATTAAAGACTTGCGCTCAAAGAAGAGATTGTTCCCACAACCTTCTGATCTGGAGTCAGACGCGCTGCCGTTGCGCCACGTTGCCCTGCGCTTTTGTCAAATTGCTTATCTAGTTATAGGGTCTAGCAACAAGGATTCCTGAATTTTATTAGAGACTTGCGCTCAAAGAACAGATTGACCCCGACGTGATTTGAACACGCAACCTTCTGATCTGGAGTAAGACGCGCTGCCGTTGCGCTACGAGGCCCTGTGCTTTTGTCAAATTGCTTATCTAGTTATAGGGTCTAGCAACAAGGATTCCTGAATTTTATTAAAGACTTGCGCTCAAAGAAGAGATTGTTCCCGCAACCTTCAGATCTGGAGTCAGACAGGATACCATTGTCCCACGAAACCCTGTGCTTTTGTCAAATTGCTTATCTAGTTATAGGGTCTAGCAACAAGGATTCCTGAATTTTATTAAAGACTTGGGCTCAAAGAAGAGATTGTTCCCGCAACCTTCAGATCTGGAGTCAGACGCGCTACAATTGTGCCACAAGGCCCTGCACTTTTGTCAAATTGCTTATCTAGTTATAGGGTCTAGCAACAAGGATTCCTGAATTTTATTAAAGACTTGCGCTCAAAGGAGAGATTGACCCCAACGTGATTTGACCACGCAACCTTCTGATCTGGAGTCAGACGCGCTGCCGTTGCGCCACAAGGCCGGGCACTTTTGTCAAATTGCTTATCTAGTTATAGGGTCTAGCAACAAGGATTCCTGAATTTTATTAAAGACTTGCGCTCAAAGAAGAGATTGACCCCGACGTGATTTCAACACGCAACCTTCTGATCTGGAGTCAGACGCGCTGCCGTTGCGCCACAAGGCCGGGCGCTTTTGTAAAATTGCTTATCTAGTTATAGGGTCTAGCAACAAGGATTCTTGAATTTTATTAAAGACTTGCGCTCAAAGAAGAGATTGTTCCCACAACCTTCTGATCTGGAGTCAGACGCGCTGCCGTTGCGCCACGTTGCCCTGCGCTTTTGTCAAATTGCTTATCTAGTTATAGGGTCTAGCAACAAGGATTCTTGAATTTTATTAAAGACTTGGGCTCAAAGAAGAGATTAATCCCGCAACCTTCAGATCTGGAGTCAGACAGGCTACCATTGTGCCACACCCCTGCACTTCTGTGAAATTGCTGAGCTCGTTATAGGGTCTAGCAACAAGGATTCCTGAATTTTATTAAAGACTTGCGCTCAAAGAAGAGATTGACCCCGACGTGATTTGAACACGCAACCTTCTGATCTGGAGTCAGACGCGCTGCCGTTGCGCCACAAGAAGGGGCGCTTTTGTCAAATTGCTTATCTATTTATAGGGTCTAGCAACAAGGATTCCTGAATTTTATTAAAGACTTGCGCTCAAAGAAGAGATTTACCCCGACGTGATTTGAACACGCAACCTTCTGATCTGGAGTCAGACGGGCTACCATTGTCCCACGAGGCACTGGGCTTTTGGCAAATTGCTTATCAAGTTATAGGGTCTAGCAACAAGTATTCCTGAATTTTATTAAAGACTTGCGCTCAAAGAAGAGATTGACCCTGACGTGATTTGAACACGCAACCTTCTGAACTGGAGTCAGACGTGCTGCCGTTGCGCTACGAGGCCCTGCGCTTTTGTCAAATTGCTTATCTAGTTATAGGGTCTAGCAACAAGGATTCCTGAATTTTATTAAAGACTTGCGCTCAAAGAAGAGATTGACCCCGACGTGATTTGAACACGCAACCTTCTGATCTGGAGTCAGACGCGCTACCATTGTGCGCAAATTGCTTATCTAGTTATAGGGTCTAGCAACAAGGATTCCTGAATTTTATTAAAGACTTGCGCTCAAAGAAGAGAATGACCCCGACGTGATTTGACCCCGCAACCTTCTGATCTGGAGTCAGACGCGCTACTGTTGCGCCACAAGGCCCTGCGCTATTGTCAAATTGCTTATCTAGTTATAGGGTCTAGCAACAAGGATTCCTGAATTTTATTAAAGACTTGCGCTTTAAAGAAGAGATTGACCCCGACGTGATTTGAACACATCCAACCTTCACATCCGGAGTCAGACGCGCTACCATTGTGCCAAGAGGCCCTGCACTATTGTCAAATTGCTTATCTAGTTATAGGGTCTAGCAAGCGGGATTCCTGAATTTTATTAAATACTTGCGCTCAAAGAACAGATTGACCCTGACGTGATTTGAACACGCAACCTTCTGATCTGGAGTCAGACGCGCTGCCGTTGCGCCACGAGGCCCTGCGCTTTTGTCACATTGCTTATCTAGTTACAGGGTCTAGCAACAAGGATTCCTGAATTTTATTAAAGACTTGCGCTTTAAAGAAGAGATTGACCCCGACGTGATTTGAACACGCAACCTTCTGATCTGTAGTCAGACGCGCTGCCGTTGCGCCACGAGGCCCTGTGCTTTTGTCAAATTGCTTATCTAGTTATAGGGTCTAGCAACAAGGATTCCTGAATTTTATTAAAGACTTGCGCTCAAAGAAGAGACTGTTACCGCAACCTTCAGATCTGGAGTCAGACGCGCTACCATTGTGCCACGAGGCCCTGCGCTTTTGTCAAATTGCTTATCTAGTTATAGGGTCTAGCAACAAGGATTCCTGAATTTTATTAAAGACTTGCGCTCAAAGAAGAGATTGACCCCGACGTGATTCGAACACGCAACCTTCTGATCTGGAGTCAGAAGCGCTGCCATTGCGCCAAGAGGCCCTGCGCTTTTGTCAAATTGCTTATCTAGTTATAGGGTCTAGCAACAAGGATTCTTGAATTTTATTAAAGACTTGCGCTCAAAGAAGAGATTGTTCCCGCAACCTTCTGATCTGGAGTCAGACGCGCTGCCGTTGCGCCACGAGGCCCTTAGTTTTTATCATATTGCTTATCTAGTTATAGGGTCTAGGAACAAGGATTCCTGAATTTTATTAAAGACTTGCGCTCGAAGAAAAGATTGACCCCGACGTGATTTGAACACGCAACTTTCTGATCTGGAGTCAGACGCGCTGCCGTTGCGCTACGAGGCCCTGCGCTTTTTTGTCAAATTGCTTATCTAGTTATAGGGTCTAGCAACAAGGATTCCTGAATTTTATTAAGGACTTGAGCTCAAAGAAGAGATTGACCCCGACGTGATTTGGACACACAACCTTCTGATCTGGAGTCAGACGCGCTGCCGTTGCGCCACAAGGCCGGGCGCTTTTGTCAAATTGCTTATCTAGTTATAGGGTCTAGCAACAAGGATTCCTGAATTTTATTAAAGACTTGCGCTCAAAGAAGGGATAGATTCCTGAATTTTATTAAAGACTTGCAACCTTCTGATCTGGAGTCAGACGGGCTACCATTGTCCCAAGAGACCCTGCGCTTTTGTCAAATTGCTTATCTAGTTATAGGGTCTAGCAACAAGGATTCCTGAATTTTATTAAAGACTTGGGCTCAAAGAAGAGATTGTTCCCGCAACCTTCAGATCTGGAGTCAGACGCGCTACCATTGTGCCACAAGGCCCTGCGCTTTTTTAAAAGTGCTTATCTAGTTATAGGGTCTAGCAACAAGGATTCCTGAATTTTATTAAAGACTTGCGCTCAAAGAAGAGATTGTTCCCGCAACCTTCAGATCTGGAGTCAGACGGGCTACCATTGTGTCACACCCCTGCACTTTTGTGAAATTGCTGAGCTCGTTATAGGGTCTAGCAACAAGGGTTCCTGAATTTTTTTAAAGACTTGCGCTCAAAGAAGGGATAGATTCCTGAATTTTATTAAAGACTTGCAACCTTCTGATCTGGAGTCAGACGGGCTACCATTGTCCCACGAGACCCTGCGCTTTTGTCAAATTGCTTATCTAGTTATAGGGTCTAGCAACAAGGATTCCTGAATTTTATTAAAGACTTGAGCTCAAAGAAGAGATTGTTCCCGCAACCTTCAGATCTGGAGTCAGACGCGCTACCATTGTGCCACAAGGCCCTGTGCTTTTGTCAAATTGCTTATCTAGTTATAGGGTCTAGCAACAAGGATTCCTGAATTTTATTAAAGACTTGCGCTCAAAGAAGAGATTGACCCCGACGTGATTTGACCACGCAACCTTCTGATCTGGAGTCAGACGCGCTGCCGTTGCGCCACAAGGCCGGGCGCTTTTGTCAAATTGCTTATCTAGTTATAGGGTCTAGCAACAAGGATTCCTGAATTTTATTAAAGACTTGCGCTCAAAGAAGAGATTGACCCCGACGTGAATTGAACACGCAACCTTCTGATCTGGAGTCAGACGCGCTGCCGTTGCGCCACAAGGCCGGGCGCTTTTGTCAAATTGCTTATCTAGTTATAGGGTCTAGCAACAAGGATTCTTGAATTTTATTAAAGACTTGCGCTCAAAGAAGAGATTGTTCCCACAACCTTCTGATCTGGAGTCAGACGCGCTGCCGTTGCGCCACGTTGCCCTGCGCTTTTGTCAAATTGCTTATCTAGTTATAGGGTCTAGCAACAAGGATTCCTGAATTTTATTAGAGACTTGCGCTCAAAGAACAGATTGACCCCGACGTGATTTGAACACGCAACCTTCTGATCTGGAGTAAGACGCGCTGCCGTTGCGCTACGAGGCCCTGTGCTTTTGTCAAATTGCTTATCTAGTTATAGGGTCTAGCAACAAGGATTCCTGAATTTTATTAAAGACTTGCGCTCAAAGAAGAGATTGTTCCCGCAACCTTCAGATCTGGAGTCAGACAGGATACCATTGTCCCACGAGACCCTGTGCTTTTGTCAAATTGCTTATCTAGTTATAGGGTCTAGCAACAAGGATTCCTGAATTTTATTAAAGACTTGGGCTCAAAGAAGAGATTGTTCCCGCAACCTTCAGATCTGGAGTCAGACGCGCTACCATTGTGCCACAAGGCCCTGCACTTTTGTCAAATTGCTTATCTAGTTATAGGGTCTAGCAACAAGGATTCCTGAATTTTATTAAAGACTTGCGCTCAAAGGAGAGATTGACCCCAACGTGATTTGACCACGCAACCTTCTGATCTGGAGTCAGACGCGCTGCCGATGCGCCACAAGGCCGGGCACTTTTGTCAAATTGCTTATCTAGTTATAGGGTCTAGCAACAAGGATTCCTGAATTTTATTAAAGACTTGCGCTCAAAGAAGAGATTGACCCCGACGTGATTTCAACACGCAACCTTCTGATCTGGAGTCAGACGCGCTGCCGTTGCGCCACAAGGCCGGCCGCTTTTGTCAAATTGCTTATCTAGTTATAGGGTCTAGCAACAAGGATTCTTGAATTTTATTAAAGACTTGCGCTCAAAGAAGAGACTGTTACCGCAACCTTCAGATCTGGAGTCAGACGCGCTACCATTGTGCCACGAGGCCCTGCGCTTTTGTCAAATTGCTTATCTAGTTATAGGGTCTAGCAACAAGGATTCCTGAATTTTATTAAAGACTTGCGCTCAAAGAAGAGATTGACCCCGACGTGATTCGAACACGCAACCTTCTGATCTGGAGTCAGAAGCGCTGCCATTGCGCCAAGAGGCCCTGCGCTTTTGTCAAATTGCTTATCTAGTTATAGGGTCTAGCAACAAGGATTCTTGAATTTTATTAAAGACTTGCGCTCAAAGAAGAGATTGTTCCCGCAACCTTCTGATCTGGAGTCAGACGCGCTGCCGTTGCGCCACGAGGCCCTGAGTTTTTATCATATTGCTTATCTAGTTATAGGGTCTAGGAACAAGGATTCCTGAATTTTATTAAAGACTTGCGCTCGAAGAAAAGATTGACCCCGACGTGATTTGAACACGCAACTTTCTGATCTGGAGTCAGACGCGCTGCCGTTGCGCTACGAGGCCCTGCGCTTTTTTGTCAAATTGCTTATCTAGTTATAGGGTCTAGCAACAAGGATTCCTGAATTTTATTAAGGACTTGAGCTCAAAGAAGAGATTGACCCCGACGTGATTTGGACACACAACCTTCTGATCTGGAGTCAGACGCGCTGCCGTTGCGCCACAAGGCCGGGCGCTTTTGTCAAATTGCTTATCTAGTTATAGGGTCTAGCAACAAGGATTCCTGAATTTTATTAAAGACTTGCGCTCAAAGAAGGGATAGATTCCTGAATTTTATTAAAGACTTGCAACCTTCTGATCTGGAGTCAGACGGGCTACCATTGTCCCAAGAGACCCTGCGCTTTTGTCAAATTGCTTATCTAGTTATAGGGTCTAGCAACAAGGATTCCTGAATTTTATTAAAGACTTGGGCTCAAAGAAGAGATTGTTCCCGCAACCTTCAGATCTGGAGTCAGACGCGCTACCATTGTGCCACAAGGCCCTGCGCTTTTTTAAAAGTGCTTATCTAGTTATAGGGTCTAGCAACAAGGATTCCTGAATTTTATTAAAGACTTGCGCTCAAAGAAGAGATTGTTCCCGCAACCTTCAGATCTGGAGTCAGACGGGCTACCATTGTGTCACACCCCTGCACTTTTGTGAAATTGCTGAGCTCGTTATAGGGTCTAGCAACAAGGGTTCCTGAATTTTTTTAAAGACTTGCGCTCAAAGAAGGGATAGATTCCTGAATTTTATTAAAGACTTGCAACCTTCTGATCTGGAGTCAGACGGGCTACCATTGTCCCACGAGACCCTGCGCTTTTGTCAAATTGCTTATCTAGTTATAGGGTCTAGCAACAAGGATTCCTGAATTTTATTAAAGACTTGAGCTCAAAGAAGAGATTGTTCCCGCAACCTTCAGATCTGGAGTCAGACGCGCTACCATTGTGCCACAAGGCCCTGTGCTTTTGTCAAATTGCTTATCTAGTTATAGGGTCTAGCAACAAGGATTCCTGAATTTTATTAAAGACTTGCGCTCAAAGAAGAGATTGACCCCGACGTGATTTGACCACGCAACCTTCTGATCTGGAGTCAGACGCGCTGCCGTTGCGCCACAAGGCCGGGCGCTTTTGTCAAATTGCTTATCTAGTTATAGGGTCTAGCAACAAGGATTCCTGAATTTTATTAAAGACTTGCGCTCAAAGAAGAGATTGACCCCGACGTGATTTGAACACGCAACCTTCTGATCTGGAGTCAGACGCGCTGCCGTTGCGCCACAAGGCCGGGCGCTTTTGTCAAATTGCTTATCTAGTTATAGGGTCTAGCAACAAGGATTCTTGAATTTTATTAAAGACTTGCGCTCAAAGAAGAGATTGTTCCCACAACCTTCTGATCTGGAGTCAGACGCGCTGCCGTTGCGCCACGTTGCCCTGCGCTTTTGTCAAATTGCTTATCTAGTTATAGGGTCTAGCAACAAGGATTCCTGAATTTTATTAGAGACTTGCGCTCAAAGAACAGATTGACCCCGACGTGATTTGAACACGCAACCTTCTGATCTGGAGTAAGACGCGCTGCCGTTGCGCTACGAGGCCCTGTGCTTTTGTCAAATTGCTTATCTAGTTATAGGGTCTAGCAACAAGGATTCCTGAATTTTATTAAAGACTTGCGCTCAAAGAAGAGATTGTTCCCGCAACCTTCAGATCTGGAGTCAGACAGGATACCATTGTCCCACGAGACCCTGTGCTTTTGTCAAATTGCTTATCTAGTTATAGGGTCTAGCAACAAGGATTCCTGAATTTTATTAAAGACTTGGGCTCAAAGAAGAGATTGTTCCCGCAACCTTCAGATCTGGAGTCAGACGCGCTACCATTGTGCCACAAGGCCCTGCACTTTTGTCAAATTGCTTATCTAGTTATAGGGTCTAGCAACAAGGATTCCTGAATTTTATTAAAGACTTGCGCTCAAAGGAGAGATTGACCCCAACGTGATTTGACCACGCAACCTTCTGATCTGGAGTCAGACGCGCTGCCGATGCGCCACAAGGCCGGGCACTTTTGTCAAATTGCTTATCTAGTTATAGGGTCTAGCAACAAGGATTCCTGAATTTTATTAAAGACTTGCGCTCAAAGAAGAGATTGACCCCGACGTGATTTCAACACGCAACCTTCTGATCTGGAGTCAGACGCGCTGCCGTTGCGCCACAAGGCCGGCCGCTTTTGTCAAATTGCTTATCTAGTTATAGGGTCTAGCAACAAGGATTCTTGAATTTTATTAAAGACTTGCGCTCAAAGAAGAGATTGTTCCCACAACCTTCTGATCTGGAGTCAGACGCGCTGCCGTTGCGCCACGTTGCCCTGCGCTTTTGTCAAATTGCTTATCTAGTTATAGGGTCTAGCAACAAGGATTCTTGAATTTTATTAAAGACTTGGGCTCAAAGAAGAGATTAATCCCGCAACCTTCAGATCTGGAGTCAGACAGGCTACCATTGTGCCACACCCCTGCACTTCTGTGAAATTGCTGAGCTCGTTATAGGGTCTAGCAACAAGGATTCCTGAATTTTATTAAAGACTTGCGCTCAAAGAAGAGATTGACCCCGACGTGATTTGAACACGCAACCTTCTGATCTGGAGTCAGACGCGCTGCCGTTGCGCCACAAGAAGGGGCGCTTTTGTCAAATTGCTTATCTATTTATAGGGTCTAGCAACAAGGATTCCTGAATTTTATTAAAGACTTGCGCTCAAAGAAGAGATTTACCCCGACGTGATTTGAACACGCAACCTTCTGATCTGGAGTCAGACGGGCTACCATTGTCCCACGAGGCCCTGGGCTTTTGGCAAATTGCTTATCAAGTTATAGGGTCTAGCAACAAGTATTCCTGAATTTTATTAAAGACTTGCGCTCAAAGAAGAGATTGACCCTGACGTGATTTGAACACGCAACCTTCTGAACTGGAGTCAGACGCGCTGCCGTTGCGCTACGAGGCCCTGCGCTTTTGTCAAATTGCTTATCTAGTTATAGGGTCTAGCAACAAGGATTCCTGAATTTTATTAAAGACTTGCGCTCAAAGAAGAGATTGACCCCGACGTGATTTGAACACGCAACCTTCTGATCTGGAGTCAGACGCGCTACCATTGTGCGCAAATTGCTTATCTAGTTATAGGGTCTAGCAACAAGGATTCCTGAATTTTATTAAAGACTTGCGCTCAAAGAAGAGAATGACCCCGACGTGATTTGACCCCGCAACCTTCTGATCTGGAGTCAGACGCGCTACTGTTGCGCCACAAGGCCCTGCGCTATTGTCAAATTGCTTATCTAGTTATAGGGTCTAGCAACAAGGATTCCTGAATTTTATTAAAGACTTGCGCTCAAAGAAGAGATTGACCCCGACGTGATTTGAACACATCCAACCTTCACATCCGGAGTCAGACGCGCTACCATTGTGCCAAGAGGCCCTGCACTATTGTCAAATTGCTTATCTAGTTATAGGGTCTAGCAAGCGGGATTCCTGAATTTTATTAAATACTTGCGCTCAAAGAACAGATTGACCCTGACGTGATTTGAACACGCAACCTTCTGATCTGGAGTCAGACGCGCTGCCGTTGCGCCACGAGGCCCTGCGCTTTTGTCACATTGCTTATCTAGTTACAGGGTCTAGCAACAAGGATTCCTGAATTTTATTAAAGACTTGCGCTTTAAAGAAGAGATTGACCCCGACGTGATTTGAACACGCAACCTTCTGATCTGGAGTCAGACGCGCTGCCGTTGCGCCACGAGGCCCTGTGCTTTCGTCAAATTGCTTATCTAGTTATAGGGTCTAGCAACAAGGATTCCTGAATTTTATTAAAGACTTGCGCTCAAAGAAGAGACTGTTACCGCAACCTTCAGATCTGGAGTCAGACGCGCTACCATTGTGCCACGAGGCCCTGCGCTTTTGTCAAATTGCTTATCTAGTTATAGGGTCTAGCAACAAGGATTCCTGAATTTTATTAAAGACTTGCGCTCAAAGAAGAGATTGACCCCGACGTGATTCGAACACGCAACCTTCTGATCTGGAGTCAGAAGCGCTGCCATTGCGCCAAGAGGCCCTGCGCTTTTGTCAAATTGCTTATCTAGTTATAGGGTCTAGCAACAAGGATTCTTGAATTTTATTAAAGACTTGCGCTCAAAGAAGAGATTGTTCCCGCAACCTTCTGATCTGGAGTCAGACGCGCTGCCGTTGCGCCACGAGGCCCTGAGTTTTTATCATATTGCTTATCTAGTTATAGGGTCTAGGAACAAGGATTCCTGAATTTTATTAAAGACTTGCGCTCGAAGAAAAGATTGACCCCGACGTGATTTGAACACGCAACTTTCTGATCTGGAGTCAGACGCGCTGCCGTTGCGCTACGAGGCCCTGCGCTTTTTTGTCAAATTGCTTATCTAGTTATAGGGTCTAGCAACAAGGATTCCTGAATTTTATTAAGGACTTGAGCTCAAAGAAGAGATTGACCCCGACGTGATTTGGACACACAACCTTCTGATCTGGAGTCAGACGCGCTGCCGTTGCGCCACAAGGCCGGGCGCTTTTGTCAAATTGCTTATCTAGTTATAGGGTCTAGCAACAAGGATTCCTGAATTTTATTAAAGACTTGCGCTCAAAGAAGAGATTGACCCCGACGTGATTTGACCACGCAACCTTCTGATCTGGAGTCAGACGCGCTGCCGTTGCGCCACAAGGCCGGGCGCTTTTGTCAAATTGCTTATCTAGTTATAGGGTCTAGCAACAAGGATTCCTGAATTTTATTAAAGACTTGCGCTCAAAGAAGAGATTGACCCCGACGTGATTTGAACACGCAACCTTCTGATCTGGAGTCAGACGCGCTGCCGTTGCGCCACAAGGCCGGGCGCTTTTGTCAAATTGCTTATCTAGTTATAGGGTCTAGCAACAAGGATTCTTGAATTTTATTAAAGACTTGCGCTCAAAGAAGAGATTGTTCCCACAACCTTCTGATCTGGAGTCAGACGCGCTGCCGTTGCGCCACGTTGCCCTGCGCTTTTGTCAAATTGCTTATCTAGTTATAGGGTCTAGCAACAAGGATTCCTGAATTTTATTAGAGACTTGCGCTCAAAGAACAGATTGACCCCGACGTGATTTGAACACGCAACCTTCTGATCTGGAGTAAGACGCGCTGCCGTTGCGCTACGAGGCCCTGTGCTTTTGTCAAATTGCTTATCTAGTTATAGGGTCTAGCAACAAGGATTCCTGAATTTTATTAAAGACTTGCGCTCAAAGAAGAGATTGTTCCCGCAACCTTCAGATCTGGAGTCAGACAGGATACCATTGTCCCACGAGACCCTGTGCTTTTGTCAAATTGCTTATCTAGTTATAGGGTCTAGCAACAAGGATTCCTGAATTTTATTAAAGACTTGGGCTCAAAGAAGAGATTGTTCCCGCAACCTTCAGATCTGGAGTCAGACGCGCTACCATTGTGCCACAAGGCCCTGCACTTTTGTCAAATTGCTTATCTAGTTATAGGGTCTAGCAACAAGGATTCCTGAATTTTATTAAAGACTTGCGCTCAAAGGAGAGATTGACCCCAACGTGATTTGACCACGCAACCTTCTGATCTGGAGTCAGACGCGCTGCCGATGCGCCACAAGGCCGGGCACTTTTGTCAAATTGCTTATCTAGTTATAGGGTCTAGCAACAAGGATTCCTGAATTTTATTAAAGACTTGCGCTCAAAGAAGAGATTGACCCCGACGTGATTTCAACACGCAACCTTCTGATCTGGAGTCAGACGCGCTGCCGTTGCGCCACAAGGCCGGCCGCTTTTGTCAAATTGCTTATCTAGTTATAGGGTCTAGCAACAAGGATTCTTGAATTTTATTAAAGACTTGCGCTCAAAGAAGAGACTGTTACCGCAACCTTCAGATCTGGAGTCAGACGCGCTACCATTGTGCCACGAGGCCCTGCGCTTTTGTCAAATTGCTTATCTAGTTATAGGGTCTAGCAACAAGGATTCCTGAATTTTATTAAAGACTTGCGCTCAAAGAAGAGATTGACCCCGACGTGATTCGAACACGCAACCTTCTGATCTGGAGTCAGAAGCGCTGCCATTGCGCCAAGAGGCCCTGCGCTTTTGTCAAATTGCTTATCTAGTTATAGGGTCTAGCAACAAGGATTCTTGAATTTTATTAAAGACTTGCGCTCAAAGAAGAGATTGTTCCCGCAACCTTCTGATCTGGAGTCAGACGCGCTGCCGTTGCGCCACGAGGCCCTGAGTTTTTATCATATTGCTTATCTAGTTATAGGGTCTAGGAACAAGGATTCCTGAATTTTATTAAAGACTTGCGCTCGAAGAAAAGATTGACCCCGACGTGATTTGAACACGCAACTTTCTGATCTGGAGTCAGACGCGCTGCCGTTGCGCTACGAGGCCCTGCGCTTTTTTGTCAAATTGCTTATCTAGTTATAGGGTCTAGCAACAAGGATTCCTGAATTTTATTAAGGACTTGAGCTCAAAGAAGAGATTGACCCCGACGTGATTTGGACACACAACCTTCTGATCTGGAGTCAGACGCGCTGCCGTTGCGCCACAAGGCCGGGCGCTTTTGTCAAATTGCTTATCTAGTTATAGGGTCTAGCAACAAGGATTCCTGAATTTTATTAAAGACTTGCGCTCAAAGAAGGGATAGATTCCTGAATTTTATTAAAGACTTGCAACCTTCTGATCTGGAGTCAGACGGGCTACCATTGTCCCAAGAGACCCTGCGCTTTTGTCAAATTGCTTATCTAGTTATAGGGTCTAGCAACAAGGATTCCTGAATTTTATTAAAGACTTGGGCTCAAAGAAGAGATTGTTCCCGCAACCTTCAGATCTGGAGTCAGACGCGCTACCATTGTGCCACAAGGCCCTGCGCTTTTTTAAAAGTGCTTATCTAGTTATAGGGTCTAGCAACAAGGATTCCTGAATTTTATTAAAGACTTGCGCTCAAAGAAGAGATTGTTCCCGCAACCTTCAGATCTGGAGTCAGACGGGCTACCATTGTGTCACACCCCTGCACTTTTGTGAAATTGCTGAGCTCGTTATAGGGTCTAGCAACAAGGGTTCCTGAATTTTTTTAAAGACTTGCGCTCAAAGAAGGGATAGATTCCTGAATTTTATTAAAGACTTGCAACCTTCTGATCTGGAGTCAGACGGGCTACCATTGTCCCACGAGACCCTGCGCTTTTGTCAAATTGCTTATCTAGTTATAGGGTCTAGCAACAAGGATTCCTGAATTTTATTAAAGACTTGAGCTCAAAGAAGAGATTGTTCCCGCAACCTTCAGATCTGGAGTCAGACGCGCTACCATTGTGCCACAAGGCCCTGTGCTTTTGTCAAATTGCTTATCTAGTTATAGGGTCTAGCAACAAGGATTCCTGAATTTTATTAAAGACTTGCGCTCAAAGAAGAGATTGACCCCGACGTGATTTGACCACGCAACCTTCTGATCTGGAGTCAGACGCGCTGCCGTTGCGCCACAAGGCCGGGCGCTTTTGTCAAATTGCTTATCTAGTTATAGGGTCTAGCAACAAGGATTCCTGAATTTTATTAAAGACTTGCGCTCAAAGAAGAGATTGACCCCGACGTGATTTGAACACGCAACCTTCTGATCTGGAGTCAGACGCGCTGCCGTTGCGCCACAAGGCCGGGCGCTTTTGTCAAATTGCTTATCTAGTTATAGGGTCTAGCAACAAGGATTCTTGAATTTTATTAAAGACTTGCGCTCAAAGAAGAGATTGTTCCCACAACCTTCTGATCTGGAGTCAGACGCGCTGCCGTTGCGCCACGTTGCCCTGCGCTTTTGTCAAATTGCTTATCTAGTTATAGGGTCTAGCAACAAGGATTCCTGAATTTTATTAGAGACTTGCGCTCAAAGAACAGATTGACCCCGACGTGATTTGAACACGCAACCTTCTGATCTGGAGTAAGACGCGCTGCCGTTGCGCTACGAGGCCCTGTGCTTTTGTCAAATTGCTTATCTAGTTATAGGGTCTAGCAACAAGGATTCCTGAATTTTATTAAAGACTTGCGCTCAAAGAAGAGATTGTTCCCGCAACCTTCAGATCTGGAGTCAGACAGGATACCATTGTCCCACGAGACCCTGTGCTTTTGTCAAATTGCTTATCTAGTTATAGGGTCTAGCAACAAGGATTCCTGAATTTTATTAAAGACTTGGGCTCAAAGAAGAGATTGTTCCCGCAACCTTCAGATCTGGAGTCAGACGCGCTACCATTGTGCCACAAGGCCCTGCACTTTTGTCAAATTGCTTATCTAGTTATAGGGTCTAGCAACAAGGATTCCTGAATTTTATTAAAGACTTGCGCTCAAAGGAGAGATTGACCCCAACGTGATTTGACCACGCAACCTTCTGATCTGGAGTCAGACGCGCTGCCGATGCGCCACAAGGCCGGGCACTTTTGTCAAATTGCTTATCTAGTTATAGGGTCTAGCAACAAGGATTCCTGAATTTTATTAAAGACTTGCGCTCAAAGAAGAGATTGACCCCGACGTGATTTCAACACGCAACCTTCTGATCTGGAGTCAGACGCGCTGCCGTTGCGCCACAAGGCCGGCCGCTTTTGTCAAATTGCTTATCTAGTTATAGGGTCTAGCAACAAGGATTCTTGAATTTTATTAAAGACTTGCGCTCAAAGAAGAGATTGTTCCCACAACCTTCTGATCTGGAGTCAGACGCGCTGCCGTTGCGCCACGTTGCCCTGCGCTTTTGTCAAATTGCTTATCTAGTTATAGGGTCTAGCAACAAGGATTCTTGAATTTTATTAAAGACTTGGGCTCAAAGAAGAGATTAATCCCGCAACCTTCAGATCTGGAGTCAGACAGGCTACCATTGTGCCACACCCCTGCACTTCTGTGAAATTGCTGAGCTCGTTATAGGGTCTAGCAACAAGGATTCCTGAATTTTATTAAAGACTTGCGCTCAAAGAAGAGATTGACCCCGACGTGATTTGAACACGCAACCTTCTGATCTGGAGTCAGACGCGCTGCCGTTGCGCCACAAGAAGGGGCGCTTTTGTCAAATTGCTTATCTATTTATAGGGTCTAGCAACAAGGATTCCTGAATTTTATTAAAGACTTGCGCTCAAAGAAGAGATTTACCCCGACGTGATTTGAACACGCAACCTTCTGATCTGGAGTCAGACGGGCTACCATTGTCCCACGAGGCCCTGGGCTTTTGGCAAATTGCTTATCAAGTTATAGGGTCTAGCAACAAGTATTCCTGAATTTTATTAAAGACTTGCGCTCAAAGAAGAGATTGACCCTGACGTGATTTGAACACGCAACCTTCTGAACTGGAGTCAGACGCGCTGCCGTTGCGCTACGAGGCCCTGCGCTTTTGTCAAATTGCTTATCTAGTTATAGGGTCTAGCAACAAGGATTCCTGAATTTTATTAAAGACTTGCGCTCAAAGAAGAGATTGACCCCGACGTGATTTGAACACGCAACCTTCTGATCTGGAGTCAGACGCGCTACCATTGTGCGCAAATTGCTTATCTAGTTATAGGGTCTAGCAACAAGGATTCCTGAATTTTATTAAAGACTTGCGCTCAAAGAAGAGAATGACCCCGACGTGATTTGACCCCGCAACCTTCTGATCTGGAGTCAGACGCGCTACTGTTGCGCCACAAGGCCCTGCGCTATTGTCAAATTGCTTATCTAGTTATAGGGTCTAGCAACAAGGATTCCTGAATTTTATTAAAGACTTGCGCTCAAAGAAGAGATTGACCCCGACGTGATTTGAACACATCCAACCTTCACATCCGGAGTCAGACGCGCTACCATTGTGCCAAGAGGCCCTGCACTATTGTCAAATTGCTTATCTAGTTATAGGGTCTAGCAAGCGGGATTCCTGAATTTTATTAAATACTTGCGCTCAAAGAACAGATTGACCCTGACGTGATTTGAACACGCAACCTTCTGATCTGGAGTCAGACGCG
This sequence comes from Tiaroga cobitis, assembly GCA_030578255.1. NCBI lineage: Eukaryota > Metazoa > Chordata > Actinopteri > Cypriniformes > Leuciscidae > Tiaroga > Tiaroga cobitis. Next base: position 29,697,319 of record CM060608.1, on the reverse strand, counting down.
CTGCCGTTGCGCCACGAGGCCCTGCGCTTTTGTCACATTGCTTATCTAGTTACAGGGTCTAGCAACAAGGATTCCTGAATTTTATTAAAGACTTGCGCTTTAAAGAAGAGATTGACCCCGACGTGATTTGAACACGCAACCTTCTGATCTGGAGTCAGACGCGCTGCCGTTGCGCCACGAGGCCCTGTGCTTTCGTCAAATTGCTTATCTAGTTATAGGGTCTAGCAACAAGGATTCCTGAATTTTATTAAAGACTTGCGCTCAAAGAAGAGACTGTTACCGCAACCTTCAGATCTGGAGTCAGACGCGCTACCATTGTGCCACGAGGCCCTGCGCTTTTGTCAAATTGCTTATCTAGTTATAGGGTCTAGCAACAAGGATTCCTGAATTTTATTAAAGACTTGCGCTCAAAGAAGAGATTGACCCCGACGTGATTCGAACACGCAACCTTCTGATCTGGAGTCAGAAGCGCTGCCATTGCGCCAAGAGGCCCTGCGCTTTTGTCAAATTGCTTATCTAGTTATAGGGTCTAGCAACAAGGATTCTTGAATTTTATTAAAGACTTGCGCTCAAAGAAGAGATTGTTCCCGCAACCTTCTGATCTGGAGTCAGACGCGCTGCCGTTGCGCCACGAGGCCCTGAGTTTTTATCATATTGCTTATCTAGTTATAGGGTCTAGGAACAAGGATTCCTGAATTTTATTAAAGACTTGCGCTCGAAGAAAAGATTGACCCCGACGTGATTTGAACACGCAACTTTCTGATCTGGAGTCAGACGCGCTGCCGTTGCGCTACGAGGCCCTGCGCTTTTTTGTCAAATTGCTTATCTAGTTATAGGGTCTAGCAACAAGGATTCCTGAATTTTATTAAGGACTTGAGCTCAAAGAAGAGATTGACCCCGACGTGATTTGGACACACAACCTTCTGATCTGGAGTCAGACGCGCTGCCGTTGCGCCACAAGGCCGGGCGCTTTTGTCAAATTGCTTATCTAGTTATAGGGTCTAGCAACAAGGATTCCTGAATTTTATTAAAGACTTGCGCTCAAAGAAGGGATAGATTCCTGAATTTTATTAAAGACTTGCAACCTTCTGATCTGGAGTCAGACGGGCTACCATTGTCCCAAGAGACCCTGCGCTTTTGTCAAATTGCTTATCTAGTTATAGGGTCTAGCAACAAGGATTCCTGAATTTTATTAAAGACTTGGGCTCAAAGAAGAGATTGTTCCCGCAACCTTCAGATCTGGAGTCAGACGCGCTACCATTGTGCCACAAGGCCCTGCGCTTTTTTAAAAGTGCTTATCTAGTTATAGGGTCTAGCAACAAGGATTCCTGAATTTTATTAAAGACTTGCGCTCAAAGAAGAGATTGTTCCCGCAACCTTCAGATCTGGAGTCAGACGGGCTACCATTGTGTCACACCCCTGCACTTTTGTGAAATTGCTGAGCTCGTTATAGGGTCTAGCAACAAGGGTTCCTGAATTTTTTTAAAGACTTGCGCTCAAAGAAGGGATAGATTCCTGAATTTTATTAAAGACTTGCAACCTTCTGATCTGGAGTCAGACGGGCTACCATTGTCCCACGAGACCCTGCGCTTTTGTCAAATTGCTTATCTAGTTATAGGGTCTAGCAACAAGGATTCCTGAATTTTATTAAAGACTTGAGCTCAAAGAAGAGATTGTTCCCGCAACCTTCAGATCTGGAGTCAGACGCGCTACCATTGTGCCACAAGGCCCTGTGCTTTTGTCAAATTGCTTATCTAGTTATAGGGTCTAGCAACAAGGATTCCTGAATTTTATTAAAGACTTGCGCTCAAAGAAGAGATTGACCCCGACGTGATTTGACCACGCAACCTTCTGATCTGGAGTCAGACGCGCTGCCGTTGCGCCACAAGGCCGGGCGCTTTTGTCAAATTGCTTATCTAGTTATAGGGTCTAGCAACAAGGATTCCTGAATTTTATTAAAGACTTGCGCTCAAAGAAGAGATTGACCCCGACGTGATTTGAACACGCAACCTTCTGATCTGGAGTCAGACGCGCTGCCGTTGCGCCACAAGGCCGGGCGCTTTTGTCAAATTGCTTATCTAGTTATAGGGTCTAGCAACAAGGATTCTTGAATTTTATTAAAGACTTGCGCTCAAAGAAGAGATTGTTCCCACAACCTTCTGATCTGGAGTCAGACGCGCTGCCGTTGCGCCACGTTGCCCTGCGCTTTTGTCAAATTGCTTATCTAGTTATAGGGTCTAGCAACAAGGATTCCTGAATTTTATTAGAGACTTGCGCTCAAAGAACAGATTGACCCCGACGTGATTTGAACACGCAACCTTCTGATCTGGAGTAAGACGCGCTGCCGTTGCGCTACGAGGCCCTGTGCTTTTGTCAAATTGCTTATCTAGTTATAGGGTCTAGCAACAAGGATTCCTGAATTTTATTAAAGACTTGCGCTCAAAGAAGAGATTGTTCCCGCAACCTTCAGATCTGGAGTCAGACAGGATACCATTGTCCCACGAGACCCTGTGCTTTTGTCAAATTGCTTATCTAGTTATAGGGTCTAGCAACAAGGATTCCTGAATTTTATTAAAGACTTGGGCTCAAAGAAGAGATTGTTCCCGCAACCTTCAGATCTGGAGTCAGACGCGCTACCATTGTGCCACAAGGCCCTGCACTTTTGTCAAATTGCTTATCTAGTTATAGGGTCTAGCAACAAGGATTCCTGAATTTTATTAAAGACTTGCGCTCAAAGGAGAGATTGACCCCAACGTGATTTGACCACGCAACCTTCTGATCTGGAGTCAGACGCGCTGCCGTTGCGCCACAAGGCCGGGCACTTTTGTCAAATTGCTTATCTAGTTATAGGGTCTAGCAACAAGGATTCCTGAATTTTATTAAAGACTTGCGCTCAAAGAAGAGATTGACCCCGACGTGATTTCAACACGCAACCTTCTGATCTGGAGTCAGACGCGCTGCCGTTGCGCCACAAGGCCGGGCGCTTTTGTCAAATTGCTTATCTAGTTATAGGGTCTAGCAACAAGGATTCTTGAATTTTATTAAAGACTTGCGCTCAAAGAAGAGATTGTTCCCACAACCTTCTGATCTGGAGTCAGACGCGCTGCCGTTGCGCCACGTTGCCCTGCGCTTTTGTCAAATTGCTTATCTAGTTATAGGGTCTAGCAACAAGGATTCTTGAATTTTATTAAAGACTTGGGCTCAAAGAAGAGATTAATCCCGCAACCTTCAGATCTGGAGTCAGACAGGCTACCATTGTGCCACACCCCTGCACTTCTGTGAAATTGCTGAGCTCGTTATAGGGTCTAGCAACAAGGATTCCTGAATTTTATTAAAGACTTGCGCTCAAAGAAGAGATTGACCCCGACGTGATTTGAACACGCAACCTTCTGATCTGGAGTCAGACGCGCTGCCGTTGCGCCACAAGAAGGGGCGCTTTTGTCAAATTGCTTATCTATTTATAGGGTCTAGCAAGCGGGATTCCTGAATTTTATTAAATACTTGCGCTCAAAGAACAGATTGACCCTGACGTGATTTGAACACGCAACCTTCTGATCTGGAGTCAGACGCGCTGCCGTTGCGCCACGAGGCCCTGCGCTTTTGTCACATTGCTTATCTAGTTACAGGGTCTAGCAACAAGGATTCCTGAATTTTATTAAAGACTTGCGCTTTAAAGAAGAGATTGACCCCGACGTGATTTGAACACGCAACCTTCTGATCTGGAGTCAGACGCGCTGCCGTTGCGCCACGAGGCCCTGTGCTTTCGTCAAATTGCTTATCTAGTTATAGGGTCTAGCAACAAGGATTCCTGAATTTTATTAAAGACTTGCGCTCAAAGAAGAGACTGTTACCGCAACCTTCAGATCTGGAGTCAGACGCGCTACCATTGTGCCACGAGGCCCTGCGCTTTTGTCAAATTGCTTATATAGTTATAGGGTCTAGCAAGTCAGACGCGCTGCCGTTGCGCCACGAGGCCCTGTGCTTTCGTCAAATTGCTTATCTAGTTATAGGGTCTAGCAACAAGGATTCCTGAATTTTATTAAAGACTTGCGCTCAAAGAAGAGACTGTTACCGCAACCTTCAGATCTGGAGTCAGACGCGCTACCATTGTGCCAAGAGGCCCTGCACTATTGTCAAATTGCTTATCTAGTTATAGGGTCTAGCAAGCGGGATTCCTGAATTTTATTAAATACTTGCGCTCAAAGAACAGATTGACCCTGACGTGATTTGAACACGCAACCTTCTGATCTGGAGTCAGACGCGCTGCCGTTGCGCCACGAGGCCCTGCGCTTTTGTCACATTGCTTATCTAGTTACAGGGTCTAGCAACAAGGATTCCTGAATTTTATTAAAGACTTGCGCTTTAAAGAAGAGATTGACCCCGACGTGATTTGAACACGCAACCTTCTGATCTGGAGTCAGACGCGCTGCCGTTGCGCCACGAGGCCCTGTGCTATTGTCAAATTGCTTATCTAGTTATAGGGTCTAACAACAAGGATTCCTGAATTTTATTAAAGACTTGCGCTCAAAGAAGAGACTGTTACCGCAACCTTCAGATCTGGAGTCAGCCGCGCTGCCGTTGCGCCACGAGGCCCTGCGTTTTTGTCATATTGCTTATCTAGTTATAGGGTCTAGCAACAAGGATTCCTGAATTTTATTAAAGACTTGCGCTCGAAAAAAAGATTGACCCCGACGTGATTTGAACACGCAACCTTCTGATCTGGAGTCAGACGCGCTACCGTTGCGCCACGAGGCCCTGTGCTTTTGTCAAATTGCTTATCTAGTTATAGGGTCTAGCAACAAGGATTCCTGAATTTTATTAAAGAGTTGCGCTCAAAGAAGAGATTGTTCCCGCAACCTTCAGATCTGGAGTCAGACGGGCTACCATTGTGTCACACCCCTGCACTTTTGTGAAATTGCTGAGCTCGTTATAGGGTCTAGCAACAAGGGTTCCTGAATTTTTTTAAAGACTTGCGCTCAAAGAAGGGATAGATTCCTGAATTTTATTAAAGACTTGCGCTCAAAGAAGGGATAGATTCCTGAATTTTATTAGTCAAGTCAAGTCAAGTCATCTTCATTTATATAGCGCTTTTAACAATGGATTGTTTCAAAGCAGCTTTACAGAGATAAACATATAATTTAAGGTAACAGATTGTTTTGGCATTATAGCGGTTCTTGAATAATGTTATTTCCAGCTAAAGTTAACTTTGATTGATTCACCTCCGTCGAAATGATCAGACTTTTAAACGCGAACCTGTGATTAACGCTGACGGCGTTCACATGCTCATTCAGAATTGATTCTATAGTTATGTGCTTTTTAAAATATGTGCGCAGGTTTATAATTCATACAACCCAGCCTAAACAAACTACTTTTCTTGCCTATAAATTTTGATACAGAATTTTGTTTTATTTTATCACTTCGGGGTACGCGAGCCGGAATTCACAACGCTTTATCTGTAGAGTGGGAAAGGGATCCTCCATAGGGAGAGGATAGTGGACACTTCAGCACTGCATTGTCATCGGGTCCAGGCGGATCTCCTTCGTCAGATCTGGACACGGCCTGGATCCGGCAGGCTGCGGGAAAACCTCGGGATAAACAAAGACACTAATATTAGCGTAGATGCCATTCTTCTTATGATGTAGCGAGTACATCAAGATTTAACGGAAGTGTTCCCAGTTCCGGCTGACCTAATCTATGCAGCCTAACATTGAATTTATAGAAGTCTATAGTGCGTTATGTGTATGCTAGGTCAAAGAGATGTGTTTTTAGTCTAGCTTTGAACTGACAGAGTGTGTCTGCTTCCCGGACAATGGTAGGAAGACTGTTCCAAAGTTTTGGTGCTAAATAGGAAAAGGATCTACCGCCAGCAGTCGATTTAGATATTCTAGGTATTATCAACTGACCGGAATTTTGAGATCGCAATGGACGTGAAGGACTATAATACGTTAAGAGCTCGCTCAAGTACTGCGGAGCTAAACCATTTAGTGCTTTGTAGGTAATCAACAATATTTTAAAATTTATACGATGTTTAATAGGGAGCCAATGCAGTGTTGACAGAACCGGGCTAATATGGTCATATTTCCTGGTTCTGGTAAGAACTCGAGCTGCGGCGTTTTGAACTAGCTGTAGTTTATTTATTAAGCGTGCAGGGCAACCACCCAGTAGAGCATTACAATAATCTAGCCTTGAGGTCATGAACGCATGGACTAATTGTTCCGCATTTCCCAATGAGAGCATATGGCGTATTTTAGATATATTTTTAAGATGGAAAAATGCAGTTTTACAGATACTAGACACGTGGCTTTCAAAAGAAAGGTTGGTATCAAAGAGCACACCCAGGTTCCTAACCGACGACGAAGACTTGACAGAGCAGCCATCAAGTGTTAGACAGTATTCTGGGTTATTACGTGTGGAAGTTTTTTGTCCAATAATTAGAATCTCTGTCTTTTCAGAATTTAGTAGTAGGAAATTACTAGTCATCCAATTTTTTATATCAGCTATGCATTCCGTTAATTTTGTGAATTGGTAAGTTTCGTTGGGTTTTGAAGAAATATACAGCTGAGTATCATCGGCATAACAGTGAAAGCTAACTCCATGTTTCCTAATGATATCTCCTAATGGTAGCATGTACAGAGTGAACAGCAGCGGTCCTAGTACTGAGCCTTGTGGTACGCCATACTGAACTTGTGATCGATAAGACATCTCTTCATTTACTGCTACAAACTGATAACGGTCAGATAAGTATGATTTAAACCATGCTAGTGCAATTCCACTAATGCCCACATAGTTTTCTAGTCTATTTAAAAGAATGTTGTGGTCAATTGTGTCAAATGCAGCACTAAGATCGAGTAACACTAATAGAGAGATACAACCACGATCCGATGATAAGAGCAAATCATTTGTGACTCTAATGAGAGCGGTCTCAGTGCTATGGTACGGTCTAAATCCGGACTGAAAATCCTCGCAGATATCATTTCTTTCTAGAAAGGAACACAGTTGTGAAGATACTGCTTTTTCTAATATCTTTGACAGAAAAGGCAGATTCGAGATCGGCCTGTAATTGACTAATTCTGTAGGATCAAGTTGTGTTTTTTTAACAAGCGGTTTTATCATAGCCAGTTTAAAGGTTTTTGGTACGTATCCTAGAGACAAAGATGAATTAATGATATTAAGAAGAGGATATATGACCTCTGGAAACATCTCTTTCAGTAGCTTAGTCGGTATAGGATCTAACATACAAGTTGTCGATTTAGATGAATTAACGAGTTTGCTGAATTCTTCCTCTCCTATAGCAACAAATGAATCAAATTTTTCCTCAGGGAGACTACAATGCACTTCCTGATGCGATACTGTGGTAGACGGTTGCATAGTTATAATTTTGTCCCTGATATTATCAATCTTATAAGTGAAGATATTAAAGACTTGCAACCTTCTGATCTGGAGTCAGACGGGCTACCATTGTCCCACGAGACCCTGCGCTTTTGTCAAATTGCTTATCTAGTTATAGGGTCTAGCAACAAGGATTCCTGAATTTTATTAAAGACTTGAGCTCAAAGAAGAGATTGTTCCCGCAACCTTCAGATCTGGAGTCAGACGCGCTACCATTGTGCCACAAGGCCCTGTGCTTTTGGCAAATTGCTTATCTAGTTATAGGGTCTAGCAACAAGGATTCCTGAATTTTATTAAAGACTTGCGCTCAAAGAAGAGATTGACCCCGACGTGATTTGACCACGCAACCTTCTGATCTGGAGTCAGACGCGCTGCCGTTGCGCCACAAGGCCGGGCGCTTTTGTCAAATTGCTTATCTAGTTATAGGGTCTAGCAACAAGGATTCTTGAATTTTATTAAAGACTTGCGCTCAAAGAAGAGATTGTTCCCACAACCTTCTGATCTGGAGTCAGACGCGCTGCCGTCGCGCCACGTTGCCCTGCGCTTTTGTCAAATTGCTTATCTAGTTATAGGGTCTAGCAACAAGGATTCCTGAATTTTATTAGAGACTTGCGCTCAAAGAATAGATTGACCCCGACGTGATTTGAACACGCAACCTTCTGATCTGGAGTAAGACGCGCTGCCGTTGCGCTACGAGGCCCTGCGCTTTTGTCAAATTGCTTATCTAGTTATAGGGTCTAGCAACAAGGATTCCTGAATTTTATTAAAGACTTGCGCTCAAAGAAGAGATTGTTCCCGCAACCTTCAGATCTGGAGTCAGACAGGCTACCATTGTCCCACGAGACCCTGTGCTTTTGTCAAATTGCTTATCTAGTTATAGGGTCTAGCAACAAGGATTCCTGAATTTTATTAAAGACTTGGGCTCAAAGAAGAGATTGTTCCCGCAACCTTCAGATCTGGAGTCAGACGCGCTACCATTGTGCCACAAGGCCCTGCACTTTTGTCAAATTGCTTATCTAGTTATAGGGTCTAGCAACAAGGATTCCTGAATTTTATTAAAGACTTGCGCTCAAAGGAGAGATTGACCCCAACGTGATTTGACCACGCAACCTTCTGATCTGGAGTCAGACGCGCTGCCGTTGCGCCACAAGGCCGGGCACTTTTGTCAAATTGCTTATCTAGTTATAGGGTCTAGCAACAAGGATTCCTGAATTTTATTAAAGATTTGCGCTCAAAGAAGAGATTGACCCCGACGTGATTTCAACACGCAACCTTCTGATCTGGAGTCAGACGCGCTGCCGTTGCGCCACAAGGCCGGGCGCTTGTGTCAAATTGCTTATCTAGTTATAGGGTCTAGCAACAAGGATTCTTGAATTTTATTAAAGACTTGCGCTCAAAGAAGAGATTGTTCCCACAACCTTCTGATCTGGAGTCAGACGCGCTGCCGTTGCGCCACGTTGCCCTGCGCTTTTGTCAAATTGCTTATCTAGTTATAGGGTCTAGCAACAAGGTTTCTTGAATTTTATTAAAGACTTGGGCTCAAAGAAGAGATTAATCCCGCAACCTTCAGATCTGGAGTCAGACAGGCTACCATTGTGCCACACCCCTGCACTTCTGTGAAATTGCTGAGCTCGTTATAGGGTCTAGCAACAAGGATTCCTGAATTTTATTAAAGACTTGCGCTCAAAGAAGAGATTGACCCCGACGTGATTTGAACACGCAACCTTCAGATCTGGAGTCAGACGCGCTGCCGTTGCGCCACAAGAAGGGGCGCTTTTGTCAAATTGCTTATCTATTTATAGGGTCTAGCAACAAGGATTCCTGAATTTTATTAAAGACTTGCGCTCAAAGAAGAGATTTACCCCGACGTGATTTGAACACGCAACCTTCTGATCTGGAGTCAGACGGGCTACCATTGTCCCACGAGGCCCTGGGCTTTTGTCAAATTGCTTATCAAGTTATAGGGTCTAGCAACAAGTATTCCTGAATTTTATTAAAGACTTGCGCTCAAAGAAGAGATTGACCCTGACGTGATTTGAACACGCAACCTTCTGAACTGGAGTCAGACGCGCTGCCGTTGCGCTACGAGGCCATGCGCTTTTGTCAAATTGCTTATCTAGTTATAGGGTCTAGCAACAAGGATTCCTGAATTTTATTAAAGACTTGCGCTCAAAGAAGAGATTGACCCCGACGTGATTTGAACACGCAACCTTCTGATCTGGAGTCAGACGCGCTACCATTGTGCGCAAATTGCTTATCTAGTTATAGGGTCTAGCAACAAGGATTCCTGAATTTTATTAAAGACTTGCGCTCAAAGAAGAGATTGACCCCGACGTGATTTGAACACATCCAACCTTCACATCCGGAGTCAGACGCGCTACCATTGTGCCAAGAGGCCCTGCACTATTGTCACATTGCTTATCTAGTTACAGGGTCTAGCAACAAGGATTCCTGAATTTTATTAAAGACTTGCGCTTTAAAGAAGAGATTGACCCCGACGTGATTTGAACACGCAACCTTCTGATCTGGAGTCAGACGCGCTGCCGTTGCGCCACGAGGCCCTGTGCTATTGTCAAATTGCTTATCTAGTTATAGGGTCTAGCAACAAGGATTCCTGAATTTTATTAAAGACTTGCGCTCAAAGAAGAGACTGTTACCGCAACCTTCAGATCTGGAGTCAGACGCGCTGCCGTTGCGCTACGAGGCCCTGCGCTTTTGTCAAATTGCTTATCTAGTTATAGGGTCTAGCAACAAGGATTCCTGAATTTTATTAAAGACTTGCGCTCAAAGAAGAGATTGACCCCGACGTGATTTGAACACGCAACCTTCTGATCTGGAGTCAGACGCGCTACCATTGTGCGCAAATTGCTTATCTAGTTATAGGGTCTAGCAACAAGGATTCCTGAATTTTATTAAAGACTTGCGCTCAAAGAAGAGATGGTTCCCACAACCTTCAGATCTGGAGTCAGACTTTAATTTTATTAAAGGCTTGTGCTCAAAGAGGAGATTGACCCCGACGTGATTTGAACACGCAACCTTCTGATCTGGAGTCAGACGCGCTACCATTGTGCGCAAATTGCTTATCTAGTTATAGGGTCTAGCAACAAGGATTCCTGAATTTTATTAAAGACTTGGGCTCAAAGAAGAGATTGTTCCCGCAACCTTCTGATCTGGAGTCAGACGCGCTGCCGTTGCGCCACGAGGCCCTGCGCTTTTGTCATATTGCTTATCTAGTTATAGGGTCTAGCAACAAGGATTCCTGAATTTTATTAAAGACTTGCGCTCGAAGAAAAGATTGACCCCGACGTGATTTGAACACGCAACCTTCTGATCTGGAGTCAGACGCGCTACCGTTGCGCCACGAGGCCCTGTGCTTTCGTCAAATTGCTTATCTAGTTATAGGGTCTAGCAACAAGGATTCCTGAATTTTATTAAAGACTTGCGCTCAAAGAAGAGATTGTTCCCACATCCTTCAGATCTGGAGTCAGACGCGCTACCATTGTGCCACGAGGCCCTGGGCTTTTGTCAAATTGCTTATCTCGTTATAGGATCTAGCAAAAATGATTCCTGAATTTTATTAAAGAATTGCGCTCAAAGAGGAGATTGACCCCGACGTGATTTGAACACGCAACCTTCTGATCTGGAGTCAGACGCGCTGCCGTTGCGCTACGAGGCCCTGCGCTTTTGTCAAATTTCTTATCTAGTTATAGGGTCTAGCAACAAGAATTCTTGAATTTTATTAAAGACTTGCGCTCAAAGAAGAGATTGTTCCCGCAACCTTCTGATCTGGAGTCAGACGCGCTGCCGTTGCGCCACGAGGCCCTGCGTTTTTTTCATATTGCTTATCTAGTTATAGGGTCTAGCAACAAGGATTCCTGAATTTTATTAAAGACTTGCGCTCAAAGAAGAGATTGACCCCGACGTGATTTGAACACGCAACCTTCTGATCTGGAGTCAGACGCGCTACCATTGCGCCACGAGGCCATGCGCTTTTGTCAAATTGCTTATCTAGTTATAGGGTCTAGCAACAAGGATTTTTGAATTTTATTAAAGACTTGCGCTCAAAGAAGAGATTGTTCCCACAACCTTCTGATCTGGAGTCAGACGCGCTGCCGTTGCACCACTAGACCCTGCGCTTTTGTCAAATTGCTTATCTAGTTATAGGGTCTAGCAACAAGGATTCCTGAATTTTATTAAAGACTTGCGCTCAAAGAAGAGATTGACCCCGACGTGATTTGAACACGCAACCTTCTGATCTGGAGTCAGACGCGCTACCATTGTGCCACACCCCTGCACTTCTATGAAATTGTTGAGCTCGTTATAGGGTCTAGCAACAAGGATTCCTGAATTTTATTAAAGACTTGCGCTCAAAGAAGAGATTGACCCCGACGTGATTTGAACACGCAACCTTCTGATCTGGAGTCAGACGCGCTGCCGTTGCGCCACAAGAAGGGGCGCTTTTGTCAAATTGCTTATCTATTTATAGGGTCTAGCAACAAGGATTCCTGAATTTTATTAAAGACTTGCGCTCAAAGAAGAGATTTACCCCGACGTGATTTGAACACGCAACCTTCTGATCTGGAGTCAGACGGGCTACCATTGTCCCACGAGGCCCTGGGCTTTTGTCAAATTGCTTATCAAGTTATAGGGTCTAGCAACAAGTATTCCTGAATTTTATTAAAGACTTGCGCTCAAAGAAGAGATTGACCCTGACGTGATTTGAACACGCAACCTTCTGAACTGGAGTCAGACGCGCTGCCGTTGCGCTACGAGGCCCTGCGCTTTTGTCAAATTGCTTATCTAGTTATAGGGTCTAGCAACAAGGATTCCTGAATTTTATTAAAGACTTGCGCTCAAAGAAGAGATTGACCCCGACGTGATTTGAACACGCAACCTTCTGATCTGGAGTCAGACGCGCTACCATTGTGCGCAAATTGCTTATCTAGTAATAGGGTCTAGCAACAAGGATTCCTGAATTTTATTAAAGACTTGCGCTCAAAGAAGAGATGGTTCCCACAACCTTCAGATCTGGAGTCAGACTTTAATTTTATTAAAGGCTTGCGCTCAAAGAGGAGATTGACCCCGACGTGATTTGAACACACAACCTTCTGATCTGGAGTCAGACGCGCTGCCGTTGCGCCACGAGGGCCAGCGCTTTTGTCAAATTGCTTATCTAGTTATAGGGTCTAGCAACAAGGATTCCTGAATTTTATTAAAGACTTGCGCTCAAAGAAGAGATTGACCCCGACGTGATTTGAACACGCAACCTTCTGATCTGGAGTCAGACGCGCTGCCGTTGCGCCACGAGGCCCTGTGCTATTGTCAAATTGCTTATCTAGTTATAGGGTCTAACAACAAGGATTCCTGAATTTTATTAAAGACTTGCGCTCAAAGAAGAGACTGTTACCGCAACCTTCAGATCTGGAGTCAGCCGCGCTGCCGTTGCGCCACGAGGCCCTGCGTTTTTGTCATATTGCTTATCTAGTTATAGGGTCTAGCAACAAGGATTCCTGAATTTTATTAAAGACTTGCGCTCGAAAAAAAGATTGACCCCGACGTGATTTGAACACGCAACCTTCTGATCTGGAGTCAGACGCGCTACCGTTGCGCCACGAGGCCCTGTGCTTTTGTCAAATTGCTTATCTAGTTATAGGGTCTAGCAACAAGGATTCCTGAATTTTATTAAAGAGTTGCGCTCAAAGAAGAGATTGTTCCCGCAACCTTCAGATCTGGAGTCAGACGGGCTACCATTGTGTCACACCCCTGCACTTTTGTGAAATTGCTGAGCTCGTTATAGGGTCTAGCAACAAGGGTTCCTGAATTTTTTTAAAGACTTGCGCTCAAAGAAGGGATAGATTCCTGAATTTTATTAAAGACTTGCGCTCAAAGAAGGGATAGATTCCTGAATTTTATTAAAGACTTGCAACCTTCTGATCTGGAGTCAGACGGGCTACCATTGTCCCACGAGACCCTGCGCTTTTGTCAAATTGCTTATCTAGTTATAGGGTCTAGCAACAAGGATTCCTGAATTTTATTAAAGACTTGAGCTCAAAGAAGAGATTGTTCCCGCAACCTTCAGATCTGGAGTCAGACGCGCTACCATTGTGCCACAAGGCCCTGTGCTTTTGGCAAATTGCTTATCTAGTTATAGGGTCTAGCAACAAGGATTCCTGAATTTTATTAAAGACTTGCGCTCAAAGAAGAGATTGACCCCGACGTGATTTGACCACGCAACCTTCTGATCTGGAGTCAGACGCGCTGCCGTTGCGCCACAAGGCCGGGCGCTTTTGTCAAATTGCTTATCTAGTTATAGGGTCTAGCAACAAGGATTCTTGAATTTTATTAAAGACTTGCGCTCAAAGAAGTGATTGTTCCCACAACCTTCTGATCTGGAGTCAGACGCGCTGCCGTCGCGCCACGTTGCCCTGCGCTTTTGTCAAATTGCTTATCTAGTTATAGGGTCTAGCAACAAGGATTCCTGAATTTTATTAGAGACTTGCGCTCAAAGAATAGATTGACCCCGACGTGATTTGAACACGCAACCTTCTGATCTGGAGTAAGACGCGCTGCCGTTGCGCTACGAGGCCCTGCGCTTTTGTCAAATTGCTTATCTAGTTATAGGGTCTAGCAACAAGGATTCCTGAATTTTATTAAAGACTTGCGCTCAAAGAAGAGATTGTTCCCGCAACCTTCAGATCTGGAGTCAGACAGGCTACCATTGTCCCACGAGACCCTGTGCTTTTGTCAAATTGCTTATCTAGTTATAGGGTCTAGCAACAAGGATTCCTGAATTTTATTAAAGACTTGGGCTCAAAGAAGAGATTGTTCCCGCAACCTTCAGATCTGGAGTCAGACGCGCTACCATTGTGCCACAAGGCCCTGCACTTTTGTCAAATTGCTTATCTAGTTATAGGGTCTAGCAACAAGGATTCCTGAATTTTATTAAAGACTTGCGCTCAAAGGAGAGATTGACCCCAACGTGATTTGACCACGCAACCTTCTGATCTGGAGTCAGACGCGCTGCCGTTGCGCCACAAGGCCGGGCACTTTTGTCAAATTGCTTATCTAGTTATAGGGTCTAGCAACAAGGATTCCTGAATTTTATTAAAGATTTGCGCTCAAAGAAGAGATTGACCCCGACGTGATTTCAACACGCAACCTTCTGATCTGGAGTCAGACGCGCTGCCGTTGCGCCACAAGGCCGGGCGCTTGTGTCAAATTGCTTATCTAGTTATAGGGTCTAGCAACAAGGATTCTTGAATTTTATTAAAGACTTGCGCTCAAAGAAGAGATTGTTCCCACAACCTTCTGATCTGGAGTCAGACGCGCTGCCGTTGCGCCACGTTGCCCTGCGCTTTTGTCAAATTGCTTATCTAGTTATAGGGTCTAGCAACAAGGTTTCTTGAATTTTATTAAAGACTTGGGCTCAAAGAAGAGATTAATCCCGCAACCTTCAGATCTGGAGTCAGACAGGCTACCATTGTGCCACACCCCTGCACTTCTGTGAAATTGCTGAGCTCGTTATAGGGTCTAGCAACAAGGATTCCTGAATTTTATTAAAGACTTGCGCTCAAAGAAGAGATTGACCCCGACGTGATTTGAACACGCAACCTTCAGATCTGGAGTCAGACGCGCTGCCGTTGCGCCACAAGAAGGGGCGCTTTTGTCAAATTGCTTATCTATTTATAGGGTCTAGCAACAAGGATTCCTGAATTTTATTAAAGACTTGCGCTCAAAGAAGAGATTTACCCCGACGTGATTTGAACACGCAACCTTCTGATCTGGAGTCAGACGGGCTACCATTGTCCCACGAGGCCCTGGGCTTTTGTCAAATTGCTTATCAAGTTATAGGGTCTAGCAACAAGTATTCCTGAATTTTATTAAAGACTTGCGCTCAAAGAAGAGATTGACCCTGACGTGATTTGAACACGCAACCTTCTGAACTGGAGTCAGACGCGCTGCCGTTGCGCTACGAGGCCATGCGCTTTTGTCAAATTGCTTATCTAGTTATAGGGTCTAGCAACAAGGATTCCTGAATTTTATTAAAGACTTGCGCTCAAAGAAGAGATTGACCCCGACGTGATTTGAACACGCAACCTTCTGATCTGGAGTCAGACGCGCTACCATTGTGCGCAAATTGCTTATCTAGTTATAGGGTCTAGCAACAAGGATTCCTGAATTTTATTAAAGACTTGCGCTCAAAGAAGAGATTGACCCCGACGTGATTTGAACACATCCAACCTTCACATCCGGAGTCAGACGCGCTACCATTGTGCCAAGAGGCCCTGCACTATTGTCACATTGCTTATCTAGTTACAGGGTCTAGCAACAAGGATTCCTGAATTTTATTAAAGACTTGCGCTTTAAAGAAGAGATTGACCCCGACGTGATTTGATCACGCAACCTTCTGATCTGGAGTCAGACGCGCTGCCGTTGCGCCACGAGGCCCTGTGCTATTGTCAAATTGCTTATCTAGTTATAGGGTCTAGCAACAAGGATTCCTGAATTTTATTAAAGACTTGCGCTCAAAGAAGAGACTGTTACCGCAACCTTCAGATCTGGAGTCAGACGCGCTGCCGTTGCGCTACGAGGCCCTGCGCTTTTGTCAAATTGCTTATCTAGTTATAGGGTCTAGCAACAAGGATTCCTGAATTTTATTAAAGACTTGCGCTCAAAGAAGAGATTGACCCCGACGTGATTTGAACACGCAACCTTCTGATCTGGAGTCAGACGCGCTACCATTGTGCGCAAATTGCTTATCTAGTTATAGGGTCTAGCAACAAGGATTCCTGAATTTTATTAAAGACTTGCGCTCAAAGAAGAGATGGTTCCCACAACCTTCAGATCTGGAGTCAGACTTTAATTTTATTAAAGGCTTGTGCTCAAAGAGGAGATTGACCCCGACGTGATTTGAACACGCAACCTTCTGATCTGGAGTCAGACGCGCTACCATTGTGCGCAAATTGCTTATCTAGTTATAGGGTCTAGCAACAAGGATTCCTGAATTTTATTAAAGACTTGGGCTCAAAGAAGAGATTGTTCCCGCAACCTTCTGATCTGGAGTCAGACGCGCTGCCGTTGCGCCACGAGGCCCTGCGCTTTTGTCATATTGCTTATCTAGTTATAGGGTCTAGCAACAAGGATTCCTGAATTTTATTAAAGACTTGCGCTCGAAGAAAAGATTGACCCCGACGTGATTTGAACACGCAACCTTCTGATCTGGAGTCAGACGCGCTACCGTTGCGCCACGAGGCCCTGTGCTTTCGTCAAATTGCTTATCTAGTTATAGGGTCTAGCAACAAGGATTCCTGAATTTTATTAAAGACTTGCGCTCAAAGAAGAGATTGTTCCCACATCCTTCAGATCTGGAGTCAGACGCGCTACCATTGTGCCACGAGGCCCTGGGCTTTTGTCAAATTGCTTATCTCGTTATAGGATCTAGCAAAAATGATTCCTGAATTTTATTAAAGAATTGCGCTCAAAGAGGAGATTGACCCCGACGTGATTTGAACACGCAACCTTCTGATCTGGAGTCAGACGCGCTGCCGTTGCGCTACGAGGCCCTGCGCTTTTGTCAAATTTCTTATCTAGTTATAGGGTCTAGCAACAAGAATTCTTGAATTTTATTAAAGACTTGCGCTCAAAGAAGAGATTGTTCCCGCAACCTTCTGATCTGGAGTCAGACGCGCTGCCGTTGCGCCACGAGGCCCTGCGTTTTTTTCATATTGCTTATCTAGTTATAGGGTCTAGCAACAAGGATTCCTGAATTTTATTAAAGACTTGCGCTCAAAGAAGAGATTGACCCCGACGTGATTTGAACACGCAACCTTCTGATCTGGAGTCAGACGCGCTACCATTGCGCCACGAGGCCATGCGCTTTTGTCAAATTGCTTATCTAGTTATAGGGTCTAGCAACAAGGATTTTTGAATTTTATTAAAGACTTGCGCTCAAAGAAGAGATTGTTCCCACAACCTTCTGATCTGGAGTCAGACGCGCTGCCGTTGCACCACTAGACCCTGCGCTTTTGTCAAATTGCTTATCTAGTTATAGGGTCTAGCAACAAGGATTCCTGAATTTTATTAAAGACTTGCGCTCAAAGAAGAGATTGACCCCGACGTGATTTGAACACGCAACCTTCTGATCTGGAGTCAGACGCGCTACCATTGTGCCACACCCCTGCACTTCTATGAAATTGCTGAGCTCGTTATAGGGTCTAGCAACAAGGATTCCTGAATTTTATTAAAGACTTGCGCTCAAAGAAGAGATTGACCCCGACGTGATTTGAACACGCAACCTTCTGATCTGGAGTCAGACGCGCTGCCGTTGCGCCACAAGAAGGGGCGCTTTTGTCAAATTGCTTATCTATTTATAGGGTCTAGCAACAAGGATTCCTGAATTTTATTAAAGACTTGCGCTCAAAGAAGAGATTTACCCCGACGTGATTTGAACACGCAACCTTCTGATCTGGAGTCAGACGGGCTACCATTGTCCCACGAGGCCCTGGGCTTTTGTCAAATTGCTTATCAAGTTATAGGGTCTAGCAACAAGTATTCCTGAATTTTATTAAAGACTTGCGCTCAAAGAAGAGATTGACCCTGACGTGATTTGAACACGCAACCTTCTGAACTGGAGTCAGACGCGCTGCCGTTGCGCTACGAGGCCCTGCGCTTTTGTCAAATTGCTTATCTAGTTATAGGGTCTAGCAACAAGGATTCCTGAATTTTATTAAAGACTTGCGCTCAAAGAAGAGATTGACCCCGACGTGATTTGAACACGCAACCTTCTGATCTGGAGTCAGACGCGCTACCATTGTGCGCAAATTGCTTATCTAGTAATAGGGTCTAGCAACAAGGATTCCTGAATTTTATTAAAGACTTGCGCTCAAAGAAGAGATGGTTCCCACAACCTTCAGATCTGGAGTCAGACTTTAATTTTATTAAAGGCTTGCGCTCAAAGAGGAGATTGACCCCGACGTGATTTGAACACACAACCTTCTGATCTGGAGTCAGACGCGCTGCCGTTGCGCCACGAGGGCCAGCGCTTTTGTCAAATTGCTTATCTAGTTATAGGGTCTAGCAACAAGGATTCCTGAATTTTATTAAAGACTTGCGCTCAAAGAAGAGATTGACCCCGACGTGATTTGAACACGCAACCTTCTGATCTGGAGTCAGACGCGCTACCATTGTGCGCAAATTGCTTATCTAGTTATAGGGTCTAGCAACAAGGATTCCTGAATTTTATTAAAGACTTGAGCTCTAAGAAGAGATTGTTCCCGCAACCTTCAGATCTGGAGTCAGACAGGCTACCATTGTGCCACACCCCTGCACTTCTGTGAAATTGCTGAGCTCGTTATAGGGTCTAGCAACAAGGATTCCTGAATTTTATTAAAGACTTGCGCTCAAAGAAGAGATTGACCCCGACGTGATTTGAACACGCAACCTTCTGATCTGGAGTCAGACGCGCTGCCGTTGCGCCACAAGAAGGGGCGCTTTTGTCAAATTGCTTATCTATTTATAGGGTCTAGCAACAAGGATTCCTGAATTTTATTAAAGACTTGCGCTCAAAGAAGAGATTTACCCCGACGTGATTTGAACACGCAACCTTCTGATCTGGAGTCAGACGGGCTACCATTGTCCCACGAGGCCCTGGGCTTTTGTCAAATTGCTTATCAAGTTATAGGGTCTAGCAACAAGTATTCCTGAATTTTATTAAAGACTTGCGCTCAAAGAAGAGATTGACCCTGACGTGATTTGAACACGCAACCTTCTGAACTGGAGTCAGACGCGCTGCCGTTGCGCTACGAGGCCCTGCGCTTTTGTCAAATTGCTTATCTAGTTATAGGGTCTAGCAACAAGGATTCCTGAATTTTATTAAAGACTTGCGCTCAAAGAAGAGATTGTTCCCGCAACCTTCAGATCTGGAGTCAGACGCGCTACCATAGTGCCACAAGGCCCTGTGCTTTTGGCAAATTGCTCATCTAGTTATAGGGTCTAGCAACAAGGATTCCTGAATTTTATTAAAGACTTGCGCTCAAAGAAGAGAATGACCCCGACATGATTTGACCCCGCAACCTTCTGATCTGGAGTCAGACGCGCTACTGTTGCGCCACAAGGCCCTGCGCTATTGTCAAATTGCTTATCTAGTTATAGGGTCTAGCAACAAGGATTCCTGAATTTTATTAAAGACTTGCGCTCAAAGAAGAGATTGACCCCGACGTGATTTGAACACATCCAACCTTCACATCCGGAGTCAGACGCGCTACCATTGTGCCAAGAGGCCCTGCACTATTGTCAAATTGCTTATCTAGTTATAGGGTCTAGCAAGCGGGATTCCTGAATTTTATTAAATACTTGCGCTCAAAGAACAGATTGACCCTGACGTGATTTGAACACGCAACCTTCTGATCTGGAGTCAGACGCGCTGCCGTTGCGCCACGAGGCCCTGCGCTTTTGTCACATTGCTTATCTAGTTACAGGGTCTAGCAACAAGGATTCCTGAATTTTATTAAAGACTTGCGCTTTAAAGAAGAGATTGACCCCGACGTGATTTGAACACGCAACCTTCAGATCTGGAGTCAGACGCGCTGCCGTTGCACCACGAGGCCCTGTGCTTTCGTCAAATTGCTTATCTAGTTATAGGGTCTAGCAACAAGGATTCCTGAATTTTATTAAAGACTTGCGCTCAAAGAAGAGATTGTTCCCGCAACCTTCTGATCTGGAGTCAGACGCGCTGCCGTTGCGCCACGAGGCCCTGCGTTTTTGTCATATTACTTATCTAGTTATAGGGTCTAGCAACAAGGATTCCTGAATTTTATTAAAGACTTGCGCTCAAAGAAGAGATTGACCCCGACGTGATTTGAACACACAACCTTCTGATCTGGAGTCAGACGCGCTACCGTTGCACCACGAGGCCATGGGCTTTTGTCAAATTGCTTATCTAGTTATAGGGTCTAGCAACAAGGATTTTAGAATTTTATTAAAGACTTGCGCTCAAAGAAGAGACTGTTCCCGCAACCTTCAGATCTGGAGTCAGACGCGCTACCATTGTGCCACGAGGCCCTGCGCTTTTGTCAAATTGCTTATATAGTTATAGGGTCTAGCAACAAGGATTACTGAATTTTTCTAAAGGCTTGCGCTCAAAGAGGAGATTGACCCCGACGTGATTTGAACACGCAACCTTCTGATCTGGAGTCAGACGCGCTGCCGTTGCGCTACGAGGCCCTGCGCTTTTGTCAAATTGCTTATCTAGTTATAGGGTCTAGCAACAAGGATTCCTGAATTTTATTAAAGACTTGCGCTCAAAGAATAGATTGTTCCCGCAACCTTCAGATCTGGAGTCAGACGGGCTACCATTGTGCCACACCCCTGCACTTTTGTGAAATTGCTTAGCTCGTTATAGGGTCAGGCAACAAGGGTTCCTGAATTTTTTTAAAGACTTGCGCTCAAAGAAGGGATAGATTCCTGAATTTTATTAAAGACTTGCAACCTTCTGATCTGGAGTCAGACGGGCTACCATTGTCCCAAGAGACCCTGCGCTTTTGTCAAATTGCTTATCTAGTTACAGGGTCTAGCAACAAGGATTCCTGAATTTTATTAAAGACTTGCGCTTTAAAGAAGAGATTGACCCCGACGTGATTTGAACACGCAACCTTCAGATCTGGAGTCAGACGCGCTGCCGTTGCACCACGAGGCCCTGTGCTTTCGTCAAATTGCTTATCTAGTTATAGGGTCTAGCAACAAGGATTCCTGAATTTTATTAAAGACTTGCGCTCAAAGAAGAGATTGTTCCCGCAACCTTCTGATCTGGAGTCAGACGCGCTGCCGTTGCGCCACGAGGCCCTGCGTTTTTGTCATATTACTTATCTAGTTATAGGGTCTAGCAACAAGGATTCCTGAATTTTATTAAAGACTTGCGCTCAAAGAAGAGATTGACCCCGACGTGATTTGAACACACAACCTTCTGATCTGGAGTCAGACGCGCTACCGTTGCACCACGAGGCCATGGGCTTTTGTCAAATTGCTTATCTAGTTATAGGGTCTAGCAACAAGGATTTTAGAATTTTATTAAAGACTTGCGCTCAAAGAAGAGACTGTTCCCGCAACCTTCAGATCTGGAGTCAGACGCGCTACCATTGTGCCACGAGGCCCTGCGCTTTTGTCAAATTGCTTATATAGTTATAGGGTCTAGCAACAAGGATTACTGAATTTTTCTAAAGGCTTGCGCTCAAAGAGGAGATTGACCCCGACGTGATTTGAACACGCAACCTTCTGATCTGGAGTCAGACGCGCTGCCGTTGCGCTACGAGGCCCTGCGCTTTTGTCAAATTGCTTATCTAGTTATAGGGTCTAGCAACAAGGATTCCTGAATTTTATTAAAGACTTGCGCTCAAAGAAGAGATTGTTCCCGCAACCTTCAGATCTGGAGTCAGACGGGCTACCATTGTGCCACACCCCTGCACTTTTGTGAAATTGCTTAGCTCGTTATAGGGTCAGGCAACAAGGGTTCCTGAATTTTTTTAAAGACTTGCGCTCAAAGAAGGGATAGATTCCTGAATTTTATTAAAGACTTGCAACCTTCTGATCTGGAGTCAGACGGGCTACCATTGTCCCAAGAGACCCTGCGCTTTTGTCAAATTGCTTATCTAGTTATAGGGTCTAGCAACAAGGATTCCTGAATTTTATTAAAGACTTGGGCTCAAAGAAGAGATTGTTCCCGCAACCTTCAGATCTGGAGTCAGACGCGCTACCACTGTGCCATAATGCCCTGCGCTTTTGTCAAATTGCTTATCTAGTTATAGGGTCTAGCAACAAGGATTCCTGAATTTCATTAAAGACTTGCGCTCAAAGAAGAGATTGACCCCGACGTGATTTGAACACGCAACCTTCTGATCTGGAGTCAGACGCGCTTCCGTTGCGCCACGAGGCCCTGCGCTTTGGGCAAATTGCTTATCTAGTTATAGGGTCTAGCAACAAGAATTCTTGAATTTTATTAAAGACTTGCGCTCAAAGAAGAGATTGTTCCCGCAACCTTCTGATCTGGAGTCAGACGCGCTGCCGTTGCGCCACGAGGCCCTGCGTTTTTGTCATATTGCTTATCTAGTTATAGGGTCTAGCAACAAGGATTCCTGAATTTTATTAAAGACTTGCGCTCAAAGAAGAGATTGACCCCGACGTGATTTGAACACGCAACCTTCTGATCTGGAGTCAGACGCGCTGCCGTTGCGCCACGAGGCCCTGCGTTTTTGTCATATTGCTTATCTAGTTATAGGGTCTAGCAACAAGGATTCCTGAATTTTATTAAAGACTTGCGCTCAAAGAAGAGATTGACCCCGACGTGATTTGAACACGCAATCTTCTGATCTGGAGTCAGACGCGCTACCGTTGCGCCACGAGGCCATGCGCTTTTGTCAAATTGCTCATCTAGTTATAGGGTCTAGCAACAAGGATTCCTGAATTTTATTAAAGACTTGCGCTCAAAGAAGAGAATGACCCCGACGTGATTTGACCCCGCAACCTTCTGATCTGGAGTCAGACGCGCTACTGTTGCGCCACAAGGCCCTGCGCTATTGTCAAATTGCTTATCTAGTTATAGGGTCTAGCAACAAGGATTCCTGAATTTTATTAAAGACTTGCGCTCAAAGAAGAGATTGACCCCGACGTGATTTGAACACATTCAACCTTCACCTCCGGAGTCAGACGCGCTACCATTGTGCCAAGAGGCCCTGAACTATTGTCAAATTGCTTATCTAGTTATAGGGTCTAGCAAGCGGGATTCCTGAATTTTATTAAATACTTGCGCTCAAAGAACAGATTGACCCTGACGTGATTTGAACACGCAACCTTCTGATCTGGAGTCAGACGCGCTGCCATTGCGCCACGAGGCCCTGCGCTTTTGTCACATTGCTTATCTAGTTACAGGGTCTAGCAACAAGAATTCTTGAATTTTATTAAAGACTTGCGCTCAAAGAAGAGATTGTTCCCGCAATCTTCTGATCTGGAGTCAGACGCGCTGCCGTTGCGCCACGAGGCCCTGCGTTTTTGTCATATTGCTTATCTAGTTATAGGGTCTAGCAACAAGGATTCCTGAATTTTATTAAAGACTTGCGCTCAAAGAAGAGATTGACCCCGACGTTATTTGAACACGCAACCTTCTGATCTGGAGTCAGACGCGCTGCCGTTGCGCCACGAGGCCCTGTGCTTTCGTCAAATTGCTTATCTAGTTATAGGGTCTAGCAACAAGGATTCCTGAATTTTATTAAAGACTTGCGCTCAAAGAAGAGATTGTTCCCGCAACCTTCAGATCTGGAGTCAGACGGGCTACCATTGTGCCACACCCCTGCACTGTTTTGAAATTGCTTAGCTCGTTATAGGGTCAGGCAACAAGGGTTCCTGAATTTTTTTAAAGACTTGCGCTCAAAGAAGGGATAGATTCCTGAATTTTATTAAAGACTTGCAACCTTCTGATCTGGAGTCAGACGGGCTACCATTGTCCCAAGAGACCCTGCGTTTTTGTCAAATTGCTTATCTAGTTATAGGGTCTAGCAACAAGGATTCCTGAATTTTATTAAAGACTTGGGCTCAAAGAAGAGATTGTTCCCGCAACCTTCAGATCTGGAGTCAGACGCGCTACCATTGTGCCACAAGGCCCTGCGCTTTTGTCAAATTGCTTATCTAGTTATAGGGTCTAGCAACAAGGATTCCTGAATTTTATTAAAGACTCGCGCTCAAAGAAGAGATTGACCCCGACGTGATTTGAACACGCAACCTTCTGATCTGGAGTCAGACGCGCTTCCGTTGCGCCACGAGGCCCTGCGCTTTGGTCAAATTGCTTATCTAGTTATAGGGTCTAGCAACAAGAATTCTTGAATTTTATTAAAGACTTGCGCTCAAAGAAGAGATTGTTCCCGCAACCTTCTGATCTGGAGTCAGACGCGCTGCCGTTGCGCCACGAGGCCCTGCGTTTTTGTCATATTGCTTATCTAGTTATAGGGTCTAGCAACAAGGATTCCTGAATTTTATTAAAGACTTGCGCTCAAAGAAGAGATTGACCCCGACGTGATTTGAACACGCAACCTTCTGATCTGGAGTCAGACGCGCTACGGTTGCGCCACGAGGCCATGCGCTTTTGTCAAATTGCTTATCTAGTTATAGGGTCTAGCAACAAGGATTTTTGAATTTTATTAAAGACTTGCGCTCAAAGAAGAGATTGTTCCCACAACCTTCTGATCTGGAGTCAGACGCGCTGCCGTTGCACCACTAGGCCCTGCGCTTTTGTCAAATTGCTTATCTAGTTATAGGGTCTAGCAACAAGGATTCCTGAATTTTATTAAAGACTTGCGCTCAAAGAAGAGATTGACCCCGACGTGATTTGAACACGCAACCTTCTGATCTGGAGTCAGACGCGCTACCATTGTGCCACAAGGCCCTGCGCTATTGTCAAATTGCTTATCTAGTTATAGGGTCTAGCAACAAGGATTCCTGAATTTTATTAAAGACTTACGCTCAAAGAAGAGATTGACCCCGACGTGATTTGAACACGCAACCTTCTGATCTGGAGTCAGATGCGCTACCATTGTGCCACGAGGCCCTTCACTTTTTGTCAAATTGCTCACCTAGTTATAGGGTCTAGCAACAAGGATTCCTGAATTTTATTAAAGACTTGAGCTCAAAGAAGAGATTGTTCCCGCAACCTTCAGATCTGGAGTCAGACAGGCTACCATTGTGCCACACCCCTGCACTTCTGTGAAATTGCTGAGCTCGTTATAGGGTCTAGCAACAAGGATTCCTGAATTTTATTAAAGACTTGCGCTCAAAGAAGAGATTGACCCCGACGTGATTTGAACACGCAACCTTCAGATCTGGAGTCAGACGCGCTACCATTGTGGCACAAGGCCCTGCGCTTTTGTCAAATTGCTTAGCTCGTTATAGGGTCAGGCAACAAGGGTTCCTGAATTTTTTTAAAGACTTGCGCTCAAAGAAGGGATAGATTCCTGAATTTTATTAAAGACTTGCAACCTTCTGATCTGGAGTCAGACGGGCTACCATTGTCCCAAGAGACCCTGCGCTTTTGTCAAATTGCTTATCTAGTTATAGGGTCTAGCAACAAGGATTCCTGAATTTTATTAAAGACTTGGGCTCAAAGAAGAGATTGTTCCCGCAACCTTCAGATCTGGAGTCAGACGCGCTACCATTGTGCCACAAGGCCCTGCGCTTTTGTCTAATTGCTTATCTAGTTATAGGGTCTAGCAACAAGGATTCCTGAATTTTATTAAAGACTTGCGCTCAAAGAAGAGATTGTTCCCACAACCTTCTGATCTGGAGTCAGACGCGCTGCCGTTGCACCACTAGGCCCTGCGCTTTTGTCAAATTGCTTATCTAGTTATAGGGTCTAGCAACAAGAATTCTTGAATTTTATTAAAGACTTGCGCTCAAAGAAGAGATTGTTCCCGCAACCTTCTGATCTGGAGTCAGACGCGCTGCCGTTGCGCCACGATGCCCTGCGTTTTTGTCATATTGCTTATCTAGTTATAGGGTCTAGCAACAAGGATTCCTGAATTTTATTAAAGACTTGCGCTCAAAGAAGAGATTGACCCCGACGTGATTTGAACACGCAACCTTCTGATCTGGAGTCAGACGCGCTTCCGTTGCGCCACGAGGCCATGCGCTTTTGTCAAATTGCTTATCTAGTTATAGGGTCTAGCAACAAGGATTTTTGAATTTTATTAAAGACTTGCGCTCAAAGAAGAGACTGTTCCCGCAACTTTCAGATCTGGAGTCAGACGCGCTGCCGTTGCACCACTAGGCCCTGCGCTTTTGTCAAATTGCTTGTCTAGTTATAGGGTCTAGCAACAAGGATTCCTGAATTTTATTAAAGACTTGCGCTCAAAGAAGAGATTGACCCCGACGTGATTTGAACACGCAACCTTCTGATCTGGAGTCAGACGCGCTACCATTCTGCCACAAGGCCCTGCGCTTTTGTCAAATTGCTTATCTAGTTATAGGGTCTAGTAACAAGGATTCCTGAATTTTATTAAAGACTTCCGCTCAAAGAAGAGATTGACCCCGACGTGATTTGAACACGCAACCTTCTGATCTGGAGTCAGACGCGCTACCATTGTGCCACGAGGCCCTGCACTTTTGTCAAATTGCTCATCTAGTTATAGGGTCTAGCAACAATGATTCCTGAATTTTATTAAAGACTTGAGCTCAAAGAAGAGATTGTTCCCGCAACCTTCAGATCTGGAGTCAGACAGGCTACCATTGTGCCACACCCCTGCACTTCTGTGAAATTGCTGAGCTCGTTATAGGGTCTAGCAACAAGGATTCCTGAATTTTATTAAAGACTTGCGCTCAAAGAAGAGATTGACCCCGACGTGATTTGAACACGCAACCTTCTGATCTAGAGTCAGACGCGCTGCCGTTGCGCCACAACAAGGGGCGCTTTTATCAAATTGCTTATCTAGTTATAGGGTCTAGCAACAAGGATTCCTGAATTTTATTAAAGACTTGTGCTCAAAGAAGAGATTGACCCCGACGTGATTTGAACACGCAACCTTCTGATCTGGAGTCAGACGGGCTACCATTGTCCCACGAAGACCTGGGCTTTTGTCAAATTGCTTATCTAGTTATAGGGTCTAGCAACAAGTATTCCTGAATTTTATTAAAGACTTGCGCGTTTAAAGAAGAGATTGACCCTGACGTGATTTGACTTGAATTGATTTGAACCTTCTGAACTGGAGTCAGACGCGCTGCCGTTGCGCTACGAGGCCCTGCGCTTTTGCCAAATTGCTTATCTAGTTATAGGGTCTAGCAACAAGGATTCCTGAATTTTATTAAAGACTTGCGCTCAAAGAAGAGATATTTCCCGCAACCTTCAGATCTGGAGTCAGACGGGCTACCATTGTGCCACACCCCTGCACTTTTGTGAAATTGCTTAGCTCGTTATAGGGTCAGGCAACAAGGGTTCCTGAATTTTTGTAAAGACTTGCGCTCAAAGAAGGGATAGATTCCTGAATTTTATTAAAGACTTGCAACCTTCTGATCTGGAGTCAGACGCGCTACCATTGTGCCACAAGGCCCTGCGCTTTTGTCAAATTGCTTATCTAGTCATAGGGTCTAGCAACAAGGATTCCTGAATTTTATTAAAGACTTGCGCTCAAAGAAGAGATTGACCCTGACGTGATTTGACTTGAATTGATTTGAACCTTCTGAACTGGAGTCAGACGCGCTGCCGTTGCGCTACGAGGCCCTGCGCTTTTGCCAAATTGCTTATCTAGTTATAGGGTCTAGCAACAAGGATTCCTGAATTTTATTAAAGGCTTGCTGCTCAAAGAATAGATTGACCCTGACGTGATTTGAACACGCAACCTTCTGATCTGGAATCAGACGCGCTACCGTTGTCCCACGAGACCCTGCGCTTTTGTCAAATTGCTTATCTAGTTATAGGCAAGGCAAGGCAAGGCAAGTTTATTTATATAGCACATTTCATACACAATGGTAATTCAAAGTGCTTTACATAGAAGAAATAAAAATAAAAAATACAAATAAAAAATAAAAAGAAATAACCATAATTAAAACAGTTTAGAATAAAGAAATTAAAATAATCAAACAAATAAGAATAATTAAAACAGTTTAGATTAAAAAACAAAATAAAGTACAGTAAAAACAGTCGGACGAACAGTGGCACAGTGCTCATTCAGTAAATGCACAGCTAAACAGATGTGTTTTGAGTCTGGATTTGAATGTGACTACTGTAGGAGCACATCTGATCTCCTCTGGAAGCTGGTTCCAGCTGCGGCTGGCATAATAGCTAAAAGCAGACTCTCCTTGCTTAGAGTGAACCCTTGGTATTTCTAGCTGATGTGATCCTAATGATCTGAGTGATCTGTTGGGTTTATATTCAGTGAGCATATCTGCAATATATTGAGGTCCTAACCCATTGAATGATTTATATACCAGTAATAATACTTTAAAGTCAATCCTAAATGTAACTGGGAGCCAGTGTAAAGACTTGAGGACTGGTGTGATATGTTCATATTTTCTGGTTCTACTCAGAATCCTAGCAGCAGCGTTCTGTATGAGCTGCAACTGTCTCATGGTCTTTTTAGGAAGGCCAGTGAGGAGTCCATTACAATAATCCACCCTGCTGGTGATTAAAGCATGCACAAGTTTCTCTAAGTCTTGACTTGACACAAAGCATCTAATTCTTGCAATATTTTTCAGATGATAGTATGCTGATTTAGTTATTGCTTTGACATGACTACTGAAACTAAGGTCTGACTCTAGAGATACACCAAGATTCCGGACTTGATTTTTAGTTGTTAGACCCCTAGCGTCAAGGTATGCATTCACCTTAAGAACTTCCTCTTTGTTTCCAAACGCAATGACTTCAGTTTTGTCTTTGTTTAACTGAAGAAAGTTTTGGCACATCCAACTGTTTACTTCATCAATGCATTGGCACAAGGAGTCAATGGGGCTGTAGTCGTTAGGCGATAGGGCTAAGTAGAGCTGTGTGTCGTCTGCATAGCTGTGGTAAGAGATAAGGTTCTTTCTCATTATTTGGCTCATTGGGAGCATATACAGGTTGAATAGGAGTGGTGCAAGAATTGAGCCTTGAGGGACTCCGCATGTCATGGATGTCCACTCAGACTTATGGTCTCCTATGCTCACATAATAACCTCTCCCTTCTAAGTATGACCTGAACCATTTTAGGACTATCCCAGAAAGCCCCACCCAGTTTTCCAGCCTGTCAAGAAGTATGTCGTGATCGACAGTGTCAAATGCAGCACTGAGGTCGAGTAGTACCAGCACTGATAATTTGCCTGTATCAGTATTTAAGCGAATATCGTTTATTATCTTTATGAGAGCTGTCTCTGTGCTGTGATGCGATCGGAATCCAGATTGAAAATTGTCAAAGTATCCATTCAAGCTTAAGAATTTGTTCAGCTGATTGAGGACAACTTTTTCAATGATCTTGCCTATGAAAGGAAGATTTGAGATCGGTCTATAATTGCTTAATATAGTCTTATCCAGATTGCTCTTTTTCAAGAGGGGCTTGACAACTGCAGTTTTCAGGGAGTTTGGAAAACTACCAGAAAGAAGTGAGGCATTAACCACTTTTAGGAGATCTGCTTCTAAACTGTTTAACACACTTTTGAAGAAAGATGTGGGGAGTGCGTCAAGGGCGCAGGTTGATGTTTTAAGGTGCTGTATGGTTTCTTCCAAAATTTTGCCATCAATTTCTTTGAAATTAGACATAGTAACTACATTCTCAGGTTGTGGTCTGAACTGTCTGACCCCAGTGCGGCTCAATGATGTGCTGATCACCTTTCTGATATTATTAATTTTCTCAGAGAAGAAAGAGGCAAACTCACTGCACTTGCTGTCTGAGAGCATTTCACTGGGAATCTGGCTTGGGGGGTTTGTCAGTCTCTCTACAGTAGCAAAAAGAGTGCGTGTGTTGTTTAAGTTGCTGTTTATAATATTTGAGAAGAAAGTCTGTCTAGCTTTGCCTAGTTCCATATTGAAAGCATGGATGCTGTCTTTGTAGATGTTATAATGGACTACAAGTTTTGTCTTCCGCCACATGCGCTCTGCTTTTCTGCATGTTCTTTTCATATTTTGCACAGCTGTTGTGTTTCTCCAAGGTGCTTTTTGTCTAACACTCTTCCTGACTTTCACAGGAGCAATATCATCAATTACACTTTTGACTTTTGAGTTAAAGGAATCAAGGAGAAAATCAACAGAGTCAGCAGATATGCTTGGTTTTAAAGATATAGCCTTCGTAAATAGCACACTAGTGTTCTCATTTAAGCATCTCTTCTTGACAGACACAGATCTAGCTTCAATGGCAGGAGAGATCAATATATCAAAGAAAATACAGAAATGATCAGACAGTGCTACATCCTTAATAACAATCGATGAGATGTTTAAACCCTTACTGATAAGTCAATCTAGAGTGTGTCCACGATTGTGTGTGGGACCATGTACATGCTGAGTCAGATCAAAAGTTTTTAAAACAGTTTTGATTTCTTTTGCCATATTGTTTTCTGCATTATCTATGTGAATGTTAAAATCTCCAGTAATAGCAAAACAGTCAAACTCTGAGGAAATTGTTGATAACAGTTCTGTAAAGTCCTCAGCAAAGGCTGGAGAGTATTTTGGAGGCCTGTAAATAATGGTAAGTAAAATACGTGGGGCACCTTTTAACACAATACCCAGATATTCAAAAGAGGGGTAGTTACCAAATGATGTTTGCTTACATTGATAGACATCTTTAAAAAGAGCAGCGACTCCCC
Source organism: Tiaroga cobitis (assembly GCA_030578255.1). NCBI lineage: Eukaryota > Metazoa > Chordata > Actinopteri > Cypriniformes > Leuciscidae > Tiaroga > Tiaroga cobitis. Next base: position 29,666,633 of record CM060608.1, on the reverse strand, counting down.
CTCCTCTCCTAGCAGCTCTGCAGACACTCATAAAAGTAAAGTTAGGAGGGGATGTTTCATTTAGGACTGTTGCACTGCAGCTGTCTTCTAGCCAAGTTTCATTTAGAAGCATAAAATCCAGGTTGTATGTGGTTATTAAGTCATTGACTAGAAGTGATTTATTTTTAAGTGAGCGGATGTTTAAAAGTGCTAACTTAACAGTCTTACTTTTTGTTACTTTTGTCTTAGTTTGGCGTGCAATAGGCACCAGATTAGATGGGTTTGCTGTACGGCTTTTGAGGGCCTTAGACTTTCTATCATGTAATCGAACAGCAATAGGGAAAGATACAGGCACACTGGGATCCCGCTTGTTCTGTAAACATTTGAGAAAGTTACTGTTATCATAGCGAGGACCCGGCACATATCACTGAGAGCTGGTATCAGTTGTTTTTGGTTCACCTCGAGCCGATGGAGGAGGGTGTGGGCCCTGGCGTTTTTGCAGAGGCCGAAGAGCTCTCACAAGCGGAGAGCGAGCTGGGCCCGCAGGCTTTCGTGGTTTTGGGGCCTGACTTTTTTTGGTTGATGTCTGGGGGCTTGCAGATAGTTTGGTTCCAGCAAACACCAGTTTTTCCATTTTCTCTGAGAAACACAGAAGATGCTGTGGAGATGCTGGAGATAGGGATAACGTGTCTGGCGATAGGGTAGAGGCGGGAGGGGGCTGTTTCTCTGGTGTTATTGGAGGCTGTAAAATGCTGTCCTGGTTTTCCAGCAAGTCGTCCTTGGGTGCTGAATGTTGGAGCAGTTCTAGTATGTCACAGTCTGTCTGTGGTGAGCTCTGTGGGCAGGGCTCTGCTGAGATTGTGTCCGTGAGCAGAGGTTGTTTTGGCTGAGTGGTATTATCATTGTCCTTGCTTGACGTGTCAGCCGCATGTCCATCCAGGTGCTGAAGTGATGTCCTGTGGGCATTCATACTGTGTCCAGGTGTGTGTGTGCCATTCAGGTTGAGTGTATTGGCACACACTGCAGAAGGATGATTGAGGGAGAAGTAGATATTGTCCTTTAGCACTCTTGAACCAAGTTTGTTTGGGTGGAGCCCATCCTGTTGAAACAGTTGCCTCTGACTCCAGAAAAGATTGAAGTTGTCAATGAAGTTTACTCCTTTTATATTGCAGGTTTTTTGGAGCCATGTATTAAGCCCAAGCAACCGTGAAAATCTGTTTGTTCCTCTTGCTGGGAGTGGTCCACTGATGAATGTTTGTACTTTCAGTCTTTTGAGTGTTTCAAAAAGTTCATTGAAATCCTTCTTAAGGAGTTCTGACTGCTCTTTATGAATATCATTTTTCCCCACATGAATGATGAGTCGATTTGCAGTCTTATGTTTTATCAGAATGTTCTCAAGTTCCCTGTTTACATCAGAAGTCGTTGCTTGTGGAAGGTAGCACGTAGTTGTATCCCTGCTAATAATATTTCTGATTATGGAGTCACCCACTATCAGAGTCCTGTGCTCGGCTGCGCTCTGAGCTGAGTGCCGCTGTCTGCTTGACCTTGAGCGCCAGTTAGCATCAGTGTTAACTACTGGCTGATTCAGTCTTTGTTCAAACACATTCATCACGTTTGGGGATTCCTCATTTACATTCACTAATACTTCAAATCTGTTCTCAAGATGTATAGGTGGTGGTTGGAGACCAGTATTTGCAATCCTTGTCAGAGCCGTATCTGGGGTAGAGGAGGCTACTGCGGCAATATGTGATGCTCGTGGCAATCTGATGTCTTGAGTGCCTTTGGGTCTCGCTCCCTGTTTGTGCCACCGATTTGTAAGTCGATCGGCTTGTTTCCCTACACTCAGTATGGCCGGTCGAGGAGGACTAGATTCATGGGAATCACCGGCTGTAGGCTGAGGCCGTCCATGACGAAGCTCTGTTGTGTGTTCCGTCTGGTTTGGTGGTCCCACAAATAACTTTGTTTCAAGAGCTACAATCCTTTGTAAAAGTCTGTGGCAGTTAGTGCAGCAAGTAGATTCCAGAAAAGGCATTTTCTCTTATCCTTTAGAATGTAGGCAGTTGTGTTTTCCTCCCCGGAATGTAAGCAGTGGGAGGCTGGTTGAATAAAAGTATTCTGCTTTTTTTGTAGTAATCCAAGCGTTTGATGATTAGCTGAAGTTAAAATTAGGTGATAAAAAGAGATGAAATATAAAAATGATAGAGCAAAGCGGTAAGCAAGAGCGTCCGAACAGTAGCAGGAAGTCTCTCTTGCGTTATAGGGTCTAGCAACAAGGATTCCTGAATTTTATTAGAGACTTGCGCTCAAAGAACAGATTGACCCCGACGTGATTTGAACACGCAACCTTCTGATCTGGAGTCAGACGCGCTGCCGTTGCGCTACGAGGCCCTGCGCTTTTGTCAAATTGCTTATCTAGTTATAGGGTCTAACAACAAGGATTCCTGAATTTTATTAAAGACTTGCGCTCAAAGAAGAGATTGTTCCCGCAACCTTCAGATCTGGAGTCAGACGGGCTACCATTGTGCCACACCCCTGCACTTTTGTGAAATTGCTTAGCTCGTTATAGGGTCAGGCAACAAGGGTTCCTGAATTTTTTTAAAGACTTGCGCTCGAAGAAAAGATTGACCCCGACGTGATTTGAACACGCAACCTTCTGATCTGGAGTCAGACGCGCTGCCGTTGCGCTACGAGGCCCTACGCTTCTCTAAAAGTGCTTATCTAGTTATAGGGTCTAGCAACAAGGATTCCTGAATTTTATTAAAGACTTGCGCTCAAAGAAGAGACTGACCCCGACGTGATTTGAACACGCAACCTTCTGATCTGGAGTCAGAGGCGCTACCGTTGCGCCACGAGGCCATGCGCTTTAGTCAAATTGCTTATCTAGTTATAGGGTCTAGCAACAAGGATTTTTGAATTTTATTAAAGACTTGCGCTCAAAGAAGAGATTGTTCCCACAACCTTCTGATCTGGAGTCAGACGCGCTGCCGTTGCACCACTAGGCCCTGCGTTTTTGTCAAATTGCTTATCTAGTTATAGGGTCTAGCAACAAGGATTCCTGAATTTTATTAAAGACTTGCGCTCAAAGAAGAGATTGACCCCGACGTGATTTGAACACGCAACCTTCTGATCTGAAGTCAGACGCGCTGCCGTTGCGCCACGAGGCCCTGCGCTTTTTTGTCAACTTGCTTATCTAGTTATAGGGTCTAGCAACAAGGAATTCTGAATTTTATTAAGGACTTGAGCTTAAAGAAGAGATTGATCCCGACGTGATTTGGACACACAACCTTCTTATCTGGAGTCAGACACGCTGCCGTTGCGCCACGAGGCCCTGCGCTTTAGTCAAATTGCTTATCAAGTTATAGGGTCTAGCAACAAGGATTCCTGAATTTTATTAAAGACTTGCGTTCAAAGAAGAGATTGACCCCGACGTGATTTGAACACGCAACCTTCTGATCTGGAGTCAGACGGGCTACCATTGTCCCACGAGGCCCTGGGCTTTTGTCAAATTGCATAAGGTCTAGCAACAAGTATTCCTGAATTTTATTAAAGACTTGCACTCAAAGTAGAGATTGACCCTGACGTGCTTTGAACACGCAACCTTCTGAACTGGAGTCAGACGCGCTGCCGTTGCGCTACGAGGCCCTGAGCTTTTGTCAAATTGCTTATCTAGTTATAGGGTCTAGCAACAAGGATTTCTGAATTTTATTAAGGACTTGAGCTTAAAGAAGAGATTGATCCCGACGTGATTTGGACACACAACCTTCTTATCTGGAGTCAGACACGCTGCCGTTGCGCCACGAGGCCCTGCGCTTTAGTCAAATTGCTTATCAAGTTATAGGGTCTAGCAACAAGGATTCCTGAATTTTATTAAAGACTTGCGCTCAAAGAAGAGATTGACTCTGACGTGCTTTGAACACGCAACCTTCTGATCTGGAGTCAGACGCGCTACCATTGTGCCATGAGGCCCTGCGCGTTTGTCAAATTGCTTATCTAGTTATAGGGTCTAGCAACAGGGATTCCTGAATTTTATTAAAGGCTTGCGCTCAAAGAGGAGATTGACCCCGACGTGATTTGAACACGCAACCTTCTGATCTGGAGTCAGACGCCGTGCCGTTGCGCCAGGAGGCCCTGCGCTTTTGTCAAATTGCTTAACTAGCTATAGGGTCTAGCAACAAGGATTCCTGAATTTTATTAAAGACTTGCGCTCAAAGAAGAGAATGACCCCGTTGTGATTTGACCCCGCAACCTTCTGATCTGGAGTCAGACGCGCTGCCGTTGCGCCACGAAGTACTGCGCTTTTGTCAAATTGCTTATCTAGTTATAGGGTCTAGCAACTAGGATTCCTGAATTTTATTAAAGACTTGCGCTCAAAGAAGAGATTGACCCCGACGTGATTTGACCCCGCAACCTTCTAATCTGGAGTCAGATGCGCTGCCGTTGCACCACAAGGCCCTGCGCTTTTGTCAAATTGCTTATCTAGTTACAGGGTCTAGCATAAGGATTCCTGAATTTTATTAAAGACTTGCGCTCAAAGAAGAGAATGAAGCCGACGAGATTTAACCCCGCAATCTTCTGATCTGGAGTCAGACGCGCTGCCGTTGCGCCACGAGGTCCTGGGCTTTTGTCAAATTGCTTATCTAGTTATAGGGTCTAGCAACAAGGATTCCTGAATTTTATTAAAGACTTGCGCTCAAAGAAGAGAATGACCCCGACGTGATTTGACCCCGCAACCCTTTGAACTGGAGTCAGACGCGCTGCCGTTGCGCCAAAAACCCTGCGCTTTTGTCAAATTGCTCATCTAGTTATAGGGTCTAGCAACAATGATTACTGAATTTTATTAAAGACTTGCGCTCAAAGAAGAGATTGTTCCCGCAACCTTCAGATCTGGAGTCAGACGCGCTACCATTGTGCCACGAGGCCCTGCGCTTTTGTCAAATTGCTTATATAATTATACGGTCTAGCAACAGGGATTCCTGAATTTTATTAAAGGCTTGCGCTCAAAGAGGAGATTGACCCCGACGTGATTTGAACACGCAACCTTCTGATCTGGAGTCAGACGCGGTGCCGTTGCGCCAGGAGGCCCTGCGCTTTTGTCAAATTGCTTAACTAGCTATAGGGTCTAGCAACAAGGATTCCTGAATTTTATTAAAGACTTGCGCTCAAAGAAGAGAATGACCCCGTTGTGATTTGACCCCGCAACCTTCTGATCTGGAGTCAGACGTGCTGCCGTTGCGCCACCCGGCCATGCGCTTTTGTCAAATGGCTTATATAGTTATAGGGTCTAGCAACAAGGATTCCTGAATTTTATTAAAGACTTGCGCTCAAAGAAGAGATTTTTCCCGCAACCTTCAGATCTGGAGTCAGACGCGCTACCATTGTGCCACCATGCCCTGCACTTTTGTTAAATTGCTTATCTAGTTATAGGGTCTAGCAAGAAGGATTCCTGAATTTTATTAAAGACTTGCGCTCAAAGAAGAGTTTGTTCCCGCAACCTTCAGTACTGGAGTCAGACGCGCTACCATTGTGCCACGAGGCCCTGCACTCTTGTCAAAATGCTTATCTAGTTATAGGGTCTAGCAAGAAGGATTCCTGAATTTTATTAAAGACTTGCGCTCAAAGAAGAGATTGTTCCCGCAATCTTCAGATCTGGAGTCAGACGCGCTACCATTGTGCCACAAGGCCCTGCGCTTTTGTCAAATTGCTCATCTAGTTATAGGGTCTAGCAACAAGGATTCCTTAATTTTATTAAAGAATTGCGCTCAAAGAAGAGATTGACCCCGACGTGATTTGACCCCGCAAACTTCTGATCTGGTGTCAGACGCGCTACTGTTGCGCCACAAGGCCCTGCGCTATTGTCGAATTGCTTATCTAGTTATAGGGTCTAGCAACAAGGATTCCTGAATTTTATTAAAGACTTGCGCTCAAAGAAGAGACTGTTCCCGCAACCTTCAGATCTGGAGTCAGACGCGCTACCATTGTACCAAGAGGCCCTGCGCTTTTGTCAAATTGCTTATATAGTTATAGGGTCTAGCAACAAGGATTCCTGAATTTTATTAAAGACTTGCGCTCAAAGAAGAGATTGACCCCGACGTGATTTGAACACGCAACCTTCTGATCTGGAGTCAGACGTGCTGCCGTTGCGCCACGTGGCCCTGCGGTTTTGTCAAATTGCTTATCTAGTTACAGGGTCTAGCAACAAGGATTCCTGAATTTTATTAAAGACTTGCGCTCAAAGAAGAGAATGACCCCGACGTGATTTGACCCCGCAACCTTCTGATCTGGAGTCAGACGCGCTGCCGTTGCGCCAAAAACCCTGCGCTTTTGTCAAATTGCTCATCTAGTTATAGGGTCTAGCAACAATGATTACTGAATATTATTAAAGACTTGCGCTCAAAGAAGAGATTGTTCCCGCAACCTTCAGATCTGGAGTCAGACGCGCTACCATTGTGCCACGAGGCCCTGCGCTTTTGTCCAATTGCTTATATAGTTATAGGGTCTAGCAACAAGGATTACTGAATTTTATTAAAGACTTGCGCTCAAAGAAGAGAATGACCCCGTTGTGATTTGACCCCGCAACCTTCTGATCTGGAGTCAGACGTGCTGCCGTTGCGCCACCCGGCCATGCGCTTTTGTCAAATGGCTTATATAGTTATAGGGTCTAGCAACAAGGATTCCTGAATTTTATCAAAGACTTGCGCTCAAAGAAGAGATTTTTCCCGCAACCTTCAGATCTGGAGTCAGACGCGCTACCATTGTGCCACCATGCCCTGCACTTTTGTTAAATTGCTTATCTAGTTATAGGGTCTAGCAAGAAGGATTCCTGAATTTTATTAAAGACTTGCGCTCAAAGAAGAGTTTGTTCCCGCAACCTTCAGTACTGGAGTCAGACGCGCTACCATTGTGCCACGAGGCCCTGCACTCTTGTCAAAATGCTTATCTAGTTATAGGGTCTAGCAAGAAGGATTCCTGAATTTTATTAAAGACTTGCGCTCAAAGAAGAGATTGTTCCCGCAATCTTCAGATCTGGAGTCAGACGCGCTACCATTGTGCCACAAGGCCCTGCGCTTTTGTCAAATTGCTCATCTAGTTATAGGGTCTAGCAACAAGGATTCCTTAATTTTATTAAAGACTTGCGCTCAAAGAAGAGATTGACCCCGACGTGATTTGACCCCGCAAACTTCTGATCTGGTGTCAGACGCGCTACTGTTGCGCCACAAGGCCCTGCGCTATTGTCAAATTGCTTATCTAGTTATAGGGTCTAGCAACAAGGATTCCTGAATTTTATTAAAGACTTGCGCTCAAAGAAGAGATTGACCCCGACGTGATTTGAACACACAACCTTCACATCTGGAGTCAGACGCGCTACCATTGTGCCAAGAGGTCCTGCACTATTGTCAAATTGCTCATCTAGTTATAGGGTCTAGCAAGAAGGATTCCTGAATTTTATTAAAGACTTGCGATCAAAGAAGAGATTGACCTCGACGTGATTAGACCCCGCAACCTTCTAATCTGGAGTCAGACGCGCTGCCGTTGCGCTATGAGGCCCTGCGCTTTTGTCAAATTGCTTATCTAGTTACAGGGTCTAGCAACAAGGATTCCTGAATTTTATTAAAGACTTGCGCTAAAAGAAGAGATTGACCCCGACGTGATTTGAACACGCAACCTTCTGATCTGGAGTCAGACGCGCTACCGTTGCGCCACGTGGCCCTGCGCTTTTGTCAAATTGCTTATCTAGTTATAGGGTCTAGCAACAAGGATTCCTGAATTTTATTAAAGACTTGCGCTCAAAGAAGAGACTGTTCCCGCAACCTTCAGATCTGGAGTCAGACGCGCTACCATTGTACCAAGAGGCCCTGCGCTTTTGTCAAATTGCTTATATAGTTATAGGGTCTAGCAACAAGGATTCCTGAATTTTATTAAAGACTTGCGCTCAAAGAAGAGATTGACCCCGACGTGATTTGAACACGCAACCTTCTGATCTGGAGTCAGACGTGCTGCCGTTGCGCCACGTGGCCCTGCGGTTTTGTCAAATTGCTTATCTAGTTACAGGGTCTAGCAACAAGGATTCCTGAATTTTATTAAAGACTTGCGCTCAAAGAAGAGAATGACCCCGACGTGATTTGACCCCGCAACCTTCTGATCTAGAGTCAGACGCGCTGCCGTTGCGCCAAAAACCCTGCGCTTTTGTCAAATTGCTCATCTAGTTATAGGGTCTAGCAACAATGATTACTGAATATTATTAAAGACTTGCGCTCAAAGAAGAGATTGTTCCCGCAACCTTCAGATCTGGAGTCAGACGCGCTACCATTGTGCCACGAGGCCCTGCGCTTTTGTCCAATTGCTTATATAGTTATAGGGTCTAGCAACAAGGATTACTGAATTTTATTAAAGGCTTGCGCTCAAAGAAGAGATTGACCCCGACGTGATTTGAACACGCAACCTTCTTATCTGGAGTCAGACGTGCTGCCGTTGCGCCACCCGGCCATGCGGTTTGGTAAATTGCTCATCTAGTTATAGGGTCTAGCAACAAGGATTCCTGAATTTTATTAAAGACTTGCGCTCAAAGAAGAGAATGACCCCGACGTGATTTGACCCCGCAAACTTCTGACCTGGTGTCAGACGCACTACTGTTGCGCCACAAGGCCCTGCGCTATTGTCAAATTGCTTATCTAGTTATAGGGTCTAGCAACAAGGATTCCTGAATTTTATTAACGACTTGCGCTCAAAGAAGAGATTGACCCCGACGTGATTTGAACACGCAACCTTCACATCTGGAGTCAGACGCGCTACCATTGTGCCACAAGGCCCTGCGCTTTTGTCAAATTGCTCATCTAGTTATAGGGTCTAGCAACAAGGATTCCTGAATTTTATTAAAGACTTGCGCTCAAAGAAGAGAATGACCCCGACGTGATTTGAACCCGCAACCTTCTGATCTGGAGTCAGACGGGCTACTGTTGCGCCACAAGGCCCTGCGCTATTGTCAAATTGCTTATCTAGTTATAGGGTCTAGCAACAAGGATTCCTAAATTTTATTAAAGACTTGCGCTCAAAGAAGAGATTGACCCCGACGTGATTTGAACACGCAACTTTTACATCCGGAGTCAGACGCGCTACCATTGTGCCAAGAGGCCGTGCACTATTGTCAAATTGCTTATGTAGTTATAGGGTCTAGCAAGAAGGATTCCTGAATTTTATTAAAGACTTGCGCTCAAAGAAGAGATTGTTCCCGCAACCTTCAAATCTGGAGTCAGACGCGCTGCCGTTGCGCCACGAGGCCCTGCGCTTTTGTCAAATTGCTTATCTAGTTACAGGGTCTAGCAACAATGATTACTGAATATTATTAAAGACTTGCGCTCAAACAAGAGATTGTTCCCGCAACCTTCAGATCTGGAGTCAGACGCGCTACCATTGTGCCACGAGGTCCTGCGCTTTTGTCAAATTGCTTATATAATTATAGGGTCTAGCAACAGGGATTCCTGAATTTTATTAAAGGCTTGCGCTCAAAGAGGAGATTGACCCCGACGTGATTTGAACACATTCAACCTTCACCTCCGGAGTCAGACGCGCTACCATTGTGCCAAGAGGCCGTGCACTATTGTCAAATTGCTTATCTAGTTATAGGGTCTAGCAAGAAGGATTCCTGAATTTTATTAAAGACTTGCGCTCAAAGAAGAGATTGTTCCCGCAACCTTCAAATCTGGAGTCAGACGCGCTGCCGTGGCGCCACGAGGCCCTGCGCTTTTGTCAAATTGCTTATCTAGTTACAGGGTCTAGCAACAAGGATTCCTGAATTTTATTAAAGACTTGCGCTTTAAAGAAGAGATTGACCCCGACGTGATTTGACCCCGCAACCCTTTGAACTGGAGTCAGACGCGCTGCCGTTGCGCCAAAAACCCTGCGCTTTTGTCAAATTGCTTATCTAGTTATAGGGTCTAGCAACAAGTATTCCTGAATTTTATTAAAGACTTGCGCTCAAAGAAGAGATTGACCCTGACGTGATTTGACTTGAATTGATTTGAACCTTCTGAACTGGAGTCAGACGCGCTACCATTGTGCCACAAGGCCCTGCACTTTTGTCAAATTGCTTATCTAGTTATAGGGTCTAGCAACAAGGATTCCTGAATTTTATTAAAGACTTCCGCTCAAAGAAGAGATTCAATAAAATCCAGATCTGAAGGTTGCGGGAACAATCTCTTCTTTGAGCTCAAGTCACACAATCCTGAATTTTATTAAAGACTTGCGCTCAAAGAAGAGATTGACCCCGACGTGATTTGAACACGCAACCTTCTGATCTGAAGTCAGACGCGCTGCCGTTGCGCCACGAGGCCCTGCGCTTTTTTGTCAACTTGCTTATCTAGTTATAGGGTCTAGCAACAAGGATTTCTGAATTTTATTAAGGACTTGAGCTTAAAGAAGAGATTGATCCCGACGTGATTTGGACACACAACCTTCTTATCTGGAGTCAGACACGCTGCCGTTGCGCCACGAGGCCCTGCGCTTTAGTCAAATTGCTTATCAAGTTATAGGGTCTAGCAACAAGGATTCCTGAATTTTATTAAAGACTTGCGTTCAAAGAAGAGATTGACCCCGACGTGATTTGAACACGCAACCTTCTGATCTGGAGTCAGACGGGCTACCATTGTCCCACGAGGCCCTGGGCTTTTGTCAAATTGCATAAGGTCTAGCAACAAGTATTCCTGAATTTTATTAAAGAATCGCACTCAAAGAAGAGATTGACCCTGACGTGCTTTAAACACGCAACCTTATGAACTGGAGTCAGACGCGCTGCCGTTGCGCTACGAGGCCCTGAGCTTTTGTCAAATTGCTTATCTAGTTATAGGGTCTAGCAACAAGGATTCCTGAATTTTATTAAAGGCTTGCGCTCAAAGAACAGATTGACCCTGACGTGATTTGAACACGCAACCTTCTGATCTGGAGTCAGACGCGCTGCCGTTGCGCTACGAGGCCCTGCGCTTTTGTCAAATTGCTTATCTAGTTATAGGGTCTAGCAACAAGGATTCCCGAATTTTATTAAAGACTTGCGCTCAAAGAAGAGATTGACTCTGACGTGCTTTGAACACGCAACCTTCTGATCTGGAGTCAGACGCGCTACCATTGTGCCATGAGGCCCTGCGCGTTTGTCAAATTGCTTATCTAGTTATAGGGTCTAGCAACAGGGATTCCTGAATTTTATTAAAGGCTTGCGCTCAAAGAGGAGATTGACCCCGACGTGATTTGAACACGCAACCTTCTGATCTGGAGTCAGACGCCGTGCCGTTGCGCCAGGAGGCCCTGCGCTTTTGTCAAATTGCTTAACTAGCTATAGGGTCTAGCAACAAGGATTCCTGAATTTTATTAAAGACTTGCGCTCAAAGAAGAGAATGACCCCGTTGTGATTTGACCCCGCAACCTTCTGATCTGGAGTCAGACGCGCTGCCGTTGCGCCACGAAGTACTGCGCTTTTGTCAAATTGCTTATCTAGTTATAGGGTCTAGCAACTAGGATTCCTGAATTTTATTAAAGACTTGCGCTCAAAGAAGAGATTGACCCCGACGTGATTTGACCCCGCAACCTTCTAATCTGGAGTCAGATGCGCTGCCGTTGCACCACAAGGCCCTGCACTTTTGTCAAATTGCTTATCTAGTTACAGGGTCTAGCATAAGGATTCCTGAATTTTATTAAAGACTTGCGCTCAAAGAAGAGAATGAAGCCGACGAGATTTAACCCCGCAATCTTCTGATCTGGAGTCAGACGCGCTGCCGTTGCGCCACGAGGTCCTGGGCTTTTGTCAAATTGCTTATCTAGTTATAGGGTCTAGCAACAAGGATTCCTGAATTTTATTAAAGACTTGCGCTCAAAGAAGAGAATGACCCCGACGTGATTTGACCCCGCAACCCTTTGAACTGGAGTCAGACGCGCTGCCGTTGCGCCAAAAACCCTGCGCTTTTGTCAAATTGCTCATCTAGTTATAGGGTCTAGCAACAATGATTACTGAATATTATTAAAGACTTGCGCTCAAAGAAGAGATTGTTCCCGCAACCTTCAGATCTGGAGTCAGACGCGCTACCATTGTGCCACGAGGCCCTGCACTTTTGTCAAATTGCTTATATAATTATACGGTCTAGCAACAGGGATTCCTGAATTTTATTAAAGGCTTGCGCTCAAAGAGGAGATTGACCCCGACGTGATTTGAACACGCAACCTTCTGATCTGGAGTCAGACGCGGTGCCGTTGCGCCAGGAGGCCCTGCGCTTTTGTCAAATTGCTTAACTAGCTATAGGGTCTAGCAACAAGGATTCCTGAATTTTATTAAAGACTTGCGCTCAAAGAAGAGAATGACCCCGTTGTGATTTGACCCCGCAACCTTCTGATCTGGAGTCAGACGTGCTGCCGTTGCGCCACCCGGCCATGCGCTTTTGTCAAATGGCTTATATAGTTATAGGGTCTAGCAACAAGGATTCCTGAATTTTATTAAAGACTTGCGCTCAAAGAAGAGATTTTTCCCGCAACCTTCAGATCTGGAGTCAGACGCGCTACCATTGTGCCACCATGCCCTGCACTTTTGTTAAATTGCTTATCTAGTTATAGGGTCTAGCAAGAAGGATTCCTGAATTTTATTAAAGACTTGCGCTCAAAGAAGAGTTTGTTCCCGCAACCTTAAATACTGGAGTCAGACGCGCTACCATTGTGCCACGAGGCCCTGCACTCTTGTCAAAATGCTTATCTAGTTATAGGGTCTAGCAAGAAGGATTCCTGAATTTTATTAAAGACTTGCGCTCAAAGAAGAGATTGTTCCCGCAATCTTCAGATCTGGAGTCAGACGCGCTACCATTGTGCCACAAGGCCCTGCGCTTTTGTCAAATTGCTCATCTAGTTATAGGGTCTAGCAACAAGGATTCCTTAATTTTATTAAAGACTTGCGCTCAAAGAAGAGATTGACCCCGACGTGATTTGACCCCGCAAACTTCTGATCTGGTGTCAGACGCGCTACTGTTGCGCCACAAGGCCCTGCGCTATTGTCAAATTGCTTATCTAGTTATAGGGTCTAGCAACAAGGATTCCTGAATTTTATTAAAGACTTGCGCTCAAAGAAGAGACTGTTCCCGCAACCTTCAGATCTGGAGTCAGACGCGCTACCATTGTACCAAGAGGCCCTGCGCTTTTGTCAAATTGCTTATATAGTTATAGGGTCTAGCAACAAGGATTCCTGAATTTTATTAAAGACTTGCGCTCAAAGAAGAGATTGACCCCGACGTGATTTGAACACGCAACCTTCTGATCTGGAGTCAGACGTGCTGCCGTTGCGCCACGTGGCCCTGCGGTTTTGTCAAATTGCTTATCTAGTTACAGGGTCTAGCAACAAGGATTCCTGAATTTTATTAAAGACTTGCGCTCAAAGAAGAGAATGACCCCGACGTGATTTGACCCCGCAACCTTCTGATCTGGAGTCAGACGCGCTGCCGTTGCGCCAAAAACCCTGCGCTTTTGTCAAATTGCTCATCTAGTTATAGGGTCTAGCAACAATGATTACTGAATATTATTAAAGACTTGCGCTCAAAGAAGAGATTGTTCCCGCAACCTTCAGATCTGGAGTCAGACGCGCTACCATTGTGCCACGAGGCCCTGCGCTTTTGTCCAATTGCTTATATAGTTATAGGGTCTAGCAACAAGGATTACTGAATTTTATTAAAGGCTTGCGCTCAAAGAAGAGATTGACCCCGACGTGATTTGAACACGCAACCTTCTGATCTGGAGTCAGACGTGCTGCCGTTGCGCCACCCGGCCATGCGGTTTGTCAAATTGCTCATCTAGTTATAGGGTCTAGCAACAAGGATTCCTTAATTTTATTAAAGACTTGCGCTCAAAGAAGAGATTGACCCCGACGTGATTTGACCCCGCAAACTTCTGATCTGGTGTCAGACGCGCTACTGTTGCGCCACAAGGCCCTGCGCTATTGTCAAATTGCTTATCTAGTTATAGGGTCTAGCAACAAGGATTCCTGAATTTTATTAAAGACTTGCGCTCAAAGAAGAGACTGTTCCCGCAACCTTCAGATCTGGAGTCAGACGCGCTACCATTGTACCAAGAGGCCCTGCGCTTTTGTCAAATTGCTTATATAGTTATAGGGTCTAGCAACAAGGATTCCTGAATTTTATTAAAGACTTGCGCTCAAAGAAGAGATTGACCCCGACGTGATTTGAACACGCAACCTTCTGATCTGGAGTCAGACGTGCTGCCGTTGCGCCACGTGGCCCTGCGGTTTTGTCTAATTGCTTATCTAGTTACAGGGTCTAGCAACAAGGATTCCTGAATTTTATTAAAGACTTGCGCTCAAAGAAGAGAATGACCCCGACGTGATTTGACCCCGCAACCTTCTGATCTGGAGTCAGACGCGCTGCCGTTGCGCCAAAAACCCTGCGCTTTTGTCAAATTGCTCATCTAGTTATAGGGTCTAGCAACAATGATTACTGAATATTATTAAAGACTTGCGCTCAAAGAAGAGATTGTTCCCGCAACCTTCAGATCTGGAGTCAGACGCGCTACCATTGTGCCACGAGGCCCTGCGCTTTTGTCCAATTGCTTATATAGTTATAGGGTCTAGCAACAAGGATTACTGAATTTTATTAAAGGCTTGCGCTCAAAGAAGAGATTGACCCCGACGTGATTTGAACACGCAACCTTCTGATCTGGAGTCAGACGTGCTGCCGTTGCGCCACCCGGCCATGCGGTTTGTCAAATTGCTCATCTAGTTATAGGGTCTAGCAACAAGGATTCCTTAATTTTATTAAAGACTTGCGCTCAAAGAAGAGAATGAACCCGACGTGATTTGACCCCGCAAACTTCTGACCTGGTGTCAGACGCACTACTGTTGCGCCACAAGGCCCTGCGCTATTGTCAAATTGCTTATCTAGTTATAGGGTCTAGCAACAAGGATTCCTGAATTTTATTAAAGACTTGCGCTCAAAGAAGAGATTGACCCCGACGTGATTTGAACACGCAACCTTCACATCTGGAGTCAGACGCGCTACCATTGTGCCACAAGGCCCTGCGCTTTTGTCAAATTGCTCATCTAGTTATAGGGTCTAGCAACAAGGATTCCTGAATTTTATTAAAGACTTGCGCTCAAAGAAGAGAATGACCCCGACGTGATTTGACCCCGCAACCTTCTGATCTGGAGTCAGACGCACTACTGTTCCGCCACAAGGCCCTGCGCTATTGTCAAATTGCTTATCTAGTTATAGGGTCTAGCAACAAGGATTCCTGAATTTTATTAAAGACTTGCGCTCAAAGAAGAGATTGACCCCGACGTGATTTGAACACATTCAACCTTCACCTCCGGAGTCAGACGCGCTACCATTGTGCCAAGAGGCCGTGCACTATTGTCAAATTGCTTATCTAGTTATAGGGTCTAGCAAGAAGGATTCCTGAATTTTATTAAAGACTTGCGCTCAAAGAAGAGATTGTTCCCGCAACCTTCAAATCTGGAGTCAGACGCGCTGCCGTTGCGCCACGAGGCCCTGCGCTTTTGTCAAATTGCTTATCTAGTTACAGGGTCTAGCAACAAGGATTCCTGAATTTTATTAAAGACTTGCGCTTTAAAGAAGAGATTGACCCCGACGTGATTTGACCCCGCAACCCTTTGAACTGGAGTCAGACGCGCTGCCGTTGCGCCAAAAACCCTGCGCTTTTGTCAAATTGCTCATCTAGTTATAGGGTCTAGCAACAATGATTACTGAATATTATTAAAGACTTGCGCTCAAACAAGAGATTGTTCCCGCAACCTTCAGATCTGGAGTCAGACGCGCTACCATTGTGCCACGAGGCCCTGCGCTTTTGTCAAATTGCTTATATAATTATAGGGTCTAGCAACAGGGATTCCTGAATTTTATTAAAGGCTTGCGCTCAAAGAGGAGATTGACCCCGACGTGATTTGAACACGCAACCTTCTGATCTGGAGTCAGACGCGCTGCCGTTGCGCTACGAGGCCCTGCGCTTTTGTCAAATTGCTTATCTAGTTATAGGGTCTAGCAACAAGGATTCCTGAATTTTATTAAAGACTTGCGCTCAAAGAAGAGATTGTTCCCGCAACCTTCAGATCTGGAGTCAGACGGGCTACCATTGTGCCACACCCCTGCACTTTTGTGAAATTGCTTAGCTCGTTATAGGGTCAGGCAACAAGGGTTCCTGAATTTTTTTAAAGACTTGCGCTCAAAGAAGGGATAGATTCCTGAATTTTATTAAAGACTTGCAACCTTCTGATCTGGAGTCAGACGCGCTACCATTGTGCCACAAGGCCCTGCGCTTTTGTCAAATTGCTTATCTAGTTATAGGGTCTAGCAACAAGGATTCCTGAATTTTATTAAAGACTTGCGCTCAAAGAAGAGATTGACCCCGACGTGATTTGAACACGCAACCTTCTGATCTGGAGTCAGACGCGCTTCCGTTGCGCCACGAGGCCCTGCGCTTTGGTCAAATTGCTTATCTAGTCATAGGGTCTAGCAACAAGAATTCATGAATTTTATTAAAGACTTGCGCTCAAAGAAGAGATTGTTCCCGCAACCTTCTGATCTGGAGTCAGACGCGCTGCCGTTGCGCCACGAGGCCCTGCGTTTTTGTCATATTGCTTATCTAGTTATAGGGTCTAGCAACAAGGATTCCTGAATTTTATTAAAGACTTGCGCTCAAAGAAGAGATTGACCCCTACGTGATTTGAACACGCAACCTTCTGATCTGGAGTCAGGCGCGCTACCGTTGCGCCACGAGGCCATGCGCTTTTGTCAAATTGCTTATCTAGTTATAGGGTCTAGCAACAAGGATTTTTGAATTTTATTAAAGACTTGCGCTCAAAGAAGAGATTGTTCCCACAACCTTCTGATCTGGAGTCAGACGCGCTGCCGTTGCACCACTAGTTCCTGCGCTTTTGTCAAATTGCTTATCTAGTTATAGGGTCTAGCAACAAGGATTCCTGAATTTTATTAAAGACTTGCGCTCAAAGAAGAGATTGACCCTGACGTGATTTGAACATGCAACCTTCTGATCTGGAGTCAGACGCGCTACCATTGTGCCACAAGGCCACGAGGCCCTGCGCTTTGGTCAAATTGCTTATCTAGTCATAGGGTCTAGCAACAAGAATTCATGAATTTTATTAAAGACTTAAGCTCAAAGAAAAGATTGTTCCCGCAACCTTCTGATCTGGAGTCAGACGCGCTGCCGTTGCGCCACGAGGCCCTGCGTTTTTGTCATATTGCTTATCTAGTTATAGGGTCTAGCAACAAGGATTCCTGAATTTTATTAAAGACTTGCGCTCAAAGAAGAGATTGACCCCGACGTGATTTGAACACGCAACCTTCTGATCTGGAGTCAGACGCGCTACCGTTGCGCCACGAGGCCATGCGCTTTTGTCAAATTGCTTATCTAGTTATAGGGTCTAGCAACAAGGATTTTTGAATTTTATTAAAGACTTGCGCTCAAAGAAGAGATTGTTCCCACAACCTTCTGATCTGGAGTCAGACGCGCTGCCGTTGCACCACTAGTTCCTGCGCTTTTGTCAAATTGCTTATCTAGTTATAGGGTCTAGCAACAAGGATTCCTGAATTTTATTAAAGACTTGCGCTCAAAGAAGAGATTGACCCTGACGTGATTTGAACATGCAACCTTCTGATCTGGAGTCAGACGTTCTACCATTGTGCCACAAGGCCCTGTGCTTTTGTCAAATTGCTTATCTAGTTATAGGGTCTAGCAACAAGGATTCCTGAATTTTATTAAAGACTTCCGCTCAAATAAGAGATTGACCCCGACGTGATTTGAACACGCAACCTTCTGATCTGGAGTCAGACGCGCTGCCGTTGCGCTACGAGGCCCTGCGCTTTTGTCAAATTGCTTATCTAGTTATAGAGTCTAGCAAAAAGGATTCCTGAATTTTATTAAAGACTTGCGCTCAAAGAAGAGATTGTTCCCGCAACCTTCAGATCTGGAGTCAGACGGGCTACCATTGTGCCACACCCCTGCACTTTTGTGAAATTGCTTAGCTCGTTATAGGGTCAGGCAACAAGGGTTCCTGAATTTTTTTAAAGACTTGCGCTCAAAGAAGGGATAGATTCCTGAATTTTATTAAAGACTTGCAACCTTCTGATCTGGAGTCAGACGCGCTACCATTGTGCCACAAGGGCCTGCGCTTTTGTCAAATTGCTTATCTAGTTATAGGGTCTAGCAACAAGGATTCCTGAATTTTATTAAAGACTTGCGCTCAAAGAAGAGATTGACCCCGACGTGATTTGAACACGCAACCTTCTGATCTGGAGTCAGACGCGCTTCCGTTGCGCCACGAGGCCCTGCGCTTTGGTCAAATTGCTTATCTAGTTATAGGGTCTAGCAACAAGAATTCATGAATTTTATTAAAGACTTGCGCTCAAAGAAGAGATTGTTCCCGCAACCTTCTGATCTGGAGTCAGACGCGCTGCCGTTGCGCCACGAGGCCCTGCGTTTTTGTCATATTGCTTATCTAGTTATAGGATCTAGCAACAAGGATTCCTGAATTTTATTAAAGACTTGCGCTCAAAGAAGAGATTGACCCCGACGTGATTTGAACACGCAACCTTCTGATCTGGAGTCAGACACGCTACCGTTGCGCCACGAGGCCATGCGCTTTTGTCAAATTGCTTATCTAGTTATAGGGTCTAGCAACAAGGATTTTTGAATTTTATTAAAGACTTGCGCTCAAAGAAGAGATTGTTCCCACAACCTTCTGATCTGGAGTCAGACGCGCTGCCGTTGCACCACTAGGCCCTGCGCTTTTGTCAAATTGCTTATCTAGTTATAGGGTCTAGCAACAAGGATTCCTGAATTTTATTAAAGACTTGCGCTCAAAGAAGAGATTGACCCCGACGTGATTTGAACACGCAACCTTCTGATCTGGAGTCAGACGCGCTACCATTGTGCCACAAGGCCCTGTGCTTTTGTCAAATTGCTTATCTAGTTATAGGGTCTAGCAACAAGGATTCCTGAATTTTATTAAAGACTTCCGCTCAAAGAAGAGATTGACCCCGACGTGATTTGAACACGCAACCTTCTGATCTGGAGTCAGACGCGCTACCATTGTGCCACAAGGCCCTGCACTTTTGTCAAATTGCTCATCTAGTTATAGGGTCTAGCAACAAGGATTCCTGAATTTTATTAAAGACTTGAGCTCAAAGAAGAGATTGTTCCCGCAACCTTCAGATTTGGAGTCAGACAGGCTACCATTGTGCCACACCCCTGCACTTCTGTGAAATTGCTGAGCTCGTTATAGGGTCTAGCAACAAGGATTCCTGAATTTTATTAAAGACTTGCGCTCAAAGAAGAGATTGACCCCGACGTGATTTGAACACGCAACCTTCTGATCTGGAGGCAGACGCGCTGCCGTTGCGCCACAACAAGGGGCGCTTTTATCAAATTGCTTATCTAGTTATAGGGTCTAGCAACAAGGATTCCTGAATTTTATTAAAGACTTGTGCTCAAAGAAGAGATTGACCCCGACGTGATTTGAACACGCAACCTTCTGATCTGGAGTCAGACGGGCTACCATTGTCCCACGAAGACCTGGGCTTTTGTCAAATTGCTTATCTAGTTATAGGGTCTAGCAACAAGTATTCCTGAATTTTATTAAAGACTTGTGCTCAAAGAAGAGATTGACCCCGACGTGATTTGAACACGCAACCTTCTGATCTGGAGTCAGACGGGCTACCATTGTCCCACGAAGACCTGGGCTTTTGTCAAATTGCTTATCTAGTTATAGGGTCTAGCAACAAGTATTCCTGAATTTTATTAAAGACTTGCGCTCAAAGAAGAGATTGACCCTGACGTGATTTGACTTGAATTGATTTGAACCTTCTGAACTGGAGTCAGACGCGCTGCCATTGCGCTACGAGGCCCTGCGCTTTTGTCAAATTGCTTATCTAGTTATAGGGTCTAGCAACAAGGATTCCTGAATTTTATTAAAGGCTTGCTGCTCAAAGAACAGATTGACCCTGACGTGATTTGAACACGCAACCTTCTGATCTGGAATCAGACGCGCTACCGTTGTCCCACGAGACCCTGCGCTTTTGTGAAATTGCTTATCTAGTTATAGGGTCTAGCAACAAGGATTCCTGAATTTTATTAAAGACTTGTGCTCAAAGAAGAGATTGACCCCGACGTGATTTGAACACGCAACCTTCACATCTGGAGTCAGACGCGCTACCATTGTGCCACAAGGCCCTGCGCTTTTGTCAAATTGCTCATCTAGTTATAGGGTCTAGCAACAAGGATTCCTGAATTTTATTAAAGACTTGCGCTCAAAGAAGAGAATGACCCCGACGTGATTTGACCCCGCAACCTTCTGATCTGGAGTCAGACGCACTACTGTTCCGCCACAAGGCCCTGCGCTATTGTCAAATTGCTTATCTAGTTATAGGGTCTAGCAACAAGGATTCCTGAATTTTATTAAAGACTTGCGCTCAAAGAAGAGATTGACCCCGACGTGATTTGAACACATTCAACCTTCACCTCCGGAGTCAGACGCGCTACCATTGTGCCAAGAGGCCGTGCACTATTGTCAAATTGCTTATCTAGTTATAGGGTCTAGCAAGAAGGATTCCTGAATTTTATTAAAGACTTGCGCTCAAAGAAGAGATTGTTCCCGCAACCTTCAAATCTGGAATCAGACGCGCTGCCGTTGCGCCACGAGGCCCTGCGCTTTTGTCAAATTGCTTATCTAGTTACAGGGTCTAGCAACAAGGATTCCTGAATTTTATTAAAGACTTGCGCTTTAAAGAAGAGATTGACCCCGACGTGATTTGACCCCGCAACCCTTTGAACTGGAGTCAGACGCGCTGCCGTTGCGCCAAAAACCCTGCGCTTTTGTCAAATTGCTCATCTAGTTATAGGGTCTAGCAACAATGATTACTGAATATTATTAAAGACTTGCGCTCAAACAAGAGATTGTTCCCGCAACCTTCATATCTGGAGTCAGACGCGCTACCATTGTGCCACGAGGCCCTGCGCTTTTGTCAAATTGCTTATATAATTATAGGGTCTAGCAACAGGGATTCCTGAATTTTATTAAAGGCTTGCGCTCAAAGAGGAGATTGACCCCGACGTGATTTGAACACGCAACCTTCTGATCTGGAGTCAGACGCGGTGCCGTTGCGCCAGGAGGCCCTGCGCTTTTGTCAAATTGCTTAACTAGCTATAGGGTCTAGCAACAAGGATTCCTGAATTTTATCAAAGACTTGCGCTCAAAGAAGAGAATGACCCCGTTGTGATTTGACCCCGCAACCTTCTGATCTGGAGTCAGACGTGCTGCCGTTGCGCCACCCGGCCATGCGCTTTTGTCAAATGGCTTATATAGTTATAGGGTCTAGCAACAAGGATTCCTGAATTTTATTAAAGACTTGCGCTCAAAGAAGAGATTTTTCCCGCAACCTTCAGATCTGGAGTCAGACGCGCTACCATTGTGCCACCATGCCCTGCACTTTTGTTAAATTGCTTATCTAGTTATAGGGTCTAGCAAGAAGGATTCCTGAATTTTATTAAAGACTTGCGCTCAAAGAAGAGTTTGTTCCCGCAACCTTCAGTACTGGAGTCAGACGCGCTACCATTGTGCCACGAGGCCCTGCACTCTTGTCAAAATGCTTATCTAGTTATAGGGTCTAGCAAGAAGGATTCCTGAATTTTATTAAAGACTTGCGCTCAAAGAAGAGATTGTTCCCGCAATCTTCAGATCTGGAGTCAGACGCGCTACCATTGTGCCACAAGGCCCTGCGCTTTTGTCAAATTGCTCATCTAGTTATAGGGTCTAGCAACAAGGATTCCTTAATTTTATTAAAGACTTGCGCTCAAAGAAGAGATTGACCCCGCAAACTTCTGATCTGGTGTCAGACGCGCTACTGTTGCGGCACAAGGCCCTGCGCTATTGTCAAATTGCTTATCTAGTTATAGGGTCTAGCAACAAGGATTCCTGAATTTTATTAAAGACTTGCGCTCAAAGAAGAGATTGACCCCGACGTGATTTGAACACACAACCTTCACATCTGGAGTCAGACGCGCTACCATTGTGCCAAGAGGTCCTGCACTATTGTCAAATTGCTCATCTAGTTATAGGGTCTAGCAAGAAGGATTCCTGAATTTTATTAAAGACTTGCGATCAAAGAAGAGATTGACCTCGACGTGATTAGACCCCGCAACCTTCTAATCTGGAGTCAGACGCGCTGCCGTTGCGCTATGAGGCCCTGCGCTTTTGTCAAATTGCTTATCTAGTTACAGGGTCTAGCAACAAGGATTCCTGAATTTTATTAAAGACTTGCGCTAAAAGAAGAGATTGACCCCGACGTGATTTGAACACGCAACCTTCTGATCTGGAGTCAGACGCGCTACCGTTGCGCCACGTGGCCCTGCGCTTTTGTCAAATTGCTTATCTAGTTATAGGGTCTAGCAACAAGGATTCCTGAATTTTATTAAAGACTTGCGCTCAAAGAAGAGACTGTTCCCGCAACCTTCAGATCTGGAGTCAGACGCGCTACCATTGTACCAAGAGGCCCTGCGCTTTTGTCAAATTGCTTATATAGTTATAGGGTCTAGCAACAAGGATTCCTGAATTTTATTAAAGACTTGCGCTCAAAGAAGAGATTGACCCCGACGTGATTTGAACACGCAACCTTCTGATCTGGAGTCAGACGTGCTGCCGTTGCGCCACGTGGCCCTGCGGTTTTGTCAAATTGCTTATCTAGTTACAGGGTCTAGCAACAAGGATTCCTGAATTTTATTAAAGACTTGCGCTCAAAGAAGAGAATGACCCCGACGTGATTTGACCCCGCAACCTTCTGATCTAGAGTCAGACGCGCTGCCGTTGCGCCAAAAACCCTGCGCTTTTGTCAAATTGCTCATCTAGTTATAGGGTCTAGCAACAATGATTACTGAATATTATTAAAGACTTGCGCTCAAAGAAGAGATTGTTCCCGCAACCTTCAGATCTGGAGTCAGACGCGCTACCATTGTGCCACGAGGCCCTGCGCTTTTGTCCAATTGCTTATATAGTTATAGGGTCTAGCAACAAGGATTACTGAATTTTATTAAAGGCTTGCGCTCAAAGAAGAGATTGACCCCGACGTGATTTGAACACGCAACCTTCTTATCTGGAGTCAGACGTGCTGCCGTTGCGCCACCCGGCCATGCGGTTTGTTAAATTGCTCATCTAGTTATAGGGTCTAGCAACAAGGATTCCTGAATTTTATTAAAGACTTGCGCTCAAAGAAGAGAATGACCCCGACGTGATTTGACCCCGCAAACTTCTGACCTGGTGTCAGACGCACTACTGTTGCGCCACAAGGCCCTGCGCTATTGTCAAATTGCTTATCTAGTTATAGGGTCTAGCAACAAGGATTCCTGAATTTTATTAACGACTTGCGCTCAAAGAAGAGATTGACCCCGACGTGATTTGAACACGCAACCTTCACATCTGGAGTCAGACGCGCTACCATTGTGCCACAAGGCCCTGCGCTTTTGTCAAATTGCTCATCTAGTTATAGGGTCTAGCAACAAGGATTCCTGAATTTTATTAAAGACTTGCGCTCAAAGAAGAGAATGACCCCGACGTGATTTGACCCCGCAACCTTCTGATCTGGAGTCAGACGGGCTACTGTTGCGCCACAAGGCCCTGCGCTATTGTCAAATTGCTTATCTAGTTATAGGGTCTAGCAACAAGGATTCCTAAATTTTATTAAAGACTTGCGCTCAAAGAAGAGATTGACCCCGACGTGATTTGAACACGCAACCTTTACATCCGGAGTCAGACGCGCTACCATTGTGCCAAGAGGCCGTGCACTATTGTCAAATTGCTTATCTAGTTATAGGGTCTAGCAAGAAGGATTCCTGAATTTTATTAAAGACTTGCGCTCAAAGAAGAGATTGTTCCCGCAACCTTCAAATCTGGAGTCAGACGCGCTGCCGTTGCGCCACGAGGCCCTGCGCTTTTGTCAAATTGCTTATCTAGTTACAGGGTCTAGCAACAAGGATTCCTGAATTTTATTAAAGACTTGCGCTTTAAAGAAGAGATTGACCCCGACGTGATTTGACCCCGCAACCCTTTGAACTGGAGTCAGACGCGCTGCCGTTGCGCCAAAAACCCTGCGCTTTTGTCAAATTGCTCATCTAGTTATAGGGTCTAGCAACAATGATTACTGAATATTATTAAAGACTTGCGCTCAAACAAGAGATTGTTCCCGCAACCTTCAGATCTGGAGTCAGACACGCTACCATTGTGCCACGAGGCCCTGCGCTTTTGTCAAATTGCTTATATAATTATAGGGTCTAGCAACAGGGATTCCTGAATTTTATTAAAGGCTTGCGCTCAAAGAGGAGATTGACCCCGACGTGATTTGAACACATTCAACCTTCACCTCCGGAGTCAGACGCGCTACCATTGTGCCAAGAGGCCGTGCACTATTGTCAAATTGCTTATCTAGTTATAGGGTCTAGCAAGAAGGATTCCTGAATTTTATTAAAGACTTGCGCTCAAAGAAGAGATTGTTCCCGCAACCTTCAGATCTGGAGTCAGACGCGCTACCATTGTGCCACGAGGCCCTGCGCTTTTGTCAAATTGCTTATATAATTATAGGGTCTAGCAACAGGGATTCCTGAATTTTATTAAAGGCTTGCGCTCAAAGAGGAGATTGACCCCGACGTGATTTGAACACATTCAACCTTCACCTCCGGAGTCAGACGCGCTACCATTGTGCCAAGAGGCCGTGCACTATTGTCAAATTGCTTATCTAGTTATAGGGTCTAGCAAGAAGGATTCCTGAATTTTATTAAAGACTTGCGCTCAAAGAAGAGATTGTTCCCGCAACCTTCAAATCTGGAGTCAGACGCGCTGCCGTGGCGCCACGAGGCCCTGCGCTTTTGTCAAATTGCTTATCTAGTTACAGGGTCTAGCAACAAGGATTCCTGAATTTTATTAAAGACTTGCGCTTTAAAGAAGAGATTGACCCCGACGTGATTTGACCCCGCAACCCTTTGAACTGGAGTCAGACGCGCTGCCGTTGCGCCAAAAACCCTGCGCTTTTGTCAAATTGCTTATCTAGTTATAGGGTCTAGCAACAAGTATTCCTGAATTTTATTAAAGACTTGCGCTCAAAGAAGAGATTGACCCTGACGTGATTTGACTTGAATTGATTTGAACCTTCTGAACTGGAGTCAGACGCGCTGCCGTTGCGCTACGAGGCCCTGCGCTTTTGTCAAATTGCTTATCTAGTTATAGGGTCTAGCAACAAGGATTCCTGAATTTTATTAAAGGCTTGCTGCTCAAAGAACAGATTGACCCTGACGTGATTTGAACACGCAACCTTCTGATCTGGAATCAGACGCGCTACCGTTGTCCCACGAGACCCTGCGCTTTTGTGAAATTGCTTATCTAGTTATAGGGTCTAGCAACAAGGATTCCTGAATTTTATTAAAGACTTGGGCTCAAAGAAGAGATTGTTTCCGCAACCTTCAGATCTGGAGTCAGACGGGCTACCATTGTGCCACGAGGCCCTGCGCTTTTGTCAAATTGCTTATCTAGTTATAGGCAAGGCAAGGCAAGGCAAGTTTATTTATATAGCACATTTCATACACAATGGTAATTCAAAGTGCTTTACATAGAAGAAATAAAAATAAAAAATACAAATAAAAAATAAAAAGAAATAACCATAATTAAAACAGTTTAGAATAAAGAAATTAAAATAATCAAACAAATAAGAATAATTAAAACAGTTTAGATTAAAAAACAAAATAAAGTACAGTAAAAACAGTCGGACGAACAGTGGCACAGTGCTCATTCAGTAAATGCACAGCTAAACAGATGTGTTTTGAGTCTGGATTTGAATGTGACTACTGTAGGAGCACATCTGATCTCCTCTGGAAGCTGGTTCCAGCTGCGGCTGGCATAATAGCTAAAAGCAGACTCTCCTTGCTTAGAGTGAACCCTTGGTATTTCTAGCTGATGTGATCCTAATGATCTGAGTGATCTGTTGGGTTTATATTCAGTGAGCATATCTGCAATATATTGAGGTCCTAACCCATTGAATGATTTATATACCAGTAATAATACTTTAAAGTCAATCCTAAATGTAACTGGGAGCCAGTGTAAAGACTTGAGGACTGGTGTGATATGTTCATATTTTCTGGTTCTACTCAGAATCCTAGCAGCAGCGTTCTGTATGAGCTGCAACTGTCTCATGGTCTTTTTAGGAAGGCCAGTGAGGAGTCCATTACAATAATCCACCCTGCTGGTGATTAAAGCATGCACAAGTTTCTCTAAGTCTTGACTTGACACAAAGCATCTAATTCTTGCAATATTTTTCAGATGATAGTATGCTGATTTAGTTATTGCTTTGACATGACTACTGAAACTAAGGTCTGACTCTAGAGATACACCAAGATTCCGGACTTGATTTTTAGTTGTTAGACCCCTAGCGTCAAGGTATGCATTCACCTTAAGAACTTCCTCTTTGTTTCCAAACGCAATGACTTCAGTTTTGTCTTTGTTTAACTGAAGAAAGTTTTGGCACATCCAACTGTTTACTTCATCAATGCATTGGCACAAGGAGTCAATGGGGCTGTAGTCGTTAGGCGATAGGGCTAAGTAGAGCTGTGTGTCGTCTGCATAGCTGTGGTAAGAGATAAGGTTCTTTCTCATTATTTGGCTCATTGGGAGCATATACAGGTTGAATAGGAGTGGTGCAAGAATTGAGCCTTGAGGGACTCCGCATGTCATGGATGTCCACTCAGACTTATGGTCTCCTATACTCACATAATAACCTCTCCCTTCTAAGTATGACCTGAACCATTTTAGGACTATCCCAGAAAGCCCCACCCAGTTTTCCAGCCTGTCAAGAAGTATGTCGTGATCGACAGTGTCAAATGCAGCACTGAGGTCGAGTAGTACCAGCACTGATAATTTGCCTGTATCAGTATTTAAGCGAATATCGTTTATTATCTTTATGAGAGCTGTCTCTGTGCTGTGATGCGATCGGAATCCAGATTGAAAATTGTCAAAGTATCCATTCAAGCTTAAGAATTTGTTCAGCTGATTGAGGACAACTTTTTCAATGATCTTGCCTATGAAAGGAAGATTTGAGATCGGTCTATAATTGCTTAATATAGTCTTATCCAGATTGCTCTTTTTCAAGAGGGGCTTGACAACTGCAGTTTTCAGGGAGTTTGGAAAACTACCAGAAAGAAGTGAGGCATTAACCACTTTTAGGAGATCTGCTTCTAAACTGTTTAACACACTTTTGAAGAAAGATGTGGGGAGTGCGTCAAGGGCGCAGGTTGATGTTTTAAGGTGCTGTATGGTTTCTTCCAAAATTTTGCCATCAATTTCTTTGAAATTAGACATAGTAACTACATTCTCAGGTTGTGGTCTGAACTGTCTGACCCCAGTGCGGCTCAATGATGTGCTGATCACCTTTCTGATATTATTAATTTTCTCAGAGAAGAAAGAGGCAAACTCACTGCACTTGCTGTCTGAGAGCATTTCACTGGGAATCTGGCTTGGGGGGTTTGTCAGTCTCTCTACAGTAGCAAAAAGAGTGCGTGTGTTGTTTAAGTTGCTGTTTATAATATTTGAGAAGAAAGTCTGTCTAGCTTTGCCTAGTTCCATATTGAAAGCATGGATGCTGTCTTTGTAGATGTTATAATGGACTACAAGTTTTGTCTTCCGCCACATGCGCTCTGCTTTTCTGCATGTTCTTTTCATATTTTGCACAGCTGTTGTGTTTCTCCAAGGTGCTTTTTGTCTAACACTCTTCCTGACTTTCACAGGAGCAATATCATCAATTACACTTTTGACTTTTGAGTTAAAGGAATCAAGGAGAAAATCAACAGAGTCAGCAGATATGCTTGGTTTTAAAGATATAGCCTTCGTAAATAGCACACTAGTGTTCTCATTTAAGCATCTCTTCTTGACAGACACAGATCTAGCTTCAATGGCAGGAGAGATCAATATATCAAAGAAAATACAGAAATGATCAGACAGTGCTACATCCTTAATAACAATCGATGAGATGTTTAAACCCTTACTGATAAGTAAATCTAGAGTGTGTCCACGATTGTGTGTGGGACCATGTACATGCTGAGTCAGATCAAAAGTTTTTAAAACAGTTTTGATTTCTTTTGCCATATTGTTTTCTGCATTATCTATGTGAATGTTAAAATCTCCAGTAATAGCAAAACAGTCAAACTCTGAGGAAATTGTTGATAACAGTTCTGTAAAGTCCTCAGCAAAGGCTGGAGAGTATTTTGGAGGCCTGTAAATAATGGTAAGTAAAATACGTGGGGCACCTTTTAACACAATACCCAGATATTCAAAAGAGGGGTAGTTACCAAATGATGTTTGCTTACATTGATAGACATCTTTAAAAAGAGCAGCGACTCCCCCTCCTCTCCTAGCAGCTCTGCAGACACTCATAAAAGTAAAGTTAGGAGGGGATGTTTCATTTAGGACTGTTGCACTGCAGCTGTCTTCTAGCCAAGTTTCATTTAGAAGCATAAAATCCAGGTTGTATGTGGTTATTAAGTCATTGACTAGAAGTGATTTATTTTTAAGTGAGCGGATGTTTAAAAGTGCTAACTTAACAGTCTTACTTTTTGTTACTTTTGTCTTAGTTTGGCGTGCAATAGGCACCAGATTAGATGGGTTTGCTGTACGGCTTTTGAGGGCCTTAGACTTTCTATCATGTAATCGAACAGCAATAGGGAAAGATACAGGCACACTGGGTTCCCGCTTGTTCTGTAAACATTTGAGAAAGTTACTGTTATCATAGCGAGGACCCGGCACATATCACTGAGAGCTGGTATCAGTTGTTTTTGGTTCACCTCGAGCCGATGGAGGAGGGTGTGGGCCCTGGCGTTTTTGCAGAGGCCGAAGAGCTCTCACAAGCGGAGAGCGAGCTGGGCCCGCAGGCTTTCGTGGTTTTGGGGCCTGACTTTTTTTGGTTGATGTCTGGGGGCTTGCAGATAGTTTGGTTCCAGCAAACACCAGTTTTTCCATTTTCTCTGAGAAACACAGAAGATGCTGTGGAGATGCTGGAGATAGGGATAACGTGTCTGGCGATAGGGTAGAGGCGGGAGGGGGCTGTTTCTCTGGTGTTATTGGAGGCTGTAAAATGCTGTCCTGGTTTTCCAGCAAGTCGTCCTTGGGTGCTGAATGTTGGAGCAGTTCTAGTATGTGACAGTCTGTCTGTGGTGAGCTCTGTGGGCAGGGCTCTGCTGAGATTGTGTCCGTGAGCAGAGGTTGTTTTGGCTGAGTGGTATTATCATTGTCCTTGCTTGACGTGTCAGCCGCATGTCCATCCAGGTGCTGAAGTGATGTCCTGTGGGCATTCATACTGTGTCCAGGTGTGTGTGTGCCATTCAGGTTGAGTGTATTGGCACACACTGCAGAAGGATGATTGAGGGAGAAGTAGATATTGTCCTTTAGCACTCTTGAACCAAGTTTGTTTGGGTGGAGCCCATCCTGTTGAAACAGTTGCCTCTGACTCCAGAAAAGATTGAAGTTGTCAATGAAGTTTACTCCTTTTATATTGCAGGTTTTTTGGAGCCATGTATTAAGCCCAAGCAACCGTGAAAATCTGTTTGTTCCTCTTGCTGGGAGTGGTCCACTGATGAATGTTTGTACTTTCAGTCTTTTGAGTGTTTCAAAAAGTTCATTGAAATCCTTCTTAAGGAGTTCTGACTGCTCTTTATGAATATCATTTTTCCCCACATGAATGATGAGTCGATTTGCAGTCTTATGTTTTATCAGAATGTTCTCAAGTTCCCTGTTTACATCAGAAGTCGTTGCTTGTGGAAGGCAGCACGTAGTTGTATCCCTGCTAATAATATTTCTGATTATGGAGTCACCCACTATCAGAGTCCTGTGCTCGGCTGCGCTCTGAGCTGAGTGCCGCTGTCTGCTTGACCTTGAGCGCCAGTTAGCATCAGTGTTAACTACTGGCTGATTCAGTCTTTGTTCAAACACATTCATCACGTTTGGGGATTCCTCATTTACATTCACTAATACTTCAAATCTGTTCTCAAGATGTATAGGTGGTGGTTGGAGACCAGTATTTGCAATCCTTGTCAGAGCCGTATCTGGGGTAGAGGAGGCTACTGCGGCAATATGTGATGCTCGTGGCAATCTGATGTCTTGAGTGCCTTTGGGTCTCGCTCCCTGTTTGTGCCACCGATTTGTAAGTCGATCGGCTTGTTTCCCTACACTCAGTATGGCCGGTCGAGGAGGACTAGATTCATGGGAATCACCGGCTGTAGGCTGAGGCCGTCCATGACGAAGCTCTGTTGTGTGTTCCGTCTGGTTTGGTGGTCCCACAAATAACTTTGTTTCAAGAGCTACAATCCTTTGTAAAAGTCTGTGGCAGTTAGTGCAGCAAGTAGATTCCAGAAAAGGCATTTTCTCTTATCCTTTAGAATGTAGGCAGTTGTGTTTTCCTCCCCGGAATGTAAGCAGTGGGAGGCTGGTTGAATAAAAGTATTCTGCTTTTTTTGTAGTAATCCAAGCGTTTGATGATTAGCTGAAGTTAAAATTAGGTGATAAAAAGAGATGAAATATAAAAATGATAGAGCAAAGCGGTAAGCAAGAGCGTCCGAACAGTAGCAGAGCAGGAAGTCTCTCTTGCGTTATAGGGTCTAGCAACAAGGATTCCTGAATTTTATTAGAGACTTGCGCTCAAAGAACAGATTGACCCCGACGTGATTTGAACACGCAACCTTCTGATCTGGAGTCAGACGCGCTGCCGTTGCGCTACGAGGCCCTGCGCTTTTGTCAAATTGCTTATCTAGTTATAGGGTCTAACAACAAGGATTCCTGAATTTTATTAAAGACTTGCGCTCAAAGAAGAGATTGTTCCCGCAACCTTCAGATCTGGAGTCAGACGGGCTACCATTGTGCCACACCCCTGCACTTTTGTGAAATTGCTTAGCTCGTTATAGGGTCAGGCAACAAGGGTTCCTGAATTTTTTTAAAGACTTGCGCTCAAAGAAGAGATTGTTCCCGCAACCTTCAGATCTGGAGTCAGACGCCGTTGCGCCACGAGGCCCTGCGCTTTTTTGTCAACTTGCTTATCTAGTTATAGGGTCTAGCAACAAGGATTTCTGAATTTTATTAAGGACTTGAGCTTAAAGAAGAGATTGATCCCGACGTGATTTGGACACACAACCTTCTTATCTGGAGTCAGACACGCTGCCGTTGCGCCACGAGGCCCTGCGCTTTAGTCAAATTGCTTATCAAGTTATAGGGTCTAGCAACAAGGATTCCTGAATTTTATTAAAGACTTGCGTTCAAAGAAGAGATTGACCCCGACGTGATTTGAACACGCAACCTTCTGATCTGGAGTCAGACGGGCTACCATTGTCCCACGAGGCCCTGGGCTTTTGTCAAATTGCATAAGGTCTAGCAACAAGTATTCCTGAATTTTATTAAAGACTTGCACTCAAAGAAGAGATTGACCCTGACGTGCTTTGAACACGCAACCTTCTGAACTGGAGTCAGACGCGCTGCCGTTGCGCTACGAGGCCCTGAGCTTTTGTCAAATTGCTTATCTAGTTATAGGGTCTAGCAACAAGGATTCCTGAATTTTATTAAAGGCTTGCGCTCAAAGAACAGATTGACCCTGACGTGATTTGAACACGCAACCTTCTGATCTAGAGTCAGACGCGCTGCCGTTGCGCTACGAGGCCCTGCGCTTTTGTCAAATTGCTTATCTAGTTATAGGGTCTAGCAACAAGGATTCCCGAATTTTATTAAAGACTTGCGCTCAAAGAAGAGATTGACTCTGACGTGCTTTGAACACGCAACCTTCTGATCTGGAGTCAGACGCGCTACCATTGTGCCATGAGGCCCTGCGCGTTTGTCAAATTGCTTATCTAGTTATAGGGTCTAGCAACAGGGATTCCTGAATTTTATTATAGGCTTGCGCTCAAAGAGGAGATTGACCCCGACGTGATTTGAACACGCAACCTTCTGATCTGGAGTCAGACGCCGTGCCGTTGCGCCAGGAGGCCCTGCGCTTTTGTCAAATTGCTTAACTAGCTATAGGGTCTAGCAACAAGGATTCCTGAATTTTATTAAAGACTTGCGCTCAAAGAAGAGAATGACCCCGTTGTGATTTGACCCCGCAACCTTCTGATCTGGAGTCAGACGCGCTGCCGTTGCGCCACGAAGTACTGCGCTTTTTGTCAAATTGCTTATCTAGTTATAGGGTCTAGCAACTAGGATTCCTGAATTTTATTAAAGACTTGCGCTCAAAGAAGAGATTGACCCCGACGTGATTTGACCCCGCAACCTTCTAATCTGGAGTCAGATGCGCTGCCGTTGCACCACAAGGCCCTGCGCTTTTGTCAAATTGCTTATCTAGTTACAGGGTCTAGCATAAGGATTCCTGAATTTTATTAAAGACTTGCGCTCAAAGAAGAGAATGAAGCCGACGAGATTTAACCCCGCAATCTTCTGATCTGGAGTCAGACGCGCTGCCGTTGCGCCACGAGGTACTGGGCTTTTGTCAAATTGCTTATCTAGTTATAGGGTCTAGCAACAAGGATTCCTGAATTTTATTAAAGACTTGCGCTCAAAGAAGAGAATGACCCCGACGTGATTTGACCCCGCAACCCTTTGAACTGGAGTCAGACGCGCTGCCGTTGCGCCAAAAACCCTGCGCTTTTGTCAAATTGCTCATCTAGTTATAGGGTCTAGCAACAATGATTACTGAATATTATTAAAGACTTGCGCTCAAAGAAGAGATTGTTCCCGCAACCTTCAGATCTGGAGTCAGACGCGCTACCATTGTGCCACGAGGCCCTGCGCTTTTGTCAAATTGCTTATATAATTATAGGGTCTAGCAACAGGGATTCCTGAATTTTATTAAAGGCTTGCGCTCAAAGAGGAGATTGACCCCGACGTGATTTGAACACGCAACCTTCTGATCTGGAGTCAGACGCGGTGCCGTTGCGCCAGGAGGCCCTGCGCTTTTGTTAAATTGCTTAACTAGCTATAGGGTCTAGCAACAAGGATTCCTGAATTTTATTAAAGACTTGCGCTCAAAGAAGAGAATGACCCCGTTGTGATTTGACCCCGCAACCTTCTGATCTGGAGTCAGACGTGCTGCCGTTGCGCCACCCGGCCATGCGCTTTTGTCAAATGGCTTATATAGTTATAGGGTCTAGCAACAAGGATTCCTGAATTTTATTAAAGACTTGCGCTCAAAGAAGAGATTTTTCCCGCAACCTTCAGATCTGGAGTCAGACGCGCTACCATTGTGCCACCATGCCCTGCACTTTTGTTAAATTGCTTATCTAGTTATAGGGTCTAGCAAGAAGGATTCCTGAATTTTATTAAAGACTTGCGCTCAAAGAAGAGTTTGTTCCCGCAACCTTCAGTACTGGAGTCAGACGCGCTACCATTGTGCCACGAGGCCCTGCACTCTTGTCAAAATGCTTATCTAGTTATAGGGTCTAGCAAGAAGGATTCCTGAATTTTATTAAAGACTTGCGCTCAAAGAAGAGATTGTTCCCGCAATCTTCAGATCTGGAGTCAGACGCGCTACCATTGTGCCACAAGGCCCTGCGCTTTTGTCAAATTGCTCATCTAGTTATAGGGTCTAGCAACAAGGATTCCTTAATTTTATTAAAGACTTGCGCTCAAAGAAGAGATTGACCCCGACGTGATTTGACCCCGCAAACTTCTGATCTGGTGTCAGACGCGCTACTGTTGCGCCACAAGGCCCTGCGCTATTGTCAAATTGCTTATCTAGTTATAGGGTCTAGCAACAAGGATTCCTGAATTTTATTAAAGACTTGCGCTCAAAGAAGAGACTGTTCCCGCAACCTTCAGATCTGGAGTCAGACGCGCTACCATTGTACCAAGAGGCCCTGCGCTTTTGTCAAATTGCTTATATAGTTATAGGGTCTAGCAACAAGGATTCCTGAATTTTATTAAAGACTTGCGCTCAAAGAAGAGATTGACCCCGACGTGATTTGAACACGCAACCTTCTGATCTGGAGTCAGACGTGCTGCCGTTGCGCCACGTGGCCCTGCGGTTTTGTCAAATTGCTTATCTAGTTACAGGGTCTAGCAACAAGGATTCCTGAATTTTATTAAAGACTTGCGCTCAAAGAAGAGAATGACCCCGACGTGATTTGACCCCGCAACCTTCTGATCTGGAGTCAGACGCGCTGCCGTTGCGCCAAAAACCCTGCGCTTTTGTCAAATTGCTCATCTAGTTATAGGGTCTAGCAACAATGATTACTGAATATTATTAAAGACTTGCGCTCAAAGAAGAGATTGTTCCCGCAACCTTCAGATCTGGAGTCAGACGCGCTACCATTGTGCCACGAGGCCCTGCGCTTTTGTCCAATTGCTTATATAGTTATAGGGTCTAGCAACAAGGATTACTGAATTTTATTAAAGGCTTGCGCTCAAAGAAGAGATTGACCCCGACGTGATTTGAACACGCAACCTTCTGATCTGGAGTCAGACGTGCTGCCGTTGCGCCACCCGGCCATGCGGTTTGTCAAATTGCTCATCTAGTTATAGGGTCTAGCAACAAGGATTCCTGAATTTTATTAAAGACTTGCGCTCAAAGAAGAGAATGAACCCGACGTGATTTGACCCCGCAAACTTCTGACCTGGTGTCAGACGCACTACTGTTGCGCCACAAGGCCCTGCGCTATTGTCAAATTGCTTATCTAGTTATAGGGTCTAGCAACAAGGATTCCTGAATTTTATTAAAGACTTGCGCTCAAAGAAGAGATTGACCCCGACGTGATTTGAACACGCAACCTTCACATCTGGAGTCAGACGCGCTACCATTGTGCCACAAGGCCCTGCGCTTTTGTCAAATTGCTCATCTAGTTATAGGGTCTAGCAACAAGGATTCCTGAATTTTATTAAAGACTTGCGCTCAAAGAAGAGAATGACCCCGACGTGATTTGACCCCGCAACCTTCTGATCAGGAGTCAGACGCACTACTGTTCCGCCACAAGGCCCTGCGCTATTGTCAAATTGCTTATCTAGTTATAGGGTCTAGCAACAAGGATTCCTGAATTTTATTAAAGACTTGCGCTCAAAGAAGAGATTGACCCCGACGTGATTTGAACACATTCAACCTTCACCTCCAGAGTCAGACGCGCTACCATTGTGCCAAGAGGCCGTGCACTATTGTCAAATTGCTTATCTAGTTATAGGGTCTAGCAAGAAGGATTCCTGAATTTTATTAAAGACTTGCGCTCAAAGAAGAGATTGTTCCCGCAACCTTCAAATCTGGAGTCAGACGCGCTGCCGTTGCGCCACGAGGCCCTGCGCTTTTGTCAAATTGCTTATCTAGTTACAGGGTCTAGCAACAAGGATTCCTGAATTTTATTAAAGACTTGCGCTTTAAAGAAGAGATTGACCCCGACGTGATTTGACCCCGCAACCCTTTGAACTGGAGTCAGACGCGCTGCCGTTGCGCCAAAAACCCTGCGCTTTTGTCAAATTGCTCATCTAGTTATAGGGTCTAGCAACAATGATTACTGAATATTATTAAAGACTTGCGCTCAAACAAGAGATTGTTCCCGCAACCTTCAGATCTGGAGTCAGACGCGCTACCATTGTGCCACGAGGCCCTGCGCTTTTGTCAAATTGCTTATATAATTATAGGGTCTAGCAACAGGGATTCCTGAATTTTATTAAAGGCTTGCGCTCAAAGAGGAGATTGACCCCGACGTGATTTGAACACGCAACCTTCTGATCTGGAGTCAGACGCGGTGCCGTTGCGCCAGGAGGCCCTGCGCTTTTGTCAAATTGCTTAACTAGCTATAGGGTCTAGCAACAAGGATTCCTGAATTTTATCAAAGACTTGCGCTCAAAGAAGAGAATGACCCCGTTGTGATTTGACCCCGCAACCTTCTGATCTGGAGTCAGACGTGCTGCCGTTGCGCCACCCGGCCATGCGCTTTTGTCAAATGGCTTATATAGTTATAGGGTCTAGCAACAAGGATTCCTGAATTTTATTAAAGACTTGCGCTCAAAGAAGAGATTTTTCCCGCAACCTTCAGATCTGGAGTCAGACGCGCTACCATTGTGCCACCATGCCCTGCACTTTTGTTAAATTGCTTATCTAGTTATAGGGTCTAGCAAGAAGGATTCCTGAATTTTATTAAAGACTTGCGCTCAAAGAAGAGTTTGTTCCCGCAACCTTCAGTACTGGAGTCAGACGCGCTTCCATTGTGCCACGAGGCCCTGCACTCTTGTCAAAATGCTTATCTAGTTATAGGGTCTAGCAAGAAGGATTCCTGAATTTTATTAAAGACTTGCGCTCAAAGAAGAGATTGTTCCCGCAATCTTCAGATCTGGAGTCAGACGCGCTACCATTGTGCCACAAGGCCCTGCGCTTTTGTCAAATTGCTCATCTAGTTATAGGGTCTAGCAACAAGGATTCCTTAATTTTATTAAAGACTTGCGCTCAAAGAAGAGATTGACCCCGACGTGATTTGACCCCGCAAACTTCTGATCTGGTGTCAGACGCGCTACTGTTGCGCCACAAGGCCCTGCGCTATTGTCAAATTGCTTATCTAGTTATAGGGTCTAGCAACAAGGATTCCTGAATTTTATTAAAGACTTGCGCTCAAAGAAGAGATTGACCCCGACGTGATTTGAACACACAACCTTCACATCTGGAGTCAGACGCGCTACCATTGTGCCAAGAGGTCCTGCACTATTGTCAAATTGCTCATCTAGTTATAGGGTCTAGCAAGAAGGATTCCTGAATTTTATTAAAGACTTGCGATCAAAGAAGAGATTGACCTCGACGTGATTAGACCCCGCAACCTTCTAATCTGGAGTCAGACGCGCTGCCGTTGCGCTATGAGGCCCTGCGCTTTTGTCAAATTGCTTATCTAGTTACAGGGTCTAGCAACAAGGATTCCTGAATTTTATTAAAGACTTGCGCTCAAAGAAGAGACTGTTCCCGCAACCTTCAGATCTGGAGTCAGACGCGCTACCATTGTATCAAGAGGCCCTGCGCTTTTGTCAAATTGCTTATATAGTTATAGGGTCTAGCAACAAGGATTCCTGAATTTTATTAAAGACTTGCGCTCAAAGAAGAGATTGACCCCGACGTGATTTGAACACGCAACCTTCTGATCTGGAGTCAGACGTGCTGCCGTTGCGCCACGTGGCCCTGCGGTTTTGTCAAATTGCTTATCTAGTTACAGGGTCTAGCAACAAGGATTCCTGAATTTTATTAAAGACTTGCGCTCAAAGAAGAGAATGACCCCGACGTGATTTGACCCCGCAACCTTCTGATCTGGAGTCAGACGCGCTGCAGTTGCGCCAAAAACCCTGCGCTTTTGTCAAATTGCTCATCTAGTTATAGGGTCTAGCAACAATGATTACTGAATATTATTAAAGACTTGCGCTCAAACAAGAGATTGTTCCCGCAACCTTCAGATCTGGAGTCAGACGCGCTACCATTGTGCCACGAGGCCCTGCGCTTTTGTCCAATTGCTTATATAGTTATAGGGTCTAGCAACAAGGATTACTGAATTTTATTAAAGGCTTGCGCTCAAAGAAGAGATTGACCCCGACGTGATTTGAACACGCAACCTTCTTATCTGGAGTCAGACGTGCTGCCGTTGCGCCACCCGGCCATGCGGTTTGTCAAATTGCTCATCTAGTTATAGGGTCTAGCAACAAGGATTCCTGAATTTTATTAAAGACTTGCGCTCAAAGAAGAGAATGACCCCGACGTGATTTGACCCCGCAAACTTCTGACCTGGTGTCAGACGCACTACTGTTGCGCCACAAGGCCCTGCGCTATTGTCAAATTGCTTATCTAGTTATAGGGTCTAGCAACAAGGATTCCTGAATTTTATTAAAGACTTGCGCTCAAAGAAGAGATTGACCCCGACGTGATTTGAACACGCAACCTTCACATCTGGAGTCAGACGCGCTACCATTGTGCCACAAGGCCCTGCGCTTTTGTCAAATTGCTCATCTAGTTATAGGGTCTAGCAACAAGGATTCCTGAATTTTATTAAAGACTTGCGCTCAAAGAAGAGAATGACCCCGACGTGATTTGACCCCGCAACCTTCTGATCTGGAGTCAGACGCGCTACTGTTGCGCCACAAGGCCCTGCGCTATTGTCAAATTGCTTATCTAGTTATAGGGTCTAGCAACAAGGATTCCTAAATTTTGTTAAAGACTTGCGCTCAAAGAAGAGATTGACCCCGACGTGATTTGAACACGCAACCTTTACATCCGGAGTCAGACGCGCTACCATTGTGCCAAGAGGCCATGCACTATTGTCAAATTGCTTATCTAGTTATAGGGTCTAGCAAGAAGGATTCCTGAATTTTATTAAAGACTTGCGCTCAAAGAAGAGATTGTTCCCGCAACCTTCAAATCTGGAGTCAGACGCGCTGCCGTTGCGCCACGAGGCCCTGCGCTTTTGTCAAATTGCTTATCTAGTTACAGGGTCTAGCAACAAGGATTCCTGAATTTTATTAAAGACTTGCGCTTTAAAGAAGAGATTGACCCCGACGTGATTTGACCCCGCAACCCTTTGAACTGGAGTCAGACGCGCTGCCGTTGCGCCAAAAACCCTGCGCTTTTGTCAAATTGCTCATCTAGTTATAGGGTCTAGCAACAATGATTACTGAATATTATTAAAGACTTGCGCTCAAACAAGAGATTGTTCCCGCAACCTTCAGATCTGGAGTCAGACGCGCTACCATTGTGCCACGAGGCCCTGCGCTTTTGTCAAATTGCTTATATAATTATAGGGTCTAGCAACAGGGATTCCTGAATTTTATTAAAGGCTTGCGCTCAAAGAGGAGATTGACCCCGACGTGATTTGAACACGCAACCTTCTGATCTGGAGTCAGGCGCGGTGCCGTTGCGCCAGGAGGCCCTGCGCTTTTGTCAAATTGCTTAACTAGCTATAGGGTCTAGCAACAAGGATTCCTGAATTTTATTAAAGACTTGCGCTCAAAGAAGAGAATGACCCCGTTGTGATTTGACCCCGCAACCTTCTGATCTGGAGTCAGACGTGCTGCCGTTGCGCCACCCGGCCATGCGCTTTTGTCAAATGGCTTATATAGTTATAGGGTCTAGCAACAAGGATTCCTGAATTT
Organism: Tiaroga cobitis; assembly: GCA_030578255.1. Classification (NCBI taxonomy): domain Eukaryota; kingdom Metazoa; phylum Chordata; class Actinopteri; order Cypriniformes; family Leuciscidae; genus Tiaroga; species Tiaroga cobitis. Next base: position 29,627,491 of record CM060608.1, on the reverse strand, counting down.
TATTAAAGACTTGCGCTCAAAGAAGAGATTTTTCCCGCAACCTTCAGATCTGGAGTCAGACGCGCTACCATTGTGCCACCATGCCCTGCACTTTTGTTAAATTGCTTATCTAGTTATAGGGTCTAGCAAGAAGGATTCCTGAATTTTATTAAAGACTTGCGCTCAAAGAAGAGTTTGTTCCCGCAACCTTCAGTACTGGAGTCAGACGCGCTACCAATGTGCCACGAGGCCCTGCACTCTTGTCAAAATGCTTATCTAGTTATAGGGTCTAGCAAGAAGGATTCCTGAATTTTATTAAAGACTTGCGCTCAAAGAAGAGATTGTTCCCGCAATCTTCAGATCTGGAGTCAGACGCGCTACCATTGTGCCACAAGGCCCTGCGCTTTTGTCAAATTGCTCATCTAGTTATAGGGTCTAGCAACAAGGATTCCTTAATTTTATTAAAGACTTGCGCTCAAAGAAGAGATTGACCCCGACGTGATTTGACCCCGCAAACTTCTGATCTGGTGTCAGACGCGCTACTGTTGCGACAAAAGGCCCGGCGCTATTGTCAAATTGCTTATCTAGTTATAGGGTCTAGCAACAAGGATTCCTGAATTTTATTAAAGACTTGCGCTCAAAGAAGAGATTGACCCCGTTGTGATTTGAACACGCAACCTTCACATCTGGAGTCAGACGCGCTACCATTGTGCCAAGAGGTCCTGCACTATTGTCAAATTGCTCATCTAGTTATAGGGTCTAGCAAGTAGGATTCCTGAATTTTATTAAAGACTTGCGATCAAAGAAGAGATTGACCTCGACGTGATTAGACCCCGCAACCTTCTAATCTGGAGTCAGACGCGCTGCCGTTCCGCTATGAGGCCCTGCGCTTTTGTCAAATTGCTTATCTAGTTACAGGGTCTAGCAACAAGGATTCCTGAATTTTATTAAAGACTTGCGCTCAAAGAAGAGATTGACCCCGACGTGATTTGAACACGCAACCTTCTGATCTGGAGTCAGACGCGCTACCGTTGCGCCACGTGGCCCTGCGCTTTTTTCAAATTGCTTATATAGTTATAGGGTCTAGCAACAAGGATTCCTGAATTTTATTAAAGACTTGCGCTCAAAGAAGAGACTGTTCCCGCAACCTTCAGATCTGGAGTCAGACGCGCTACCATTGTACCAAGAGGCCCTGCGCTTTTGTCAAATTGCTTATATAGTTATAGGGTTTAGCAACAAGGATTCCTGAATTTTATTAAAGACTTGCGCTCAAAGAAGAGATTGACCCCGACGTGATTTGAACACGCAACCTTCTGATCTGGAGTCAGACGTGCTGCCGTTGCGCCACGTGGCCCTGCGGTTTTGTCAAATTGCTTATCTAGTTACAGGGTCTAGCAACAAGGATTCCTGAATTTTATTAAAGACTTGCGCTCAAAGAAGAGAATGACCCCGACGTGATTTGACCCCGCAACCTTCTGATCTGGAGTCAGACGCGCTGCCGTTGCGCCAAAAACCCTGCGCTTTTGTCAAATTGCTCATCTAGTTATAGGGTCTAGCAACAAGGATTCCTGAATTTTATTAAAGACTTGCGCTCAAAGAAGAGAATGACCCCGACGTGATTTGACCCCGCAACCTTCTGATCTGGAGTCAGACGCGCTACTGTTGCGCCACAAGGCCCTGCGCTTTTGTCAAATTGCTTATCTAGTTATAGGGTCTAGCAACAAGAATTCCTAAATTTTATTAAAGACTTGCGCTCAAAGAAGAGATTGACCCCGACGTGATTTGAACACGCAACCTTTACATCCGGAGTCAGACGCGCTACCATTGTGCCAAGAGGCCGTGCACTATTGTCAAATTGCTTATCTAGTTATAGGGTCTAGCAAGAAGGATTCCTGAATTTTATTAAAGACTTGCGCTCAAAGAAGAGATTGTTCCCGCAACCTTCAAATCTGGAGTCAGACGCGCTGCCGTTGCGCCACGAGGCCCTGCGCTTTTGTCAAATTGCTTATCTAGTTACAGGGTCTAGCAACAAGGATTCCTGAATTTTATTAAAGACTTGCGCTTTAAAGAAGAGATTGACCCCGACGTGATTTTAACACGCAACCTTCTGATCTGGAGTCAGACGCGCTACCATTGTGCCACGAGGCCCTGCGCTTTTGTCAAATTGCTTATCTAGTTATAGGGTCTAGCAACAGGGATTCCTGAATTTTATTAAAGGCTTGCGCTCAAAGAGGAGATTGACCCCGACGTGATTTGAACACGCAACCTTCTGATATGGAGTCAGACGCGGTGCCGTTGCGCCAGGAGGCCCTGCGCTTTTGTCAAATTGCTTAACTAGCTATAGGGTCTAGCAACAAGGATTCCTGAATTTTATTAAAGACTTGCGCTCAAAGAAGAGAATGACCCCGTTGTGATTTGACCCCGCAACCTTCTGATCTGGAGTCAGACGTGCTGCCGTTGCGCCACCCGGCCATGCGCTTTTGTCAAATGGCTTATATAGTTATAGGGTCTAGCAACAAGGATTCCTGAATTTTATTAAAGACTTGCGCTCAAAGAAGAGATTTTTCCCGCAACCTTCAGATCTGGAGTCAGACGCGCTACCATTGTGCCACCATGCCCTGCACTTTTGTTAAATTGCTTATCTAGTTATAGGGTCTAGCAAGAAGGATTCCTGAATTTTATTAAAGACTTGCGCTCAAAGAAGAGTTTGTTCCCGCAACCTTCAGTACTGGAGTCAGACGCGCTACCAATGTGCCACGAGGCCCTGCACTCTTGTCAAAATGCTTATCTAGTTATAGGGTCTAGCAAGAAGGATTCCTGAATTTTATTAAAGACTTGCGCTCAAAGAAGAGATTGTTCCCGCAATCTTCAGATCTGGAGTCAGACGCGCTACCATTGTGCCACAAGGCCCTGCGCTTTTGTCAAATTGCTCATCTAGTTATAGGGTCTAGCAACAAGGATTCCTTAATTTTATTAAAGACTTGCGCTCAAAGAAGAGATTGACCCCGACGTGATTTGACCCCGCAAACTTCTGATCTGGTGTCAGACGCGCTACTGTTGCGACAAAAGGCCCGGCGCTATTGTCAAATTGCTTATCTAGTTATAGGGTCTAGCAACAAGGATTCCTGAATTTTATTAAAGACTTGCGCTCAAAGAAGAGATTGACCCCGTTGTGATTTGAACACGCAACCTTCACATCTGGAGTCAGACGCGCTACCATTGTGCCAAGAGGTCCTGCACTATTGTCAAATTGCTCATCTAGTTATAGGGTCTAGCAAGTAGGATTCCTGAATTTTATTAAAGACTTGCGATCAAAGAAGAGATTGACCTCGACGTGATTAGACCCCGCAACCTTCTAATCTGGAGTCAGACGCGCTGCCGTTCCGCTATGAGGCCCTGCGCTTTTGTCAAATTGCTTATCTAGTTACAGGGTCTAGCAACAAGGATTCCTGAATTTTATTAAAGACTTGCGCTCAAAGAAGAGATTGACCCCGACGTGATTTGAACACGCAACCTTCTGATCTGGAGTCAGACGCGCTACCGTTGCGCCACGTGGCCCTGCGCTTTTTTCAAATTGCTTATATAGTTATAGGGTCTAGCAACAAGGATTCCTGAATTTTATTAAAGACTTGCGCTCAAAGAAGAGACTGTTCCCGCAACCTTCAGATCTGGAGTCAGACGCGCTACCATTGTACCAAGAGGCCCTGCGCTTTTGTCAAATTGCTTATATAGTTATAGGGTTTAGCAACAAGGATTCCTGAATTTTATTAAAGACTTGCGCTCAAAGAAGAGATTGACCCCGACGTGATTTGAACACGCAACCTTCTGATCTGGAGTCAGACGTGCTGCCGTTGCGCCACGTGGCCCTGCGGTTTTGTCAAATTGCTTATCTAGTTACAGGGTCTAGCAACAAGGATTCCTGAATTTTATTAAAGACTTGCGCTCAAAGAAGAGAATGACCCCGACGTGATTTGACCCCGCAACCTTCTGATCTGGAGTCAGACGCGCTGCCGTTGCGCCAAAAACCCTGCGCTTTTGTCAAATTGCTCATCTAGTTATAGGGTCTAGCAACAAGGATTCCTGAATTTTATTAAAGACTTGCGCTCAAAGAAGAGAATGACCCCGACGTGATTTGACCCCGCAACCTTCTGATCTGGAGTCAGACGCGCTACTGTTGCGCCACAAGGCCCTGCGCTTTTGTCAAATTGCTTATCTAGTTATAGGGTCTAGCAACAAGAATTCCTAAATTTTATTAAAGACTTGCGCTCAAAGAAGAGATTGACCCCGACGTGATTTGAACACGCAACCTTTACATCCGGAGTCAGACGCGCTACCATTGTGCCAAGAGGCCGTGCACTATTGTCAAATTGCTTATCTAGTTATAGGGTCTAGCAAGAAGGATTCCTGAATTTTATTAAAGACTTGCGCTCAAAGAAGAGATTGTTCCCGCAACCTTCAAATCTGGAGTCAGACGCGCTGCCGTTGCGCCACGAGGCCCTGCGTTTTTGTCAAATTGCTTATCTAGTTACAGGGTCTAGCAACAAGGATTCCTGAATTTTATTAAAGACTTGCGCTTTAAAGAAGAGATTGACCCCGACGTGATTTTAACACGCAACCTTCTGATCTGGAGTCAGACGCGCTACCATTGTGCCACGAGGCCCTGCGCTTTTGTCAAATTGCTTATCTAGTTATAGGGTCTAGCAACAGGGATTCCTGAATTTTATTAAAGGCTTGCGCTCAAAGAGGAGATTGACCCCGACGTGATTTGAACACGCAACCTTCTGATATGGAGTCAGACGCGGTGCCGTTGCGCCAGGAGGCCCTGCGCTTTTGTCAAATTGCTTATCTAGCTATAGGGTCTAGCAACAAGGATTCCTGAATTTTATTAAAGACTTGCGCTCAAAGAAGAGAATGACCCCGTTGTGATTTGACCCCGCAACCTTCTGACCTGGTGTCAGACGCGCTACTGTTGCGCCACAAGGCCCTGCGCTATTGTCAAATTGCTTATCTAGTTATAGGGTCTAGCAACAAGGATTCCTGAATTTTATTAAAGACTTGCGCTCAAAGAAGAGATTGACCCCGACGTGATTTGAACACGCAACCTTCACATCTGGAGTCAGACGCGCTACCATTGTGCCAAGAGGTCCTGCACTATTGTCAAATTGCTCATCTAGTTATAGGGTCTAGCAACAAGGATTCCTGAATTTTATTAAGGACTTGAGCTCAAAGAAGAGATTGACCCCGACGTGATTTGGACACACAACCTTCTGATCTGGAGTCAGACACGCTGCCGTTGCGCCACGAGGCCCTGCGCTTTTGTCAAATTGCTTATCAAGTTATAGGGTCTAGCAACAAGGATTCCTGAATTTTATTAAAGACTTGCGCTCAAAGAAGAGATTGTTCCCACAACCTTCAGATCTGGAGTCAGACGCGCTACCATTGTGCCACGAGGCCCTGGGCTTTTGTCAAATTGCTTATCTCGTTATAGGATCTAGCAACTATGATTCCTGAATTTTATTAAGGACTTGAGCTCAAAGAAGAGATTAACCCCGACGTGATTTGGACACACAACCTTCTGATCTGGAGTCAGACACGCTGCCGTTGCGCCACGAGGCCCTGCGCTTTTGTCAAATTGCTTATCAAGTTATAGGGTCTAGCAACAAGGATTCCTGAATTTTATTAAAGACTTGCGCTCAAAGAAGAGATTGACTCTGACGTGATTTGAACACGCAACCTTCTGATCTGGAGTCAGACACGCTGCCGTTGCGCTACGAGGACCTGAGCTTCTGTCAAATTGCTTATCTAGTTATAGGGTCTAGCAACAAGGATTCCTGAATTTTATTAAAGAATTGCGCTCAAAGAAGAGATTGACCCTGATGTGATTTAAATCACGCAACCTTCTGATCGGAAGTCAGAAGCGCTGCCGTTGCGCTACGAGGCCCTGCGCTTTTGTCAAATTGCTTATCTAGTTATAGGGTCTAGCAACAAGGATTCCTGAATTTTATTAAAGGCTTGCGCTCAATGAACAGATTGACCCCGACGTGATTTGAACACGCAACCTTCTGATCTGGAGTCAGACGCGCTGCCATTGGGCTACGAGGCCCTGCGCTTTTGTCAAATTGCTTATCTAGTTATAGGGTCTAGCAACAAGGATTCCTGAATTTTCTTAAAGACTTGCGCTCAAAGAAGAGATTTTTCCCGCAACCTTCAGATCTGGAGTCAGACGCGCTGCCGTTGCGCCACGAAGTACTGCGCTTTTGTCAAATTGCTTATCTAGTTATAGGGTCTAGCAACTAGGATTCCTGAATTTTATTAAAGACTTGCTCTCAAAGAAGAGAATGACCCCGACGTGATTTGACCCCGCAACCTTCTGATCTGGAGTCAGACGCGCTGCCGTTGCGCCAAAAACCCTGCGCTTTTGTCAAATTGCTCATCTAGTTATAGGGTCTAGCAACAATGATTACTGAATATTATTAAAGACTTGCGCTCAAAGAAGAGATTGTTCCCGCAACCTTCAGATCTGGAGTCAGACGCGCTACCATTGTGCCACGAGGCCCTGCGCTTTTGTCAAATTGCTTATATAGTTATAGGGTCTAGCAACAAGGATTACTGAATTTTATTAAAGGCTTGCGCTCAAAGAGGAGATTGACCCCGACGTGATTTGAAAACGCAACCTTCTGATCTGGAGTCAGACGTGCTGCCGTTGCGCCACACGGCCATGCGGTTTTGTCAAATTGCTCATCTAGTTATAGGGTCTAGCAACAAGGATTCCTGAATTTTAATAAAGACTTGCGCTCAAAGAAGAGAATGACCCCGACGTGATTTGACCCCGCAACCTTCTGATCTGGAGTCATACGCGCTGCCGTTGCGCCAAAAACCCTGCGCTTTTGTCAAATTGCTCATCTAGTTATAGGGTCTAGCAACAATGGAATTCCTGAATTCCCGACGTGATTTGAACACGCAACCTTCTGATCTGGAGTCAGACGCGCTGCCGTTGCGCCAAAAACCCTGCGCTTTTGTCAAATTGCTCATCTAGTTATAGGGTCTAGCAACAATGATTACTGAATATTATTAAAGACTTGCGCTCAAAGAAGAGATTGTTCCCGCAACCTTCAGATCTGGAGTCAGACGCGCTACCATTGTGCCACGAGGCCCTGCGCTTTTGTCAAATTGCTTATATAGTTATAGGGTCTAGCAACAAGGATTACTGAATTTTATTAAAGGCTTGCGCTCAAAGAGGAGATTGACCCCGACGTGATTTGAAAACGCAACCTTCTGATCTGGAGTCAGACGTGCTGCCGTTGCGCCACACGGCCATGCGGTTTTGTCAAATTGCTCATCTAGTTATAGGGTCTAGCAACAAGGATTCCTGAATTTTAATAAAGACTTGCGCTCAAAGAAGAGAATGACCCCGACGTGATTTGACCCCGCAAACTTCTGACCTGGTGTCAGACGCGCTACTGTTGCGCCACAAGGCCCTGCGCTATTGTCAAATTGCTTATCTAGTTATAGGGTCTAGCAACAAGGATTCCTGAATTTTATTAAAGACTTGCGCTCAAAGAAGAGACTGTTCCCGCAACCTTCAGATCTGGAGTCAGACGGCTACCATTGTGCCACGAGGCCCTGCGCTTTTGTCAAATTGCTTATATAGTTATAGGGTCTAGCAACAAGGATTACTGAATTTTTTTTAAAGGCTTGCGCTCAAAGAGGAGATTGACCCCGACGTGATTTGAACACGCAACCTTCTGATCTGGAGTCAGACGCGGTGCCGTTGCGCCACGAGGCACTGCGCTTTTGTCAAATTGCTTATCTAGCTATAGGGTCTAGCAACAAGGATTCCTGAATTTTATTAAAGACTTGCGCTCAAAGAAGAGAATCACCCCGTTGTGATTTGACCCCGCAACCTTCTGATCTGGAGTCAGACGCGCTGCCGTTGCGCCACGAAGTACTGCGCTTTTGTCAAATTGCTTATCTAGTTATAGGGTCTAGCAACAAGGATTCTTGAATTTTATTAAAGACTTGCGCTCAAAGAAGAGATTGTTCCCGCAACCTTCTGATCTGGAGTCAGACGCGCTGCCGTTGCGCCACGAGGCCCTAAGTTTTTGTCATATTGCTTATCTAGTTATAGGGTCTAGCAACAAGGATTCCTGAATTTTATTAAAGACTTGCGCTCGAAGAAAAGATTGACCCCGATGTGATTTGAACACGCAACCTTCTGATCTGGAGTAGGACGCGCTGCCGTTGCGCTACGAGGCCCTACGCTTCTCTAAAAGTGCTTATCTAGTTATAGGGTCTAGCAACAAGGATTCTTGAATTTTATTAAAGACTTGCGCTCAAAGAAGAGATTGTTCCCGCAACCTTCTGATCTGGAGTCAGACGCGCTGCCGTTGCGCCACGAGGCCCTAAGTTTTTGTCATATTGCTTATCTAGTTATAGGGTCTAGCAACAAGGATTCCTGAATTTTATTAAAGACTTGCGCTCGAAGAAAAGATTGACCCCGACGTGATTTGAACACGCAACCTTCTGATCTGGAGTAGGACGCGCTGCCGTTGCGCTACGAGGCCCTACGCTTCTCTAAAAGTGCTTATCTAGTTATAGGGTCTAGCAACAAGGATTCCTGAATTTTATTAAAGACTTGCGCTCAAAGAAGAGAATGACCCCGACGTGATTTGAACACGAAACCTTCTGATCTGGAGTCAGACGCGCTACCGTTGCGCCACGAGGCCATGCGCTTTTGTCAAATTGCTTATCTAGTTATAGGGTCTAGCAACAAGGAATTTTGAATTTTATTAAAGACTTGCGCTCAAAGAAGAGATTGTTCCCACAACCTTCTGATCTGGAGTCAGACGCGCTGCCGTTGCACCACTAGGCCCTGCGCTTTTGTCAAATTGCTTTTCTAGTTATAGGGTCTAGCAACAAGGATTCCTGAATTTTATTAAAGACTTGCGCTCAAAGAAGAGATTGACCCAGACGTGATTTGAACACACAACCTTCTGATCTGGAGTCAGCCGCGCTACCATTGTGCCACCAGGCCCTGCACTTTTGTTAAATTGCTTATCTAGTTATAGGGTCTAGCAAGAAGGATTCCTGAATTTTATTAAAGACTTGCGCTCAAAGAAGAGATTGTTCCCACAACCTTCAGATCTGGAGTCAGACGCGCTACCATTGTGCCACGAGGCCCTGCACTTTTGTCAAATTGCTTATCTAGTTATAGGGTCTAGCAAGAAGGATTCCTGAATTTTATTAAAGACTTGCGATCAAAGAAGAGATTGTTCCCGCAACCTTCAGATCTGGAGTCAGACGCGCTACCATTGTGCCACGAGGCCCTGCACTTTTGTCAAAATGCTTATCTAGTTATAGGGTCTAGCAAGAAGGAATCCTGAATTTTATTAAAGACTTGCGCTCAAAGAAGAAATTGTTCCCGCAATCTTCAGATCTGGAGTCAGACGCGCTACCATTGTGCCACAAGGCCCTGCGCTTTTGTCAAATTGCTCATCTAGTTATAGGGTCTAGCAACAAGGATTCCTGAATTTTATTAAAGACTTGCGCTCAAAGAAGAGAATGACCCCGACGTGATTTGACCCCGCAACCTTCTGATCTGGAGTCAGACGCGCTACTGTTGCGCCACAAGGCCCTGCGCTATTGTCAAATTGCTTATCTAGTTATAGGGTCTAGCAACAAGGATTCCTAAATTTTATTAAAGACTTGCGCTCAAAGAAGAGATTGACCCCGACGTGATTTGAACACGCAACCTTCACATCCGGAGTCAGACGCGCTACCATTGTGCCAAGAGGCCGTTCACTATTGTCAAATTGCTTATCTAGTTATAGGGTCTAGCAAGAAGGATTTCTGAATTTTATTAAAGACTTGCGCTCAAAGAAGAGATTGACCCCGACGTGATTTGAACACGCAACCTTCTGATCTGGAGTCAGACGCGCTGCCGTTGCGCCACGCGGCCCTGTGCTTTCGTCAAATTGCTTATCTAGTTATAGGGTCTAGCAACAAGGATTCCTGAATTTTTTTAAAGACTTGCGCTCAAAGAAGAGACTGTTCCCGCAACCTTCAGATCTGGAGTCAGACGGCTACCATTGTGCCACGAGGCCCTGCGCTTTTGTCAAATTGCTTATATAGTTATAGGGTCTAGCAACAAGGATTACTGAATTTTTTTTAAAGGCTTGCGCTCAAAGAGGAGATTGACCCCGACGTGATTTGAACACGCAACCTTCTGATCTGGAGTCAGACGCGGTGCCGTTGCGCCACGAGGCACTGCGCTTTTGTCAAATTGCTTATCTAGCTATAGGGTCTAGCAACAAGGATTCCTGAATTTTATTAAAGACTTGCGCTCAAAGAAGAGAATGACCCCGTTGTGATTTGACCCCGCAACCTTCTGATCTGGAGTCAGACGCGCTGCCGTTGCGCCACGAAGTACTGCGCTTTTGTCAAATTGCTTATCTAGTTATAGGGTCTAGCAACAAGGATTCTTGAATTTTATTAAAGACTTGCGCTCAAAGAAGAGATTGTTCCCGCAACCTTCTGATCTGGAGTCAGACGCGCTGCCGTTGCGCCACGAGGCCCTAAGTTTTTGTCATATTGCTTATCTAGTTATAGGGTCTAGCAACAAGGATTCCTGAATTTTATTAAAGACTTGCGCTCGAAGAAAAGATTGACCCCGACGTGATTTGAACACGCAACCTTCTGATCTGGAGTAGGACGCGCTGCCGTTGCGCTACGAGGCCCTACGCTTCTCTAAAAGTGCTTATCTAGTTATAGGGTCTAGCAACAAGGATTCTTGAATTTTATTAAAGACTTGCGCTCAAAGAAGAGATTGTTCCCGCAACCTTCTGATCTGGAGTCAGACGCGCTGCCGTTGCGCCACGAGGCCCTAAGTTTTTGTCATATTGCTTATCTAGTTATAGGGTCTAGCAACAAGGATTCCTGAATTTTATTAAAGACTTGCGCTCGAAGAAAAGATTGACCCCGACGTGATTTGAACACGCAACCTTCTGATCTGGAGTAGGACGCGCTGCCGTTGCGCTACGAGGCCCTACGCTTCTCTAAAAGTGCTTATCTAGTTATAGGGTCTAGCAACAAGGATTCCTGAATTTTATTAAAGACTTGCGCTCAAAGAAGAGAATGACCCCGACGTGATTTGAACACGAAACCTTCTGATCTGGAGTCAGACGCGCTACCGTTGCGCCACGAGGCCATGCGCTTTTGTCAAATTGCTTATCTAGTTATAGGGTCTAGCAACAAGGAATTTTGAATTTTATTAAAGACTTGCGCTCAAAGAAGAGATTGTTCCCACAACCTTCTGATCTGGAGTCAGACGCGCTGCCGTTGCACCACTAGGCCCTGCGCTTTTGTCAAATTGCTTATCTAGTTATAGGGTCTAGCAACAAGGATTCCTGAATTTTATTAAAGACTTGCGCTCACAGAAGAGATTGACCCAGACGTGATTTGAACACGCAACCTTCTGATCTGGAGTCAGACGCGCTACCATTGTGCCACCAGGCCCTGCACTTTTGTTAAATTGCTTATCTAGTTATAGGGTCTAGCAAGAAGGATTCCTGAATTTTATTAAAGACTTGCGCTCAAAGAAGAGATTGTTCCCACAACCTTCAGATCTGGAGTCAGACGCGCTACCATTGTGCCACGAGGCCCTGGGCTTTTGTCAAATTGCTTATCTCGTTATAGGATCTAGCAAAAATGATTCCTGAATTTTATTAAAGACTTGCGCTCAAAGAAGAGAATGACCCCGACGTGATTTGAACACGCAACCTTCTGATCTGGAGTCAGACGCGCTGCCGTTGCGCCACGAGGCCCTGGGCTTTTGTCAAATTGCTTATCTAGTTCTAGGGTCTAGCAACAAGGATTACTAAATATTATTAAAGACTTACGCTCAAAGAAGAGATTGACCCCGACGTGATTTGAACACGGAACCTTCTGATCTAGAGTCAGACACGCTACCATTGTGCCACGAGGCCCTGCTCTTTTGTCAAATTGCTTATCTAGTTATAGGGTCTAGCAACAAGGATTAATGAATATTATTAAAGACTTACGCTCAAAGAAGAGATTGACCCTGATGTGATTTAAATCACGCAACCTTCTGATCGGAAGTCAGAAGCGCTGCCGTTGCGCTACGAGGCCCTGCGCTTTTGTCAAATTGCTTATCTAGTTATAGGGTCTAGCAACAAGGATTCCTGAATTTTATTAATGGCTTGCGCTCAATGAACAGATTGACCCCGACGTGATTTGAACACGCAACCTTCTGATCTGGAGTCAGACGCGCTGCCATTGCGCTACGAGGCCCTGCGCTTTTGTCAAATTGCTTATCTAGTTATAGGGTCTAGCAACAAGGATTCCTGAATTTTCTTAAAGATTTGCGCTCAAAGAAGAGATTTTTCCCGCAACCTTCAGATCTGGAGTCAGACGCGCTGCCGTTGCGCCACGAAGTACTGCGCTGTTGTCAAATTGCTTATCTAGTTATAGGGTCTAGCAACTAGGATTCCTGAATTTTATTAAAGACTTGCTCTCAAAGAAGAGAATGACCCCGACGTGATTTGACCCCGCAACCTTCTGATCTGGAGTCAGACGCGCTGCCGTTGCGCCAAAAACCCTGCGCTTTTGTCAAATTGCTCATCTAGTTATAGGGTCTAGCAACAATGATTACTGAATATTATTAAAGACTTGCGCTCAAAGAAGAGATTGTTCCCGCAACCTTCAGATCTGGAGTCAGACGCGCTACCATTGTGCCACGAGGCCCTGCGCTTTTGTCAAATTGCTTTTATAGTTATAGGGTCTAGCAACAAGGATTACTGAATTTTATTAAAGGCTTGCGCTCAAAGAGGAGATTGACCCCGACGTGATTTGAAAACGCAACCTTCTGACCTGGAGTCAGACGTGCTGCCGTTGCGCCACACGGCCATGCGGTTTTGTCAAATTGCTCATCTAGTTATAGGGTCTAGCAACAAGGATTCCTGAATTTAATAAAGACTTGCGCTCAAAGAAGAGAATGACCCCGACGTGATTTGACCCCGCAAACTTCTGACCTGGTGTCAGACGCGCTACTGTTGCGCCACAAGGCCCTGCGCTATTGTCAAATTGCTTATCTAGTTATAGGGTCTAGCAACAAGGATTCCTGAATTTTATTAAAGACTTGCGCTCAAAGAAGAGATTGACCCCGACGTGATTTGAACACGCAACCTTCACATCTGGAGTCAGACGCGCTACCATTGTGCCAAGAGGTCCTGCACTATTGTCAAATTGCTCATCTAGTTATAGGGTCTAGCAACAAGGATTCCTGAATTTTATTAAGGACTTGAGCTCAAAGAAGAGATTGACCCCGACGTGATTTGGACACACAACCTTCTGATCTGGAGTCAGACACGCTGCCGTTGCGCCACGAGGCCCTGCGCTTTTGTCAAATTGCTTATCAAGTTATAGGGTCTAGCAACAAGGATTCCTGAATTTTATTAAAGACTTGCGCTCAAAGAAGAGATTGTTCCCACAACCTTCAGATCTGGAGTCAGACGCGCTACCATTGTGCCACGAGGCCCTGGGCTTTTGTCAAATTGCTTATCTCGTTATAGGATCTAGCAAAAATGATTCCTGAATTTTATTAAGGACTTGAGCTCAAAGAAGAGATTGACCCCGACGTGATTTGGACACACAACCTTCTGATCTGGAGTCAGACACGCTGCCGTTGCGCCACGAGGCCCTGCGCTTTTGTCAAATTGCTTATCAAGTTATAGGGTCTAGCAACAAGGATTCCTGAATTTTATTAAAGACTTGCGCTCAAAGAAGAGATTGACTCTGACGTGATTTGAACACGCAACCTTCTGATCTGGAGTCAGACACGCTGCCGTTGCGCTACGAGGACCTGAGCTTTTGTCAAATTGCTTATCTAGTTATAGGGTCTAGCAACAAGGATTCCTGAAATTTATTAAAGACTTGCGCTCAAAGAAGAGATTGACCCTGATGTGATTTAAATCACGCAACCTTCTGATCGGAAGTCAGAAGCGCTGCCGTTGCGCTACGAGGCCCTGCGCTTTTGTCAAATTGCTTATCTAGTTATAGGGTCTAGCAACAAGGATTCCTGAATTTTATTAAAGGCTTGCGCTCAATGAACAGATTGACCCCGACGTGATTTGAACACGCAACCTTCTGATCTGGAGTCAGACGCGCTGCCATTGCGCTACGAGGCCCTGCGCTTTTGTCAAATTGCTTATCTAGTTATAGGGTCTAGCAACAAGGATTCCTGAATTTTCTTAAAGACTTGCGCTCAAAGAAGAGATTTTTCCCGCAACCTTCAGATCTGGAGTCAGACGCGCTGCCGTTGCGCCACGAAGTACTGCGCTTTTGTCAAATTGCTTATCTAGTTATAGGGTCTAGCAACTAGGATTCCTGAATTTTATTAAAGACTTGCGCTCAAAGAAGAGATTGACCCCGACATGATTTGACCCCGCAACCTTCTAATCTGGAGTCAGATGCGCTGCCGTTGCGCCACAAGGCCCTGCGCTTTTGTCAAATTGCTTATCTAGTTACAGGGTCTAGCATAAGGATTCCTGAATTTTATTAAAGACTTGCGCTCAAAGAAGAGAATGACCCCGACGTGATTTGACCCCGCAACCTTCTGATCTGGAGTCATACGCGCTGCCGTTGCGCCAAAAACCCTGCGCTTTTGTCAAATTGCTCATCTAGTTATAGGGTCTAGCAACAATGGAATTCCTGAATTCCCAACGTGATTTGAACACGCAACCTTCTGATCTGGAGTCAGACGTGCTGCCGTTGCGCCACGAGGCCCTGCACTTTTGTCAAATTGCTTATCTAGTTATAGGGTCTAGCAAGAAGGATTCCTGAATTTTATTAAAGACTTGCGATCAAAGAAGAGATTGACCTCGACGTGATTAGACCCCGCAACCTTCTGATCTGGAGTCAGACGCGCTTCCGTTGCACCACGAGGCCCTGGGCTTTTGTCAAATTGCTTATCTAGTTACAGGGTCTAGCAACAAGGATTACTGAATATTATTAAAGACTTGCGCTCATAGAAGAGATTGTTCCCGCAACCTTCAGATCTGGAGTCAGACCCCCTACCATTGTGCCACGAGGCCCTGAGCGTTTGTCAAATTGCTTATCTAGTTATAGGGTCTAGCAACAAGGATTACTGAATTTTATTAAAGGCTTGCGCTCAAAGAAGAGATTGTTCCCGCAACCTTCAGATCAGGAGTCTGATGCGCTACCGTTGCGCCACGAGGACCTGTGCTTTTGTCTAGCAACAAGGATTCCTGAATTTTATTAAAGACTTGCGCTCAAAGAAGAGATTGACCGCGACGTAATTTGAACACGCAACCTTCTGATCTGGAGTCAGACGCGCTACCATCGTGCCACGAGGCCCTGTGCTTTTGTCAAATTGCTTATCTAGTTATAGGGTCTAGCAACAAGGATTCCTGAATTTTATTAAAGACTTGCGCTCAAAGAAGAGATTGACCCCGACGTGATTTGAACACGCAACCTTCTGATCTGGAGTCAGACGCGCTACCGTTGCGCCACGAGGCCCTGCGCTTTTGTCAAATTGCTTATCTAGTTATAGGGTCTAGCAACAAGGATTCCTGAATTTTATTAAAGACTTGAGCTCAAAGAAGAGTATGACCCCGTTGTGATTTGACCCCGCAACCTTCTGATCTGGAGTCAGACGCGCTGCCGTTGCGCCACGAAGTCCTGCGCTTTTGTCAAATTGCTTATCTAGTTATAGGGTCTAGCAACAAGGATTCCTGAATTTTATTAAAGACTTGCGCTCAAAGATGAGATTGACCCGGACGTGATTTGAACACGCAACCTTCTGATCTGGAGTCAGACGCGCTACAGTTGCGCCACGAGGCCCTGGGCTTTTGTCAAATTGCTTATCTAGTTATAGGGTCTAGCAACAAGGATTCCTGAATTTTATTATAGACTTGCGATCAAAGACGAGATTGACCCCGACGTGATTTGAACACGCAACCTTGGAGTCAAAATGTAAACTATAACTTCTAATATTGTTACTTTCTCACACATTTCCATGTGTTTCTCTCCTTCTGTGAATTCCTCTTTGAGTCATGTCTTTTTGATTTGCTTTAATACCACTGTCCTAATTGTTCTGAAAGTATATTATTATCTTTTGTAATGTTTTTTTCTTAAAAAGGGAGTGGCTAAAGGGTTATCAGATATACCGGGCCCAATATTTTCTGCAACTGCTCTGCGGTGTATGGGGAAACTCCCATGCTTCCAGAGATCCTCCTGCAGCGCTCTCATGCTGAGGGGGTTTCAGTGCTGAGTCAGTCACGAATTTGGAGCTCAACACTATCAGATACGCAGCATTTTCTTGACAGAATCCACTACACAAAGGCATTTATTAACAATTAATGTATCCACTCAACGATTCAATGAAGACGATGAACCGAAGATACTCTATACTCCTTTCAATATTTATCTGTCAAGTTTATACAATGCTGGCTCAGGTGAGTGATATTCAGTAAGTATTCGATAAATAACAGAAAACTAGTGCTTTGTTTTTGAGTAATATAAGATTCTGTAACCTGAAAAAGAGCAAATAGGAGAGTAAGATTCAGTTGCTTAAGTCACGTTTCAGTACAAAGGAGTCCATTCAGAGTAGGTCAAGGGTTAAAGCTAAACGCATGTGTACGCCATTGTATTTTGGCCACTCTTTTATTATTACAATGCAGAACGAGATGATGGTTTCAAATTATTCATAAGCTACTGCAAAAGTATCTTTTTTTGTAAGTGCATCTGATTTTATCTGAATTTGTAGGAAGCCTAACAGCAGCACCAGTACAGTTTTTTTTCTTGTATGATAAAATATACAAAAATGAGTCCATATATGTTTAAGTTCTTGTCTTTGACATGGGCAATATAAAATCTTGAAATAAAATTGTGAAAAGTCTTTCAGTCTGACAGACTGTAGGCTTACTGTGTGACTATTGCACATTTTTAATCTAGTCTACACAACCACTCTATTCACAGGGATTTGAGGATAAACAACATGGAATGTTTTGATGTACTCTTAAAGAGAACACTGTTGAAACGCACATCCACAGCTTCTGTTCCCGCCCGCCGCTACTAATGCGTCTTCAACACTGCGGCTCTATCTGTTATCCAGGCGCTTTACAGCAAGTTCAAATATTTATCCTGCTTACATAAGTCTTGCAAGATGAAAACATGACACGAAAAAGGAAAGCATAGTGCTCTCAGTACCAGCCAATGAGAGGGAAGGATCATCTAAGTTACTGTTGATCGTCACCATGACTAACTGATAAAGAAGTAAATGTTCACATGAGTTTGTTGATTATCAAAATAAAATACAAAATGATTATGCTCCAAAACTCAAACCTTAGAGGGTTTGGTAGCATCTCAAAGTAGCAAAATTCAAGGTCATAGTGAAGACAATGAACAAGATCAGGAACCAGCCACATTATTGCACTCCTGCCCTGCAGTGAAGGTTCAGCTTTGTGAACGGACTGGACATTCGAGCTTCTGACTTTATAACCATAATCCCACAATCAGCATCCAGAGCAGGTCAGAGGTCACGGGCTCCAGATGACCTCATCAGAGACTAAAAAAAGAAACAAGAATGGGAAATACAATCTTTGACATTGACTTGGCACATTTGAAAATGATTTTAGAAGCTTTTAGATTAAAAAAAATATATATATATATAGGTTATACAGGGTGTATTGAGCGATGGACGGACAGATCGACAAGTTGTGTGTTTACATTTTAAATATACATCAGAAATATCGTAAATATCATCAATGTATTACCATTTCAAAATGCAATTCAAACATTGCATCTGAGATGACTGTCTGTTAAGTAACTGTTGCGTCACTCTGATTGAATAGTTTTAAGGAAAAAGACCAGCAATATTTCATGCTTAGATCATGAAAGTTTCATGATAACGAGATCCATTGACACCAATTACTGTGAAACATGAACCAACTGGAAGACATTATGGGAATCTAACATTTCTTCATCATTCACACTCTTAGGGTCCTACTTTTCCAGACCATGTTTTCAGATTTGTCATCACTCTATGTATGCAGATCCTTGTAATGAGAACCTGTGGACTAATGAGTCTACAAGAGACAGATGATGGAAATATAGAAGGAGTTATCAATCCGTTGTTTTCCTTTTTACAGTAAGCCAGGCGAGGAACACTGTAGCTAAAGCTTTACTGTGTGTCACTCTTTACTTTTACTGTAGTTTGTTGTTGATATTTATGATTAATGTCATTGAAGGTGATTAAAGTAATGTTCATACAGACAATGAATGCACAATGCAATGTTTTGAACATTGGACAGCCTGTGTAAAGCTATGACCGTTTTGAAATTTGTGGGTAACATTATGTTGATGGTAGCCTGGTTAAAACCAGACCATTCTCTGTTGTAACTGAGTTATGGTCTGGCAAAGCATCATAGACAAATCATTTCCAGAGGGGCGTCACCAACAGACGTCGCGGACAGACCTAAAACCCATCAGAGCAATGAAGGAGATGACGTATGCAGAGCAGCGGAGAAACATCTCCGAGTGTTGTTCTTTGCTCGGTTTTTGACAAAAAGGAAACGTTCAAATCGCTTAAAACAGACGTGATAGCTGATTCGAACGAGTGATGTTCGACGGCGGCATCCATCTTTGTAATGTAGGCTACAAAATCTGCTTCAAAATCCCAGCGCTGTCGTCATCGTGTAAAGGCCGCCAGAACGTTTCTGATTGGTGCCTTGATTTCGACGGATTGGAAATGGGCTTGAATGAGCTCTTTGCCAGACTAACTTTCAGAGCAAATCTAAATTTGCCTGAAATTACTGGGTTTCCCCAGGCTATGTTGATGGTCCATTTTAGATATTCTATAACTATGAGTAACTGTGCAACTACATGTCAACTAGCTCTCATTAGAGTATTAGTACGGTCTGCTTAATTAGGTCATCATCACGTCATCAGACTAAGCTTGATACTTCGTTTAAAAGAGAACGTCCTGATGCAGTTTGTTGAGGCTTAGGTGGATGTCTGCTGGAAGTTGTATTGCTCAGACACAGAACCGGTTTGATGTTGAGGGTCTGATGAATGAGAAGACCTGAACCTGAACCTTCGTGTTCTCAGAGTTCTCAGATCTTTAACAGGAGGCGAGGGAGGTTATGGGTCAAAGTTTCAATATTCTTTTAATAATACTAAGAGCAGAGTTACAGGAGTTAGTAACGCACAGTAACATTCAGGGAAAATTACAGCAAACACGGTTCAGCTAAAATCCTGATTAACCAAGTAGTTCTACAGTTTGTCTTAATACACAGGCTAAATATTATAAACCAACATATCATGTTTATATATCAGTGGTTATATATGATGCATAGGAGTAAAAAGGCCTTATTTGTCTGTTTAAGAGGGAATCAAGTTTAGTCCTCTCTAAACTCGTTTGGGTCAGGGTTAGGGTTGGGTACATCTCGATGATGTTTCTTCGCTATGATAAGCAGAGGTCCGGTTCTGACTCCACAGACAGCGGGCGCCGGGTCCTCGTTGAGTGAGGGGACTAGGGGATTCTTTATGAAATATAATGCCTGATCTCTTTTAGCCACTACAGCCTGTTTTACTGTACTGGATGCTACCGTATAGATCAAACAGGTTATGCAAAAACCGTGATGGAAATATGCATGTTTTTTTCAGGACTGTCCCAGCAAGCGAGACATACAGAACTCAATTCAACAGGCTCACAAACTGCTTTCATCACAGGAATCTTCATACTTGCAGAGTCTTCGTACTTTGTGGAAGAAACTCAACCTCCTGCATGACAGTGTCGCACGCCGGCCCGCTAAACCAAAGAACTGTAAGTGAACGACAGCTCAAACGGAATAACACGAGGCACACATGCTTCATTTAGTTGAAAGCGTCCACACTGTTTGCTGTTGTTTTCCACAGTCACTTGCCCCGACCTGGAGCCTCCTGTGAACGGCAGAAAGCTGGGCAAGGCTCTGCTCGCCGGCCATGAAGTGCACTTCGAGCTGCTGGGCTCCGAGACGAGACACTGTAAAGACTCGCTCAGCTGGAGTGGACATCAGCCCGTCTGCAAAGGTGTCCGCTCTTAAACACTCCTGTATTCAGTCCATCTAAAGCCTCCTCAGTGCCGTCTCTGAGGCTCAGTCGGCTCTGTGTGTGAACAACGGCTCGGTCTAGGAAACCAGGTGCATTTTCCAGTTGGGATTTTATTTGGTTCTATCAGAAAAATAATGTCGTTAAATGCCATCTCAAGTTGAAATACACTATTCGGACAAATGTATGCGATACACCTGCTTCTAATTAACATGTTTGGCTATTGAAGTGACTCCACTGAACACATCTTAATGCTATACACTGTAATTCTAGAGAAGTCTGAGCTTCCAGCTTTGCTGCTGTGGGTTAGTGAAGGTCCTTTTCTCTTCTAGCATGTCAACACAAAGTGAAGTCCTAACAGAAATGATTTACAGAGTCTTGTATAAACTTGCCTAACCTATAAGAGCAGACCCGAAACCCTATTTAACACACAGATGCAGGTAAGTAGACTTAACTTTAGTGAGCAGATGTGGTAATAATCAGTCAAAGACGATGGAGGCAATGAAGGACATGAAGAAGATCAGGATCTTAAGAGTGTGTTCCCTTCCGAGTCTAGAACATCTCTGAGCGTCAGCGGTGAGTAAATGCAGTCCATGATTGGTTGTGTTTGCAGGTGGATATTATTAGATGTGATTTGGCATATTTCAATATGCTATATATTATTTCAATTATGTTTCATGTTGGATATATAATCCATGGAAATTTAAACAACTGGGGCCTCATGTACAAAGACTTGCGTTGAATTCATACTAAAACATTGCGTACGGACAAAGCTGTAAATGTGCGTACGCACAAAAAAAAGCAGATGTATGAATCTCTGCGTACGAAGGATCCCACGCATATTCTCTTTGTACATCCCAATTAACGTAAAATTGAGCGCACATGCACGAGCACAACGCCCCACCCAGTCTCCTCCCCCAATTAAATTAATTTAAATATGGTAATTAGTCCAATTTGGCAAAAGAAACCTGCAAGAACATGGCTAAAGCAAGCAAGAAACGAAATTTCACTGAAAATGTCTTCTATGTGAATATATAGTAAAGTGTAATTTATTCCTGTGATCAAAGCTGAATTTTCAGCATCATTACTCCAGTCTTCAGTGTCACATGATCCTTCAGAAATCATTCTAATGTGATGATTTGATGATCAAGAAACATTTTTGAGTATTATCAGTGTTGAAAACCGGTGTGCTTCTGCTTCATATTTTCGTGGAAACCGTGATATAGTATTTTCAGGATTCTTTAATGAATAAAAATTTATTTCAAACTGATATAGAAATCTTATAATCTTTTGTAACATTATAAATGCATTTACTCTCACTTTTAAACAAATTCAATGTGTCCTTGCTGAATAAAAATATTACTTTATTTTTTTATCTTTACTGACCGAATTAATGAAGTTTATTTTTTATTCCTAGTTAAGCCAACGCTGCCATTGCTAGACGTGTTGTATCAATTTGGACATGCTTTATATAGCCTATGTTCTTACTTAATTGCATAATATAATATTTTAATAAAACTCGTGTGACTATATGTCAAATAATTTATCAATTACAAATTATAAGCAATATCTGACAGCTGGTGGTGCGATAGAACAATTCGTAGTGTAATGTTTGCCACTTCACTTTATTGCCTCTATGAGTCGCCAACGGACAAAAATCACGACAAATATACGTACGCCAGACATGAAGTTTACTTGGAGGAACGCACATTCTTACGTTAATTTCACTGTTAGTACATCTGGCCGTGAACGTGAAAGCTGACGTACGCAGTGTTTTTGTGCGTACGCAGTGTTGATACATGAGGCCCCTGGTAACTAGAATGAACAGTGAACTGACGTCTAGAGTTTTCAACACTTCTGCGTGATGTCAGTAGGGTTCACCAATGCAGACATCGTACGAGTTTAAGGAGATGATGCAGTAACTCACTGTACGTTCAGTGTAAAGTACACTAGTGCAACATAATTAGACTGATACTGTCATTAGACTGTCATTTACTCAACCTCATGGTGTTCCAAACCGGTATGCATATCTTTCTTCTACAAAACACAAAGGACTGGTTAAGGTTAACTTTTATTGAATGGACAAAAAAAAAAAAGCTAAAAAGTCTTTGGAATGACATGAGGGTGAGGAGATGATGACAAAAGTGTTATTTTTGGGGATAATCTATTTAAATACCCTTTAATTACTGAGTTTTACAGACTGAGTAGTATACTGTACGTCCCTTGTGTGAAGTTTGAATTTAAGATCTTACAAACGGCCAGTGGAAACCTTCCCTCTTTTCAAGTTCAAGTTCAAGGCTTTGACGCTTGCTTACAGATTAACCACAGGTTAAGCTCCCTCCTATTTCCACTCACTACTACAAGTCTACATCCCTACCAGAAGCCTACGACCGGTCAATGAGCGACGGCTCGTGGTCCCATCACAGCGGGGCACAAAATCACTCTCCAGGACATTCTCATTCACGGCTCCATGCTGGTGGAATGATCTCCCCACCGTCATCCGGAATGCAGAATCCCTGACAGCATTCAAAAGACAAATGAAAACTCATCTCTTCCGGGAGCACTTAACATAACATTTTTTTTTTTTTTTTTTTTCAATTTAAAAAAAATCCTTTCCTTTAAATCCTCGCTTGCCTGGCTTATGCTTCTCCGAGCAATGTCTGAACTTTGTATTTTGAGCACTTCTTGCGTTGTTTTTGCCTCTTCACGATGACTCGCTTGGTTTAGTCCTCAGTTGTAAGTCGCTTTGGATAAAAGCGTCTGCTAAATGACTAAATGTAAATGTTCTGTCATCACAACTATCTTTCTGTTCCACACTGGAGACAGCTTTCTCTTGAAAACCTGTAAACTTCTCGAATTACATACTCTATAGTTTTATATAACTCTTTACATTTGTATTCAAAGGTGCTGTAAGCATTCAATGGACAAAATTTTGCCACAACCTGACAAATACAAAATATTACCAAAAGCCCGTGGACAGTCCCTTCGAACGGTCTAGAATTCAGCATTCTGTGATTTCAGCAGATTGTGGAGAGTCTTTGCTTTTCCAATATGTTAATTCTGTTGTGCACAAAATGAGGTCCATATAGACACGATTTACTACACAAAGCCCAGACCTGAACTCCTAACACCATTGAGATGAGCGATAAGCGAGTGATGATGAGATGAGTTTGGCCTGACTGTTGAATATTTAATTTCAAAAGCATGAATTCCTCTCTTCACTGCTGCAACAGCTTCATTCTTCCACTAGATGTTGAAGAAGGGTTTGCTCCAGTGAGGTCAAGGGATCGCAGTGGGTTTTCCAGTTGGTCCTGAAGGTGTTCGTGAGATTCTCTGGGCTTGTCTTGAGCACAGAGGCATTGACATGCTGGAGCAGATGAAGACCTTCTCCAAACTGCTGAAGCACAGGATAGTGTAGAATGTCATCATACTATGTAGCATCAAGACTTCATTCATTCGAAGGGAGAATCACTGAAGCGAAAACACACATCTCTGTGACTAAAGAAGAATCTGACTGAATTACATCGCTTATAGCAACTTTACCTTCTCAGTTATGGTTTTGCTTTTAGACTCTGAATCCTCAGTGTCTGTCTCTCCTCTCTCAGATATCGACGAGTGTCTGTCATCACCGTGTGCCAACGGAGGATCGTGTACAGACGAGGTGAATGGATTCAGCTGTTCCTGTGCCCAGGGCTGGGCCGGCCCGTCCTGCGACTCTCCAACGCCCACATGTTGGTTTGCATTTCATCAGAAGCTTTTTGGAGCACATTTACAGGCCCCGTTGTTGACATGAAAAGATGTTACCAGGCCTATCAAAGAATGAACTTCTGTACTGCCTCTCGGATGAGTAAGACACACAGTATGAGTAAACATCAGTAAATGATGCAGTGGCCCCAAACTGCTGTAACAGACATATTTATCCTCTCAAAATATAGCCTGTGTAATTTGGCAAAACTGTAAAATGTTGTGTTATACCCTTGAAAATCAATTTACAGCTTATGTTCAATCTCCCCATGCCAAAAAAAATGCCTAAAGATATGTCTGCTTATCAATCAAAGGTGGGTGAAATATATATCCCCTCACATCACATATGGCCAGCATCCGTTCATACCCCTCAAACCGAGGCCGTGAGAGAGTATACTGGGCATGTTCTGTAGTCCTTCATCTGGGGGCTGTAGAAACATTATAAACCTTCACCTTAGATCACACTTATTAATTAAAGGATATTTCAAAATCCCAAAAGTGTTTGCTTTCGCAAGTTGTTGTTTGTTTGAGTACTTGCACAAAAACACATTTTAATTTAATTATTTAATTAACATTCCCTCTAGTCAGTGGCGGATCCTGGTCGAAGTCAGTTCTGCAAATTCCAATCCCTCATCCACAGATTCTGACATTCCAGTACAATTACAAAATATTGTGGAGTCAGATGCACCTGTTCCTGATAAACATGCTCTGACAAACAGCTGCAATTTTAATTCGATTGTTAAAAAAGGCAGTTGCTGTTTCAAGACAGCAAGCAATAGCTCATGGCACTCAAGAGGTGTTATTACTTGTACAAGAACTTGCATTTGTTTAAGTAAAATTGTCAGAGTGTATTGTTTGAATATATTCTCGCTGAGTACTTTTGACATTATTCTGTTTGACGTTATTAAACATTATTTCTATACACTCTTTGCATGTGCATTGAGACGTGTTGAGCGTAAACCAGGCTTCATGCTCTCTGGTGCACAACTGACTCTTTACCTGCTCTTGAAATCGGATTCTCTCTGCAGTTTTTGTGAACGTAATGAACACGTCCCCTGATGGCGAAGCCTCCGCATTCCCTCAGTCCCACTCGTCCGCTTTCCTCCGCCAGCCCAGGTGTAGTCAGATCCAGGGAACGACACACTGCACCTGTGAGCCGGGGTTCTCCATCTCCAGCCGGGAGAACAGCGTCTGCACAGGTGCGCTTCTCCAGCCATCACTGTCACCAAACACACTCAAGGAAGACTGTTTATTAGTGGTCCAAGATTGAAATCCCATCTAAAGAGACCCATGCTGGTAAAGCTCAAAACTCAAGCTCTCCCGTTATTCTTGCGACGGGTCTTTGATGGTTTAGGTCTCTGTCTTTCGGACCAGCGATGCTGATCTTTTCAGTAGGGACACAAAGGCTCTTCTTCCGTCCAATGACGTGTTTGTTTCAACCTGCTCGTTCCTGTATGTTTTCTCCTAGACATAGATGAATGTAAGCTGTTCCACACGGGGCAGGCGGGCCGTCTCTGCTTACACACGTGTGTGAACACTGCCGGCGGATACAGATGCTCCTGTCCTGCCGGTTACAACCTGACCCGTGATGGACGGAACTGCAAAGGTCATTCAGTAACAGCAAAAGATGCACTTGGGAAACACTACAGTCTCGATTCTGACCCTGTTTTTCCTTCCAGATATGGACGAGTGTGGATCCGGGCAGAACAACTGCACACGTGACCAGCTCTGCATCAACACCTATGGGGGTTTTCAGTGTGTTAAAGTGGAGTGTCCACAGATGAGGAACGCCAGCTACGCCAAAACCTCTCCAACGTAAGCAACAGTCTACGAAGCATCTTTATTTAAAGGGATAGTTTACCCAAAATTTTTAATTAGCCCATGATTTACTGACCCTAAAGTCATCCTAGTGTATATGACACTCTTCTTTCAGACGAATACAATGGTGTAAAACTATGCATCTATTCACAATAAAAGACGGCCGTACGCAAGTCGACTTACGCCACAAGAGTAACACTTGATCCATGTATAGCATAGATGTAGGAGTAGCGTAAGTTTAGACGCCTCTCACGGTTCAAACAAACAGGGCTGGGCAACAAACTCAAGCTCCTCCCACATTTCTCTTTAAAAATTCTCATTTTAGACTTCTAATTCGTGACTGGTGTTTTTTTGCTCTATCCCCTGAGCTTCCGCATTCGTCAAAACGTCATGCAATCGATGTGTACGGCCGTCTGCCGGAAGCTAGTTATTTTAGTTGATAAAGTTAATTATGGATATTTTTCATACACATATGCATCGCTTCGCTTCAGAAGGCATTTATTACCCCACCGGAGCCGTTTGGAGCACTTTTATGATGGATAGATGCACTTTTATGATGGATAGATGCACTTTTATGATGGATAGAGTCATTTTTATGATGGATAGATGCACTTTTATGATGAATAGATGCACTTTTATGATGGATAGAGTCATTTTTATGATGGATAGTTGCACTTTTATCATGGATAGATGCACTTTTATGATGGATAGATGCACTTTCATCATGGATAGATGCACTTTTATCATGGATAGATGCACTTTGATGGACTTAAATATACAGCCATTCACTGCCATTATAAAGCTTGGAAGAGCCAGGTCATTTTTTAATATAACTCCGATTGTATTCGTCTGACAGAAGAATGTCATATACACCTAGGATGACTTTAGAGTCAGTAAATCATGGGCAAACATTTGGGTGAACTATCCCTTTAAAACAAAGAAACCTGTGAAAGTGTTGTGCTCTCAGGCGTTGCGAGAGGAACCCCTGCCCCGGGTCCAGCAGGACCTGCTCTCAGACGCCCGGGTCCGTGTCCCACCATCACCTGTCGGTGGTGTCCGGGCTCTCGGCTCCTCGGGTCGTGTTCCGGGTCTCCGCCGTGAGGATGATCGGAGACTCGCTGAGGTTCGCTCTCCTGGGAGGACGAGCTCACCGGTTCTTCACCGTGAGGCGCTCAGACCGCCAGACGGGGGAACTCCTGCTGACCCGTCCGGTTCTGGGCCCGGCCACACTGGACCTGCAGGTGGAGATGAGCGAGCTGGAGCGCGGAGAACTGCTGGGCCGATACATCACCAAAATCACCATCTTTGTCTCACCATATGAGTTTTAGAGTCAAGCTACAGAAGTTAATATCAAGAAGAAATCTGGCTAGGTAGTTCGAGCATTATTGCATAGATTCTCCACCAAACAAATGTCCCAAATAGAGCCAAAGTCTCAAGCTTTGATTAGCCGCGTTTCCACTACCCTTCAAATTGCGCAAATTAAAATTGCGAATTGAAAATACGGTCAATGGAAACACATTGATTTTGCAAAAACTCCCATATATCGCAAAAGAGTTTTTAAAGTTTTCAAAAAAGGAATGACTTATAGAAATATTTATTTTAAAATTAAGTTTTAGTTGCATAACATCGGTTAATGGAAACGCCGTCATTTCGCAATAGTTTTTTATCGACATTTAGAAAATATTGCAAAAAAACGCGGCTATTGTCATCATACGACACACAGATTGAAACAGTGTCTGTGAGTAGAGTTTCTCACAGCATTTTGCAATGAGCTCCTCTCTGGGTTTCACTCATATTCAATCTGGACCAATCAAATTAGAGGATCAGAACTGGTCTGGTAGAGTCATAACCTAATATTACTTTTCTTAAAGCCAGACATGTTCATATAATGATGAATATAGTTGTGCATTACAACATAATTAATACAAGTGGGACCATAATCCCCTGTTGTCGTGTGTGTGCGTGTGTGTCATTGGCTGCGTTTACACTTGGCATTAACCAGATCGGATCATTAGCCAATCAGGATTGGATTTCTGTTTCCTGCATAATATTTAAATTAGGTCTTTGGGACGATACCAGATTAAGTGTAAAGACGATACAAATTAAACAATGTCCCAATTGCTTTCGACTCCCTCCGGACTGGGACACGCTGATTCGACAACATCCGGACACAGGTCAATGTTAATGCCAAAGGTAAACGCAGCCAGACTGCAATCCTCTAAACTGAGCTAATATTTATTTGTATTTTATCCCAATAAATTATATGGATCTACCTGTTGATGTACCTTTTCAGTCTAATGCATGCATCTTTTTGCCATTAATCATGTTCAGGTGTCCAGGGCTGTCCGGAGATTAAAATAATAAAAAATTGGAATTTACTCGAAATGCCTCTAAATTATTTTGTGGTGTAATCGAACAGTTGAGCACAAGGATCCAGTGACACAGACACACACACACACAGTTGAGCTGCTTATTGCTTTAATGTGCCAAACTAATAATCATATGAGTCCAAGTTCATTATGAAATACAAAGTAATTCAAGCTAGTGCATAACAATAAATACTCTTGATGTGAGAAAATAGAGACAGAACTAATACATAAAGCCAATCAATCCAAACGAGGAGTCATTTCTTGACGTACATTTTTATTCATGAAAATTAATGAAACATTTGTACAATATAAATACAAAGGCAAGATGGCCAGAAGGATATTCTTTAGTGTTAAATAGTCCATTTAGGCCTGATATCTTCGTCTAACATTTAAAAAAACACAACAGGTACAAGCAAAGCGTAAGGTGCAAATCCGTCTCTTCAGGATCTTCCACGACAGAACAGTTTATTCCCACAGATCACACACACACACACACACACGCACACGCACACACACGCACACACACACAGCCTGTGCTTCACATGGTCAAACGCTGCACTTTATAAAAGCGTCGCTCGAGACTCTGTTCAGTCTACCAGTCATTTTTCATCAACGTCACAAATCATTCACATGATCCTAGTGCCTCATTTAGTCTAGTATTTTTATTACAAAATATTGTGACACAAAGACACACAAGGAAATACTTCTCCTGTTCTTACCAATTAAAAGCCAATGCTTCAAATGGACGTTGATTGTCTCGTGGCAATCGGATATCCATGTAAAACCCCTTTATTGTAAACCATGTGACAAACCTCAGAACAGGCCAATCACTCAAGAAGACATTACTGGACTATTAACAGAAACAGACGATTGAATAGAGTTTTTCTTTTGAATTATGCTTTCAGATAATGCTAATGCCAAACAAATGCCACTTTAGCGGTCGAAACCGGGCAACTTCTGCAACACATGATGCACATTAATAAAGGTTTTAGAAATTCATCGACCAAATCCATCAACTGTTTGAAAAACAACAACAACATTTATACACACACACACACACACTCTCTCTCACACACACACACACACACACACACACACACACACATATACACACACACACTCCTCATCTCTACTTGCTCTGGAAGTTGCTGAGCTCCTCAGACTCACACACACACACACACACGCTCCTCATCTCTACTTGCTCTGGAAGTTGCTGAGCTCCATCTCCTCCCTGCGCCGCTTCTGCTGTGTGAAGAGCGAGCTGAAGGGGTAGAGCTTGGCTTTAGCCGGGAACTTCTGGCCTGCGATGTCCACCTCGTAGTCTCCGCGGTTGATGAAGTCGGGGGTGACGGGGGCCGGGGAGCCGTCGGGGCTCCTGGCGCTCAGGAACCCCAGACACACGTGCCGCTCCAGGCTGTAGCTGTAGGCGCTGCTGGTGGTGCCGCCCACGAGCTCCCCGCTCCGGTACACCGGCTCGCCCCACCAGGGCCAAACGTCCAGATCCCGGTCGTGCTCCTCCAGAACCAGCATCACCAGCCGCCGCCTCACGCCCTCCACCCGCTGCTGGAGCAGAGCGTCCCGGCCCAGGAACCCGGTGTCCTGCAGGAGAGAGATCAGTGTGTGAGGAACCCTGTGTCCTGCAGGAGAGAGATCAGTGTGTGAGGAACCCGGTGTCCTGCAGGAGAGAGATCAGTGTGTGAAGAACCCTGTGTCCTGCAGGAGAGAGATCAGTGTGTGAGGAACCCGGTGTCCTGCAGGAGAGAGATCAGTGTGTGAGGAACCCTGTGTCCTGCAGGAGAGAGATCAGTGTGTGAGGAACCCGGTGTCCTGCAGGAGAGAGATCAGTGTGTGAGGAACCCTGTGTCCTGCAGGAGAGAGATCAGTGTGTGAGGAACCCTGTGTCCTGCAGGAGAGAGATCAGTGTGTGAGGAACCCTGTGTCCTGCAGCAGAGAGATCAGTGTGTGAGGAACCCTGTGTCCTGCAGGAGAGAGATCAGTGTGTGAAGAACCCTGTGTCCTGCAGCAGAGAGATCAGTGTGTGAGGAACCCTGTGTCCTGCAGCAGAGAGATCAGTGTGTGAGGAACCCGGTGTCCTGCAGGAGAGAGATCAGTGTGTGAGGAACCCTGTGTCCTGCAGGAGAGAGATCAGTGTGTGAAGAACCCTGTGTCCTGCAGCAGAGAGATCAGTGTGTGAAGAACCCTGTGTCCTGCAGCAGAGAGATCAGTGTGTGAGGAACCCTGTGTCCTGCAGGAGAGAGATCAGTGTGTGAAGAACGCCCTTAGGTTTCCCTTAAACTTAAGGGTGTTGCAAAAAATAACCATTAAGTGTTACTTAACCCTCTGAGGTCGGCTATCGCGCCGGCGCGATAGTCTCGCTTTTTTCTTATCAGTGCAAAAGAAACTCAAAATACTCTGTTGATTTTGATCTTACATATTAAGTGTTGTACATCATTATATCCTGATAAGTGTCTATTTTTTTTGTGGATACTCACAATAA
Organism: Tiaroga cobitis; assembly: GCA_030578255.1. Classification (NCBI taxonomy): domain Eukaryota; kingdom Metazoa; phylum Chordata; class Actinopteri; order Cypriniformes; family Leuciscidae; genus Tiaroga; species Tiaroga cobitis. The sequence goes on along the minus strand of CM060608.1, from coordinate 29,596,957 downwards.
AAACAAAGTGTTGTGCTTTTCGCCAAATAAAGAAAAACAAACATGATGCGCGTTATGCCTTCTCTCTGTCAGTGAAGTCCATTCTGAAACGCGTCCTAAGATTATTTTTAATTCCGCGAATACTTGTCATACAGGCACGAGTGTTTTTCCATAATAAAGCTTGAACTCTCTTCTTTTAAATGAATGAATTTATATATAAAAAAAAAATATTCTCAGCTTATGTAATCTGTATGAAAAGTGAGAGATGTCAGTATTTTTCTTTCCAGCTCATTACACCTAATTACGCGTTAATGTGCCACGCCCACGGAGAGCGCGCGCTATTCAAACGCAAATGATCTTAGACAAGCCGTTCAAACATGCCAACGCCCACCAGCTGGATTATAAAACACATCGTGTTTAGTAAGTATCTTGTACAGCTGTGTACACAGCGTATCCTTTCGCTGTGAGGAATATCTAACCCTGGAAAATGTACCAGAAGTGCTGGTAGTTTCATTTCGAGGAGCAACGGATCCAGCTGATGTAGTAAGTCATTTATTCTAGTGCTTTGTTCTAATCGTGATATTGAATTTGTCGGACTGTAAACCGCAAAAAGACTGTTTAAATATGAATTGCGTGTCTGTGTGTAGGCTAAATGATGAGTGAACGGCATAGGCGCGCGCGCTTTGTTTACTACAGTTACACAGCGCGTGTCTGTGCCGTTCATTCACTCTCGCACCTATATTAGTAAACGTTATGTTTACATGAACAACACATACAAACTATATTGCTATAGCCTACTAAGATGAGTAAAAATAGACTGAAATATGTTGAAATAAAATGTCTGTATAAGCAACAAGCTGCAAATTCACATGTATATACTAATATATCATACACAATATATTACAGACTAAATGTTTAGACACGATTTTGTGATTAGTTTGGATAGATTATAAAGTTTTGACTGTAAAAAAAGACTACTGTCACATTAAATAGGTACGCTTTTGTTGACCAATTTCTGCTCATAGTTAAATATACTATAGTATGATGTTTTGTCAAAAATAAAGTAGGTATATTGAATTATCAACTAAGATGTTATTATAGTGTTTTTTCCAATATTCAAACTAATGAATCCTTACCTTTTTTTAATACGTATGATAAAATGTATACTTTTTACAAAGAAATACACTTGAAATATTGTTAAAATTGTAATTGTTGTTGTAATTGTAACCTATTTGTAATTGGTTACAATTTCTAATTGTAAAATATGTATAGGCTATATAGATAATTTCTTTTGTCCTTGCATTCTTTGGGATCCTGTGACACACCTGTGTGAAAGGGCTAATTAATATGCAGCTCATTATGCGGCACATTATCCGGCCTTTGTCTTCTCAGGTGTGAACATGCCTCCACGCATATTGCCTTTCCAAACCAAAGGTCTCTAATAAAATTTAAATCAGTGTATGTGTTTGTGTAAATGATTAGGCAGGATGATTTTCAGATCATTTTGAAGCAAAAATTCTAGGCAACAACACTCATTAGTCAAAAGTCTTGTGGACACATATTTAGTATTTGTTTTGTGGCCTTATTTCAGACACTTTAAGTTTTAGTTTTTTCAATAACCATGCATAAGCAATATTCTCTCAAAAATACAAACATGTTTCATAATTGTTGCTCAGAAATTCCGGTAGCCCAGTTTGTGCTATATTGAGTGAATTTACACCTTTGCTATTAACATGTTTATAAATAACTGAAAAAAGCACAAATGTCAGAGCATGTCAGAACACCTCAAGGACCCCAAAAACCCTTAGACCTCAGAGGGTTAAGGGTTTCTTTAGGTGAAGCGCCATACACCCTAAGAATTTCCCTTAAAGGAACACTCCGACTTTTTGGGACTTTAGCTTATTCACCATATCCCCCAGAGTTAGATGCTGTAACTCTGTCTGACGCACCCACCGCTAGCCTAGCTTAGCACAAAGACTGGATGTAAATGGCTCCAGCTAGCATACTAATCCCAATAAGTGACAAAATAACGCAAATATTTTCCTATTTACAGGTTGTGATTTGTATAGTCACAGAGTGTACAAATAACAAGGTCATATGAGACACAGCCATCTTTTAACCGTATAAATATTGGGAACTATATTCTCAGAAGGCGAAGCACTGCTACTTGGGCGGAGTGATTACCGCAGCACCTGAGACGCGCCGTGGTGAGGAGCAGAGAGTTCGTCCAGAGTTGGAGTAATAGAGTCAGCAATTACTAGATAGTAAAAGCATAGTTTACAATCATGGGTGTTCGCTGTATTGTAAAGAGCTGCGACAATAAACAGGGGAGACCAGGTAATACCATGATGTTTTATAGAATTCCAACCAAAAACGCTGACCTGATGAATCAATGGCTAAGTTGCTTGCTCTGGATATAACGATAAGATCCAAACACACCTGAAGAGATCATCAAGGACCATCGTGTTTGCTCCGTACATTTCACTGAGGACGACTATTTTGAAAAAATGGAATTTGCCACATGGACCATGAAACGTGTGCTGAAGGATACGGCCATCCCATCGATAGCACAGACTGGACAAAGTGGATCGCCTGCGGCTGCGGTAAGTGTTCCTTTATGTTTTTAGATGACTAGCCTACTGCAACAGTGCCATTAGCCAGATCTAATGTAACGTTAGTGACACTATTATATGAATAGGGTGGTCACTACTATCTATGCAGTTGTTCCCGGTCTCCATGTATCCCTGAAAAGTTGGGATGTTTTTATCTCAATGCGGCGCGGACGCGCTTGGAAAAAACGAGCGCGTCGCCTCCATTATGAGTGAGCATACCACGCGCCTACATTTGAAATAACTAACTTGAGCGCGCAAAAGACGCGATATGTGAGCAGGCCCTATTGTTAGTATTGTTTTGTCACGAACGCACTCTATCGCCCCAGTAACAAATGAGTGGAGCAAGAGGTAAACTCGGGACTGTAGCCTTCACCTTGCTAATGAATAAGATTTTTTTATTTTATTTTTTATTTTTTTGAGAAACAGTGACCTTGTCCAGTACGGGTAGGTCTGTGGGTTCATTGTGCAAAAACCATTTGCCTTGTGCAAGTTGTGCTATTACTTTCCCCTTATTCTAGCCTATTGTAATACAATTATCTAACATTACTGTATGCTGTTGAATACATTTGGTTCAGCTGTAATAAATTGCATTTAAAATATATCGATTCCTGTAATAATAATTCTTTATTCGTGTTCTGTGATATTTATTAATCAGGATGCATTTTTGGTTGGAATTCTATGAAACATCATGGTATTACCTGGTCTCCCCTGTTTATTGTCGCAGCTCTTTACAATACAGCGAACACCCATGATTGTAAACTATGCTTTTACTATCTAGTAATTGCTGACTCTATTACTCCAACTCTGGACAAACTCTCTGCTCCTCACCACGGCGCGTCTCAGGTGCTGCGGTAATCACTCCGCCCAAGTAGCAGTGCTTCGCCTTCTGAGAATATAGTTCCCAATATTTATACGGTTAAAAGATGGCTGTGTCTCATATGACCTTGTTATTTGTACACTCTGTGACTATACAAATCACAACCTGTAAATAGGAAAATGTTTGCGTTATTTTGTCACTTATTGGGATTAGTATGCTAGCTGGAGCCATTTACATCCAGTCTTTGTGCTAAGCTAGGCTAGCGGTGGGTGCGTCAGACAGAGTTACAGCACGCACGGAGATGAAAAAGGTATGTATGGACTTATCTAACTCTGAGGGGTATGGTGAATAAGCTAAAGTCCCAAAAAGTCGGAGTGTTCCTTTAAGTATCTATTTTTCCCATAAGTAATCTCTTAAAAAACGATAAGTGTTAGCCCCTTAACTGACATTGTTCTAAGTATAACACAAGGTTTGCAAACCTTCACCTTAAGTGTTGCACGGAGCGAGCAGGGTCAGTCCACGTCTTCTAACGCGATCGGCCGCTTTATATGATAAACACATTCAAATTTAGCAGTTTTTCCACATATAAACACAAAGCACATCTTTTGGTTAACGGAAGCTCAAACGACTCAAGAACAAACCTCACTAGTGTTCACGCTTGAGCTTTCGAAACAGCCTGAATCATGCGGATTACTTTTATGTCTTTCAATAAATGGAAAGAAATGAGCGAATATTAAAAATGTCTTTATTTGTGTCTAAACATGAACGAAACACTCATGGGTTTAAACTGACACGATTGTGAGTATGATGACAGGATTTTCAATATTTGAGTAAAATATCAATTTGAGTTTCGTCTCGTCTGGTCCTTCTCTTTCATATTTTATTTTATTTTTTGTTTTCCTTATCCATGTTATGCTGTTTTCTGTGAAACGTACCGCAAATTGTGTAAAGTGTAAATCTGATATTTAATGTTAAAAAATGAGATTGTTATGTATAAAAATACAGTCCAAAAGCATTATTCACAGAATTAACCCTCTGTTTTCTTGGTGACTAAGGTGAGAAGCATCAGCTCAGACAATCAGATCCAGAAAGAAATACAACACCTGTGCTAACTGAAAGAAAACGAGTAGAATACAATAATATAATAATATGGCATAATGAAGATAATAGGAGATTTACCAGCCATTTTTGACCTGAAACAGCAAATTAGGTAAATGATATTCAGCTCGACACGGGTTAACCAGCGTTGTCCAGCAGACACGATTACACGATCAAGCTCTGGATTACACGATCAAGCTCTGGATTACATGATCAAGCTCTGGATTACACGATCAAGCTCTGGATTACACGATCAAACTCTGGATTACATGATCAAGCTCTGGATTACACGATCAAGCTCTGGATTACATGATCAAGCTCTGGATTACATGATCAAGCTCTGGATTACAAGATCAAGCTCTGGATTACATGATCAAGGTCTGGATTACATGATCAAGCTCTGGATTACACGATCAAGCTCTGGATTACACGATCAAACTCTGGATTACACGATCAAGCTCTGGATTACACGATCAAGCTCTGGATTACACGATCAAACTCTGGATTACATGATCAAGGTCTGGATTACACGATCAAGCTCTGGATTACACGATCAAGCTCTGGATTACACGATCAAGCTCTGGATTACACGATCAAGCTCTGGATTACACGATCAAGCTCTGGATTACACGATCAAGCTCTGGATTACACGATCAAGCTCTGGATTACATGATCAAGCTCTGGATTACATGATCAAGCTCTGGATTACAAGATCAAGCTCTGGATTACATGATCAAGGTCTGGAATACACGATCAAGCTCTGGATTACACGATCAAACTCTGGATTACACGATCAAGCTCTGGATTACACGATCAAACTCTGGATTACATGATCAAGCTCTGGATTACCAACCTTAATGTGTAAACAGGTCAAAAATATTAATATCTCTTGCAGTGTAAACGTCCTGACCTGGGGCAACTATTTACCAGAAAGAGCAGTAACCATAAGCTAGACGTATGGTTTAAGAACAGCATGCTGGGATGTTGTAGCTGTTGCTCAGTAGCTGTCAGGGCATTCTGGGTATCTGTGAGTGGTTGTGTACAGGTCTAATGTAAAAGAGCTGAACTCAAGAGAGCCAGAAACTCACCTTGTCAAACTTGACCCTGAACTCGCGGCCGCACTCGAGCGGCGTGGTGAAGGAGTCCAGGTCCTGCCCCCAGAAGGCGAAGAACTTCTCGATGCGCAGACTGCGCAAAGCGTAGTAGCCCGCGTTACGGATCCCGTACTTCTGCCCCACTGACATCACCTCGTTATACACATGCAGTGCATACTGGGAACAGGAGAGCAAGATCTCAGGGCTTTGGACAGGACGTTGGGTCACAGAGCTTCGTGCCGTTCACACAGATGTGCGCCACGTTTAAAAGAAGCTGAACGTTTAGAAACTCGTCTCGATACCCATGTGTGAACATACCATGTGAACGGCTCCTTATAATACAGTCGGTTGCTGCGTTTACATGGACACCTTTTGCTTCAATCTGAATGAATTCATTCCGACTGATGAACCGAACGCAGTTTACATGAACGCTAAAAAAGTGATGGGGTTGATGAGCGTGTTTATGTCACAAGCTTCTGATCAGGTTTAATCTTTTGACCTGCGCACACTGCACGAATACAGAGTTTCCCGCTGTAGTTGCACACTAACTATCCTCTCCTTTTCTTTGTTTTAAAAAGCAGACTTAATATTTCTCTATTCCGGGTCCTAACGAGCACTGAACCGTTGAGCCGAGCGGCTGTATTCATCATCAGTGCCCAAACCTGTGTGTTCTGTGGACGAGAGTCTGAGGCGAGGGCCGTCCTCTCCACTCCACACACGAGGAGCGCTAAGAGAAGTTCAGAATGACGGGACACTCATTTATGACACTTTATTCAACAGGAAGAACAGCTCGTTCCGCACGTCATTACGCTATTTCTACGGCATCGCACATGCACAGTCCTTTCAGTCTCGGTTCTCAATCCGATCGAGTGTTTCCATGTCCTCTTGATCGGATTACAAAAGGAATAAACCACCGCTTACAATCCGAATGAAATTATAATCAGATCTGGCCGATTCATTCCGATGTTACTTTTTTATCCCGATTCTGCTGCTGGTCCGACTACAATGGGATTATTAGGGTCCATGAAAACACAGCTAATGTTTGTAGCATGAATACGGTTTTAATGATTAGCAGTTTATTAGTAATGTTGATTTCAGTGAGGTCTGCAGGGACCGTGTGTTTACCTCTATGGGAATGTACAGCATGAAGCCGGGCTCTCCGGTGTGTGTCATGCTCATGACCCTGATGCCGTTGGCGTATCCCACACTCATCTCCTGCAAGACACAGCCAGGTGTGAGGAAACTGAGTCTGCCTTCAGAGACGCATCAAACACTCACATTTCCAGAACTCCTACAAACGCCTCAGGATAGAGCGGGAGGATCCTTTACCAGACGATCCCAGGATGCACTGCGCTCCGGTCACGCCGTAACACTTGATTTTACAGTGTCCTTGTTACACGTTACCTGTCCTGTACTTGCTTCAGTAAATTATGCATAATTGTATGCAACTAACCCTAAAGTAAGTGCATGTTGTTAATTAATATTACTCAGTACTTCAGTGTTTAATTACACTGTAACAAGGACACATTAAAATAAAGCGTAACCAATTTTTTTGCTTGATAAAATAAGTATTGGGGTTAAACTTACTCGTATATCTAATAGGGCTGGGTAAAAAATATCGATTTCTCGATATTAATCGATTCTCATTTTTACGAACCGATATCGATTCTTAAATCTCAAGAATCGATTAGTCATCCTGTTTTCATTTGATGATCGCGTAGAACATTGTATCGTGCATCCCATCCAATAAATCGAAATAATCTTTGTGCTTTGTGACTATTATTATGAAATAAAGTCTCAAATTTCGAATTACGTCCATTTTCTTACGAAATTCGTTTTGGCGCTGTGGCGTGAGATCGCTCTGGCTCAGCTCAAGAGAAGCAGCAGCACGGAGCGCACATGATTTCATTCTCCTCTTCCGCCTTAATAATACCAGTTACTCCGCCTTAATAATACCAGTTACAGCGCCAAATAAACATCAATGAGCATCTGAAAGTGTGTTAAAAGATAGAGTACAACTTCGAAATCCGTATCATGTAATGTGGTATCGCTCAATCAGTGTTTCATCCGTGGAAAGATGTCAGTTAAACAGCAAGTAAACAATGGCATGTAACGTCACATTTACCTCAGAAAAAAAATTAAACTTAGTAACTTAGTCAGTTAGTCAGCTAGAAAAAATAACTCTAGAGACGATAATTTTGCTAAATATAAGCACCATATTACATATTCATTATAATTTTTAATGTTCTTCAATATTTAATGCATGTTTAGTGCATGTATTGTACCTGATATCCAAAATAATCAATATTGAATCGAATCGAATCGTAATCGAAATCGAATCGAATTGCAAGCTTGTGAATCGAAATCGAATCGAATTGTGAAATTTGTGTCAATACCCAGCCCTAATATCTAACGATACAAATATAAAAAAATGTAAATGAAAGAGGTTCAAATGTTGACATGTCTTACTAAGGTGTGATTTTATAGACCAATGTGATCATATTTAGAAAGGCTGTGAACCCGGTTTTGTTTTCAGACAGATTAAAAAAAGTGCAAGCGTTACTGCGCTCGTCAACGGCAGCTGTTGCTAGGCAACGAGAACAGTTCTCGTAGGCAGAACCGTCCCATTTAACATCGCCCCCCCGTCCCTCGAAGGATCTGATCTGGGACCAGTGTTCGTAATCATCAGCCCATTACAGCTGTGAGGAGTACGACCGTCTGAGGGATTAATGATTAATGACGGCTCCGCTCTCCAGCGCTAGAGTTCGGCCGGCGACTACAGCGTCACTGACAGAAAACACATCGTCTGAAACACAGTTGCATTGAATCAATGAAACCATTTGTTTTAAAATAAATACCGTTACAATAGTGAGGCATGCCGATCGCTAGACATCTCTGAAGAGTCCGATGTGTTCGGCCTCTCTGAGCATAAGCTCTTCTCTGAACGAGATTTATTTGTTTTAACAACTCATTATTCCTCAGACAGTTTTTTTGTTTTGTTTTACAATATATTGAGTTGGAAATTGCTCATTAGTTATGACTACTATTTGGCATGACTGTCAGAGGGATCTGTAAGCAGAAGGGCTTGACTCACCTTACAGAAGAGCGAGGGGAAGTGCTCCGGGGTCATGGACACGTACGACAGCTCCGACAACACGTCCATGGCTCGCGGGCCAATCAGATTCAGAGCTACAGGTCACATGACACCGATTACTGCATCACACAGACAAGCCCAGGCCATAAAGGCTCATTTCTTCACTTATAAGGCTGGTCTGTTGAAATGAGTGACTTAGTCACATCATATCACGACAGACTCAGATTTTCAACACTGCTGAGAAATCACTTCTACTGAAATGGCTTTCATGATTCTTTAAAATAATAAAAAGGAAAACTAGCTTAGCTTTGATGGAAGGTTTTCCTGATTTAAAACACAATGTAAGTTGAGTTGGTAAAGATGTATTGATTCTCACCGGTGTACTTCCAGCTGACGTCCTCCAGGTGGAGCTGCGGGTCGTTGGGCATGTGCTTCTTAATCCAAGACCAGCAGTGAACTTGCTGATCCGTGGGCGAAATGATGAAGAAACTGGAGGCAGAACCGGATGATGTCAATAATTAAGTGCTTTGAGTACCCAGAAAAGCGCTATATAAATGTAACGAATTATTATTATTATTACGAATTAGTAATAATGAACCGATCTGGATCTAACTGAGCATTAGCCAAGTCTGCTCTGGTGCAGCTGGATCTGCTGACCTGGTTAGCTGGTTAATGCTTTAATACATGAACCTGCATGCCAAAAGCCCTGCTTTAGGGGAAGTGTCCATTTGCGAACCTGTTTTTGCTGAGGCGCACCACACTGCAGTCGTTCTCGTAGCCGCCTCTCTCGTTCAGCATCCCCGTGTGCACGATGTGTCCGACCGGCACGTCCAGGTCATTCGCACACAGGCGCTGGAGCAGAACTAGGGCCTGGTCGCCCGCAGACTGAAACACACAGACACACACACACGACATCTGAAGACTGACAAAGGTGGTATATGGAAGCCACAGAATAAGAAAATAAAAAAGGTCATTGCAACTTTTTAACTCACAATTCAGATTTTTTCCTCTCAGAATTGTGAGATAAAAAGTCAAACTTTTACCTTGCTTATTTTTACTTTTTTCTTCCATACTGAAACGACGGTGAAGGGATGAACGGACTCACCGTGAGCTCAAACTTGGTGAAGGAAGACATGTCGATGACACACACCGCCTCCTTGCAGCACTTCACCTCCGCTCCCACGATATCAAACCAGTCGGGCTTGTAGAAGGTCTTACTCTGATCCAGCGCCAGTAAATCTGTGAGGATTCGAGACCAACAGCTCTGAGACATGGTGTATATGACACTCTTCTTTCAGACGAATACAATCGGAGTTATATTAAAAAATGTCCTGGCTCTCCCCAGCTTTATAATGGCAGTGAACGCTGTTTCTGTCCATAAAAGTGCATCTATCCATCATAAAAGTGCATCTTTAAGTATGTGTGTCCAAGTATTTGACTGGGTTTGTAGAATCAAACCCATAATTCTGAACCGATAGTGACAGAAAATAAGCTAAACTGGGAGCACGTCGTGGTCAGCGCCGGTTCTCACCCTTCCCGGCGGGAACGAAGTACTTGGCTCTCTCAAAGCCGTGCTTCTCCATCCAGCGCGCGCCCTGTGTGTCGAGCCGGTCGTACAGCGGACTCGTGCGCAGCTGCCGGCCCGTCTGGAAGTCCCAGCGGGGAACCTTCAGTCCGTACAGGAGCGCTGGTGGACACACACACACACACACACACACAAACACACACACACACACAAGGAATAAACACACAACTAAATCTGTCAGTAATTGTGGCTGATACTCATGTGAGTAAAAGCGGCTGACGCTCATGTCAGTAAGAGCGGCTGACGCTCATGTCGGTAAGTGCGGCTGAAGATCATGTCAGTAAGAGCGGGTAACGCTCATGTCGGTAAGAGCGGCTGACGCTCATGTCAGTAAGAGCGGCTGACGCTCATGTCAGTAAGAGCGGCTGACGCTCATGTCAGTAAGAGCGGCTGACGCTCATGTCAGTAAGAGCGGCTGACGCTCATGTCAGTAAGAGCGGCTGACGCTCATGTCAGTAAGAGCGGCTGACGCTCATGTCAGTAAGTGCGGCTGACGCTCATGTCAGTAAGAGCGGCTGACGCTCATGTCAGTAAGAGCGGCTGACGCTCATGTCAGTAAGAGCGGCTGACGCTCATGTCAGTAAGAGCGGCTGACGCTCATGTGAGTAAGAGCGGCTGAAGATCATGTCAGTAAGAGCGGCTGAAGCTCATGTCAGTAAGAGCGGCTGAAGATCATGTCAGTAAGAGCGGCTGAAGCTCATGTCAGAAAGAGCGGCTGACGCTCATGTCAGTAAGAGCGGCTGACGCTCATGTCAGTAAGAGCGGCTGACGCTCATGTCAGTAAGAGCGGCTGACGCTCATGTCAGTAAGAGCGGCTGACGCTCATGTCAGTAAGAGCGGCTGACGCTCATGTCAGTAAGAGCGGCTGAAGCTCATGTCAGTAAGAGCGGCTGACGCTCATGTCAGTAAGAGCGGCTGACGCTCATGTCAGTAAGAGCGGCTGACGCTCATGTCAGTCAGAGCGGCTGAAGATCATGTCAGTAAGAGCGGCTGAAGATCATGTCAGTAAGAGCGGCTGACGCTCATGTCAGTAAGTGCGGCTGACGCTCATGTCAGTAAGTGCGGCTGACGCTCATGTCAGTAAGAGCGGCTGAAGATCATGTCAGTAAGAGCGGCTGATGCTCATGTCAGTAAGAGCGGCTGAAGATCATGTCAGTAATAGCGGCTGACGCTCATGTCAGTAAGAGCGGCTGACGCTCATGTGAGTAAGAGCGGCTGAAGATCATGTCAGTAAGAGCGGCTGAAGCTCATGTCAGTAAGAGCGGCTGACACTCATGTCAGTAAGAGCGGCTGACGCTCATGTCAGTAAGTGCGGCTGACGCTCATGTCAGCAAGAGCGGCTGAAGATCATGTCAGTAAGAGCAGCTGATGCTCATGTCAGTAAGAGCGGCTGAAGATCATGTCAGTAAGAGCGGCTGATGCTCATGTGAGTGAGAGCGGCTGAAGATCATGTCAGTAAGAGCGGCTGATGCTCATGTGAGTTAGAGCGGCTGAAGATCATGTCAGTAAGAGCGGCTGATGCTCATGTCAGTAAGAGCGGCTGACGCTCATGTCAGTAAGAGCGGCTGATGCTCATGTGAGTGAGAGCGGCTGAAGATCATGTCAGTAAGAGCGGCTGATGCTCATGTGAGTTAGAGCGGCTGAAGATCATGTCAGTAAGAGCGGCTGATGCTCATGTGAGTAAGAGCGGCTGAAGATCATGTCAGTAAGAGCGGCTGACGCTCACGTCGCGGCTGACGCTCACGTCAGTAAGAGCGGCTGACGCTCACGTGAGTAAGAGCGGCTGAAGATCATGTCAGTAAGAGCGGCTGAAGCTCATGTCAGTAAGAGCGGCTGACGCTCATCTCAGTAAAAGCGGCTAACGCTCATGTCAGTAAGAGCGGCTGATGCTCATGTGAGTAAGAGCGGCTGACGCTCATGTCAGTAAGAGCGGCTGACGCTCATGTCAGTAAAAGCGGCTGAAGCTCATGTCAGTAAAAGCGGCTGACGCTCATGTCAGTAAGAGCGGCTGAAGCTCATGTGAGTAAGCGCGGCTGACGCTCATGTCAGTAAGAGCGGCTGACGGTCATGTCAGTAAGAGCGGCTGACGCTCATGTCAGTAAGAGCGGCTGAAGCTCATGTGAGTAAGTGCGGCTGACGCTCATGTCAGTAAGAGCGGCTGACGCTCATGTCAGTAAGAGCGGCTGACGCTCATGTCAGTAAGAGCGGCTGACGCTCATGTCAGTAAGAGCGGCTGACGCTCATGTCAGTAAGAGCGGCTGACGCTCATGTCAGTAAGAGCGGCTGAAGCTTATGTCAGTAACGGTACTGATCCACTTGTCCGTGCGACACTTCAGTTGCGCCGCACTCCACTTTATTCCTATGGGTGACGTCACGCGACTTTAACGCGCCCGCAAAGCATCCCGGGAAGGCGGCGCTTCATTTGGAAAAATGCTGCGCGTCAAAAAGCTGGCCGATGCCCATCTTTATGCAAATGAATCCGTCAAATGCGACGCGTCTATCCAATAGAAGTAGTCTCTCGAGGGGCCTTTGTTCTAGACTGGCCGCTGGGTCAAAACCACGCCCATAGCGGTAAACTTGAGGAATGCCCATCAACTTACAAATGTGGAGAGGCGTGCGACACCACGCTTCAGTCGTGTCGCAAAAGTGGATCAGTACCGTAAGAGCGGCTGACGCTCATGTCAGTAAGAGCGGCTGACGCTTATGTCAGTAAGAGCAGCTGGCGCTCATGTCAGTAAGAGCAGCTGGCGCTCATGTCAGTAAGAGCGGCTGGCGCTCATGTCAGTAAGAGCGGCTGACGCTCATGTCAGTAAGAGCGGCTGACGCTCATGTCAGTAAGAGCGGCTGAAGATCATGTCAGTAAGAGCAGCTGGCGCTCATGTCAGTAAGAGCGGCTGACACTCATGTCAGTAAGAGCAGCTGGCGCTCATGTCAGTAAGAGCGGCTGACGCTCATGTCAGAAAGAGCGGCTGACGCTCATGTCAGTAAGAGCGGCTGACGCTCATGTCAGTAAGAGCGGCTGACGCTCATGTCAGTAAGAGCGGCTGAAGCTCATGTCAGTAAGAGCGGCTGACGCTCATGTCAGTAAGAGCGGCTGACGCTCATGTCAGTAAGAGCGGCTGACGCTCATGTCAGTCAGAGCGGCTGAAGATCATGTCAGTAAGAGCGGCTGAAGATCATGTCAGTAAGAGCGGCTGACGCTCATGTCAGTAAGTGCGGCTGACGCTCATGTCAGTAAGTGCGGCTGACGCTCATGTCAGTAAGAGCGGCTGAAGATCATGTCAGTAAGAGCGGCTGATGCTCATGTCAGTAAGAGCGGCTGAAGATCATGTCAGTAATAGCGGCTGACGCTCATGTCAGTAAGAGCGGCTGACGCTCATGTGAGTAAGAGCGGCTGAAGATCATGTCAGTAAGAGCGGCTGAAGCTCATGTCAGTAAGAGCGGCTGACACTCATGTCAGTAAGAGCGGCTGACGCTCATGTCAGTAAGTGCGGCTGACGCTCATGTCAGCAAGAGCGGCTGAAGATCATGTCAGTAAGAGCAGCTGATGCTCATGTCAGTAAGAGCGGCTGAAGATCATGTCAGTAAGAGCGGCTGATGCTCATGTGAGTGAGAGCGGCTGAAGATCATGTCAGTAAGAGCGGCTGATGCTCATGTGAGTTAGAGCGGCTGAAGATCATGTCAGTAAGAGCGGCTGATGCTCATGTCAGTAAGAGCGGCTGACGCTCATGTCAGTAAGAGCGGCTGATGCTCATGTGAGTGAGAGCGGCTGAAGATCATGTCAGTAAGAGCGGCTGATGCTCATGTGAGTTAGAGCGGCTGAAGATCATGTCAGTAAGAGCGGCTGATGCTCATGTGAGTAAGAGCGGCTGAAGATCATGTCAGTAAGAGCGGCTGACGCTCACGTCGCGGCTGACGCTCACGTCAGTAAGAGCGGCTGACGCTCACGTGAGTAAGAGCGGCTGAAGATCATGTCAGTAAGAGCGGCTGAAGCTCATGTCAGTAAGAGCGGCTGACGCTCATCTCAGTAAAAGCGGCTAACGCTCATGTCAGTAAGAGCGGCTGATGCTCATGTGAGTAAGAGCGGCTGACGCTCATGTCAGTAAGAGCGGCTGACGCTCATGTCAGTAAAAGCGGCTGAAGCTCATGTCAGTAAAAGCGGCTGACGCTCATGTCAGTAAGAGCGGCTGAAGCTCATGTGAGTAAGCGCGGCTGACGCTCATGTCAGTAAGAGCGGCTGACGGTCATGTCAGTAAGAGCGGCTGACGCTCATGTCAGTAAGAGCGGCTGAAGCTCATGTGAGTAAGTGCGGCTGACGCTCATGTCAGTAAGAGCGGCTGACGCTCATGTCAGTAAGAGCGGCTGACGCTCATGTCAGTAAGAGCGGCTGACGCTCATGTCAGTAAGAGCGGCTGACGCTCATGTCAGTAAGAGCGGCTGACGCTCATGTCAGTAAGAGCGGCTGAAGCTTATGTCAGTAACGGTACTGATCCACTTGTCCGTGCGACACTTCAGTTGCGCCGCACTCCACTTTATTCCTATGGGTGACGTCACGCGACTTTAACGCGCCCGCAAAGCATCCCGGGAAGGCGGCGCTTCATTTGGAAAAATGCTGCGCGTCAAAAAGCTGGCCGATGCCCATCTTTATGCAAATGAATCCGTCAAATGCGACGCGTCTATCCAATAGAAGTAGTCTCTCGAGGGGCCTTTGTTCTAGACTGGCCGCTGGGTCAAAACCACGCCCATAGCGGTAAACTTGAGGAATGCCCATCAACTTACAAATGTGGAGAGGCGTGCGACACCACGCTTCAGTCGTGTCGCAAAAGTGGATCAGTACCGTAAGAGCGGCTGACGCTCATGTCAGTAAGAGCGGCTGACGCTTATGTCAGTAAGAGCAGCTGGCGCTCATGTCAGTAAGAGCAGCTGGCGCTCATGTCAGTAAGAGCGGCTGGCGCTCATGTCAGTAAGAGCGGCTGACGCTCATGTCAGTAAGAGCGGCTGACGCTCATGTCAGTAAGAGCGGCTGAAGATCATGTCAGTAAGAGCAGCTGGCGCTCATGTCAGTAAGAGCGGCTGACACTCATGTCAGTAAGAGCAGCTGGCGCTCATGTCAGTAAGAGCGGCTGACGCTCATGTCAGAAAGAGCGGCTGACGCTCATGTCAGAAAGAGCGGCTGACGCTCATGTCAGTAAGAGCGGCTGACGCTCATGTCAGTAAGAGCGGCTGGCGCTCATGTCAGTAAGAGCGGCTGAAAATCATGTCAGTAAGAGCGGCTGACGCTCATGTCAGTAAGCGCGGCTGACGCTCATGTCAGTAAGAGCGGCTGACGCTCATGTCAGTAAGAGCGGCTGACGCTTATGTCAGTAAGAGCAGCTGGCGCTCATGTCAGTAAGAGCAGCTGGCGCTCATGTCAGTAAGAGCGGCTGGCGCTCATGTCAGTAAGAGCGGCTGACGCTCATGTCAGTAAGAGCGGCTGACGCTCATGTCAGTAAGAGCGGCTGAAGATCATGTCAGTAAGAGCAGCTGGCGCTCATGTCAGTAAGAGCGGCTGACACTCATGTCAGTAAGAGCAGCTGGCGCTCATGTCAGTAAGAGCGGCTGACGCTCATGTCAGAAAGAGCGGCTGACGCTCATGTCAGAAAGAGCGGCTGACGCTCATGTCAGTAAGAGCGGCTGACGCTCATGTCAGTAAGAGCGGCTGGCGCTCATGTCAGTAAGAGCGGCTGAAAATCATGTCAGTAAGAGCGGCTGACGCTCATGTCAGTAAGCGCGGCTGACGCTCATGTCAGTAAGAGCGGCTGACGCTCATGTCAGTAAGAGCGGCTGACGCTTATGTCAGTAAGAGCAGCTGGCGCTCATGTCAGTAAGAGCAGCTGGCGCTCATGTCAGTAAGAGCGGCTGGCGCTCATGTCAGTAAGAGCGGCTGACGCTCATGTCAGTAAGAGCGGCTGACGCTCATGTCAGTAAGAGCGGCTGAAGATCATGTCAGTAAGAGCAGCTGGCGCTCATGTCAGTAAGAGCGGCTGACACTCATGTCAGTAAGAGCAGCTGGCGCTCATGTCAGTAAGAGCGGCTGACGCTCATGTCAGAAAGAGCGGCTGACGCTCATGTCAGAAAGAGCGGCTGACGCTCATGTCAGTAAGAGCGGCTGACGCTCATGTCAGTAAGAGCGGCTGGCGCTCATGTCAGTAAGAGCGGCTGAAAATCATGTCAGTAAGAGCGGCTGACGCTCATGTCAGTAAGCGCGGCTGACGCTCATGTCAGTAAGAGCGGCTGACGCTCATGTCAGTAAGAGCGGCTGAAAATCATGTCAGTAAGAGCGGCTGACGCACACGTCAGTAAGCGCGGCTGACGCTCATGTCAGTAAGAGCGGCTGACGCTCATGTCAGTAAGAGCGGCTGGCGCTCATGTCAGTAAGAGCGGCTGAAAATCATGTCAGTAAGAGCGGCTGACGCTCATGTCAGTAAGAGCGGATGACGCTCATGTCAGTAAGAGCGGCTGGCGCTCATGTCAGTAAGAGCGGCTGACGCTCATGTGAGTTAGAGCAGCTGAAGATCATGTCAGTAAGAGCGGCTGACACTCATGTCAGTAAGAGCGGATGACGCTCATGTCAGTAAGAGCGGCTGGCGCTCATGTCAGTAAGAGCGGCTGAAAATCATGTCAGTAAGAGCGGCTGACGCTCATGTCAGTAAGAGCGGCTGACGCTCATGTCAGTAAGAGCGGCTGACGCTCATGTCAGTAAGAGCGGATGACGCTCATGTCAGTAAGAGCGGCTGACGCTCATGTCAGTAAGAGCGGATGACGCTCATGTCAGTAAGAGCGGCTGACGCACACGTCAGTAAGCGCGGCTGACGCTCACGTCAGTAAGAGCGGATGACGCTCATGTCAGTAAGAGCGGCTGGCGCTCATGTCAGTAAGAGCGGCTGAAGCTCATGTCAGTAAGAGCGGATGACGCTCATGTCAGTAAGAGCGGCTGACGCACACGTCAGTAAGCGCGGCTGACGCTCACGTCAGTAAGAGCGGATGACGCTCATGTCAGTAAGAGCGGCTGGCGCTCATGTCAGTAAGAGCGGCTGAAAATCATGTCAGTAAGAGCGGCTGACGCTCATGTCAGTAAGAGCGGCTGACGCTCATGTCAGTAAGAGCGGCTGACGCTCATGTCAGTAAGAGCGGATGACGCTCATGTCAGTAAGAGCGGCTGACGCTCATGTCAGTAAGAGCGGATGACGCACACGTCAGTAAGCGCGGCTGACGCTCACGTCAGTAAGAGCGGCTGATGCTCATGTGAGTAAGAGCTGCTGAAGATCATGTCAGTAAGAGCGGCTGAAGCTCATGTCAGTAAGAGCGGATGACGCTCATCTCAGTAAAAGCGGCTGACGCTCATGTCAGTAAGAGCGGCTGATGCTCATGTGAGTAAGAGCAGCTGACGCTCATGTCAGTAAGAGTGGCTGACGCTCATGTCAGTAAGAGCGGCTGACGCTCATGTCAGTAAGAGCGGCTGACGCTCATGTCAGTAAGAGCGGCTGACGCTCATGTCAGTAAAAGCGGCTGACGCTCATGTCAGTAAGAGCGGCTGACGCTGATGTCAGTAAGAGCGGCTGACGCTCATGTCAGTAAGAGCGGCTGACGCTGATGTCAGTAAGAGGGGCTGACGCTCATGTCAGTAAGAGCGGCTGATGCTCATGTCAGTAAGAGCGGCTGATGCTCATGTCAGTAAGAGCGGCTGACGCTCATGTCAGTAAGAGCGGCTGATGCTCATGTCAGTAAGAGCGGTTGACACTCACGCATGACCTCCATCACTCGATGGCGCAGGAACGTGCGGCTGCTCTGCAGGTTCCCGAAGCGCTTGATGTCCAGCGGCCACACGTTAGCACTGGGGTATCCGTACGTCATCCACTCCGCCAGATATCTGCGGGAAGAAAAAGCTGTTGTGAACTGATCAAACCCAAAGCTGAAGAAACGTCCAGCAGAGCTGTTGACTTACTTCCCCGCGCCGCCAGCGAACGAGAGCCCGGACGAGTTCATGCCCGCCAACACGAAGTATCCATAGATCCCCGGCGTCTCTCCCATTAGGCAGCGCATGTCCGGCGTGAAGGACTCTGGGCAGTTGACCAGCTGTTGGATCTCACAGGCCTCGAGCCCAGGCATCCGGCGCAGGAGAGCGCTCAACATGGGCTCTACGGGGAACCAGACCACAACACTCACAACTCACATATGACCAAACACACGTGTGTTTCTGTGGGCTCTACGGGGAACCACACCACAACACTCACAACTCACATATGACCAAACACACGTTTGTTTCTGTGGGCTCTACGGGGAACCACACCACAACTCACATATGACCATACACACGTGTGTTTCTGTGGGCTCTACGGGGAACCACACCACAACTCACATATGACCATACACACGTGTGTTTCTGTGGACTCTACGGGGAACCACACCACAACTCACATATGACCATACACACGTGTGTTTCTGTGGGCTCTACGAGGAACCACACCACAACTCACATATGACCGTACACACGTGTGTTTCTGTGGACTCTACGGGGAACCACACCACAACTCACATATGACCATACACACGTGTGTTTCTGTGGACTCTACGGGGAACCACACCACAACTCACATATGACCACACACATGTGTTTCTGTGGGCTCAACGGGGAACCACACCACAACTCACATATGACCATACACACGTGTGTTTCTGTGGGCTCTACGGGGAACCACACCACAACTCACATATGACCATACACACGTGTGTTTCTGTGGGCTCTACGGGGAACCACACCACAACTCACATATGACCATACACACGTGTGTTTCTGTGGGCTCTACGAGGAACCACACCACAACTCACATATGACCATACACACGTGTGTTTCTGTGGGCTCTACGGGGAACCACACCACAACTCACATATGACCATACACACGTGTGTTTCTGTGGGCTCTACGAGGAACCACACCACAACTCACATATGACCATACACACGTGTGTTTCTGTGGGCTCTACGGGGAACCACACCACAACTCACATATGACCATACACACGTGTGTTTCTGTGGGCTCTACGGGGAACCACACCACAACTCACATATGACCATACACACGTGTGTTTCTGTGG
>CM060608.1:29530044-29570044 GCA_030578255.1 Tiaroga cobitis | reverse complement strand
AATGTAAAAATATATAGTGTAAACGATAAGTCACATTTGAGAATTATGCTGGCTACTGTATACAGGCCACCAGGGCACCATAAAGATTTTATCAAAGAATTTGCGGACTTTCTATCAGAATTAGTATTGGCTGCAGATAAAGTACTAATTGTTGGAGATTTTAATATACATGTAGATAATGAACAAGATGCATTGGGATTGGCATTTATAGACATTGTAAACTCAATTGGAGTTAGACAACACGTGTCAGGACCTACTCATTGTCGTAATCATACTCTAGATCTAATATTATCACATGGAATAGATGTTGATGCCGTTGAAATTCTGCAGCAGAGCGATGACATCTCAGATCATTATCTAGTCTCATGTAAATTACATTTAGCCAAGGCTGCAAAGCCGACTCCGTGTTATAAATACGTTAGACCTATAACTTCTGCCACTAAAGATTGCTTTATCAATAATCTTCCTAATCAGTTTCATCATCTCAGCATCCCGGATAGCTTAGAAGAACTTGATATTGCAACAGAAATGTTTAACTCTCTCTTTTCCAGCACTTTAGACGCAGTTGCTCCGTTGCGCTTAAAGAAGATTAAAGAAAATAGCCCAACGCCGTGGTACAGCGAGCACACCCGGGCCCTTAAGAGAGCAGCCAGAAAAATGGAGCGCAACTGGAAGAAAACTAAACTAGAGGTATTTCGGATTTCGTGGAAAGAGAGCTCGATTGCTTACAGAGAGGCTTTAAAAGCTGCTAGATCTGCTTATTTTTCAAACCTATTAGAAGAAAATAAACATAATCCAAGGTATTTATTTGAAACAGTGGCTAAACTAGCGAAAAAGCAAGCTTCAAGCTCAGAAGTGTCCAAGCAACACAGCAGTGATGACTTTATGAACTTCTTCACTTATAAGATTGATAATATCAGGGACAAAATTAACCATGCAACCGTCTACCACAGTATCGCATCAGGAAGTGCATTGAAGTCTCCCTGAGGAAAAATTTGATTCATTTGTTGCTATAGGAGAGGAAGAATTCTGCAAACTCGTTAATTCATCTAAATCGACAACTTGTATGTTATATCCTATACCGATCTAAGCTACTGAAAGAGATGTTTCCAGAGGTCATATATCCTCTTCTTAATATCATTAATTCATCTTTGTCTCTAGGATACGTACCAAAAACCTTTAAACTGGCTATGATAAAACCGCTTGTTAAAAAACCACAACTTGATCCTACAGAATTAGTCAATTACAGGCCGATCTCGAATCTGCCTTTTCTGTCAAAGACATTAGAAAAAGCAGTATCTTCAGAACTATGTTCCTTTCTAGAAAGAAATGATATCTGCGAGGATTTTCAGTCCGGATTTAGACCGTACCATAGTACTGAGACCGCTCTCATTAGAGTCACAAATGATTTGCTCTTATCATTCGATCGTGGTTGTATCTCTCTATTAGTGTTACTCGATCTTAGTGCTGCATTTGACACAATTGACCACAACATTCTTTTAAATAGACTAGAAAACTATGTGGGCATTAGTGGAATTGCACTAGCATGGTTTAAATCATACTTATCTGACCGTTATCAGTTTGTAGCAGTAAATGAAGAGATGTCTTATCGATCACAAGTTCAGTATGGCGTACCACAAGGCTCAGTACTAGGACCGCTGCTGTTCACTCTGTACATGCTACCATTAGGAGATATCATTAGGAAACATGGAGTTAGCTTTCACTGTTATGCCGATGATACTCAGCTGTATATTTCTTCAAAACCCAACGAAACTTACCAATTCACAAAATTAACAGAATGCATAGCTGATATAATAAATTGGATGACTAGTAATTTCCTACTACTAAATTCTGAAAAAACAGAGATTCTAATTATTGGACAAAAAACTTCCACACGTAATAACCCAGAATACTGTCTAACACTTGATGGCTGCTCTGTCAAGTCTTCGTCGTCGGTTAGGAACCTGGGTGTGCTCTTTGATACCAACCTTTCTTTTGAAAGCCACGTGTCTAGTATCTGTAAAACTGCATTTTTCAATCTTAAAAATATATCTAAAATACGCCATATGCTCTCATTGGGAAATGCGGAACAATTAGTTCATGCGTTCATGACCTCAAGGCTAGATCATTGTAATGCTCTACTGGGTGGTTGCCCTGCACGCTTAATAAACAAACTACAGCTACTTCAAAACGCCGCAGCTCGAGTTCTTACCAGAACCAGGAAGTATGACCATATTAGCCCGGTTCTGTCAACACTGCATTGGCTCCCTATTAAACATCGTATAAATTTTAAAATATTGTTGATTACTTACAAAGCACTAAATGGTTTAGCTCCGCAGTACTTGAGCGAGCTCTTAACGCATTATAGTCCTTCACGTCTATTGCGATCTCAAAACTCCGGCCAGTTGATAATAATGTATTATGATAATAATAATAATAATAATAATATAATAATAATAAGGTATATAATAATTAGGTATTGATAATACCTAGAATATCTAAATCGACTGCAGACGGTAGATCCTTTTCCTATTTAGCACCAAAACTTTGGAACAGTCTTCCTACCATTGTCCGGGAAGCAGACACACTCTGTCAGTTCAAAGCTAGACTAAAAACACATCTCTTTGACCTAGCATACACATAATACATTATAGACTTCTATAATTCAATGTTAGGCTGCATAGATTAGGTCAGCCGGAACTGGGAACACTTCCCTTAAATCTTGATGTACTCGCTACATCATAAGAAGAATGGCATCTACGCTAATATTAGTGTCTTTGTTTATCCAGAGGTTTTCCCGCAGCCTGCCGGATCTAGGCCGTGTCCAGATCTGACGAAGGAGATCCGCCTGGACCCGATGACAATGCAGTGCTGAAGTGTCCACTATCCTCTCCCTATGGAGGATCCCTTTCCCACTCTACAGATGAACCGTTGTGAATTCCGGCTCGCGTACCCCGAAGTGATAAAATAAAACAAAATTCTGTATCAAAATTTATAGGCAAGAAAAGTAGTTTGTTTAGGCTGGGTTGTATGAATTATAAACCTGCGCACATATTTTAAAAATTACATAACTATAGAATCAATTCTGAATGAGCATGTGAACGCCGTCAGCGTTAATCACAGGTTCGCGTTTAAAGTCTGTTTAGAGAGAACGGCGTCGTCTTAGTGGCCCCTAATTTAATAACAAATGATCATTTCAACGGAGGTGAATCAATCAAAACTAACTTTAGCTGGAAATAACATTATTCAAGAACCGCTATAAAGCCAAAACAATCTGTTACCTTAAATTATATGTTTATCTCTGTAAAGCTGCTTTGAAACAATCCATTGTTAAAAGCGCTATATAAATGAAGATGACTTGACTTGAATAATGCCAGAGTTATGCTTCAAGGTTTAAACAATGAATAAAAATCATATTCATTTTATACACTGAATTTGTTGTCATGTGCATACTATAAATCCATTGCATTAATATAAAATATGTGTAAAACTGTTCAAAATAGAACTGTAAAGAAGATTGAAAACATTTTTGCTCGTCCCGAGTGCCTCCTCACGTAAAGGATTCGGTTTCGATGCCTTACGTTTCTTACCCGCCGCAGAAACAACCACAGGTTAATCAATGCCGTCAAAATTATTCATTTTTTTGTTTGTTTGTTGATCGAAAAGTACAAAATAGATAAGAAAAACTAGGAAGCTGGGTGTATTTAAGGCGCTGCCGTTACTGTTTACATTGCGTGGAATGGTGCGTTGTGATTGGGTGAGCGGATATATCGCATTCTGCAGAGATGGGAGACTGGCGTTTGTCACGGTTTGGAAAGAAAGGGAGAAACCATGACAGAATAACACGGCGGATATCGCATTTTACTTACTATTTTACATTGACTTTTGACTCAAAACCAACCAGATACAATACTGAATTTTGCAGTAACCATTTTTTTTTTAAATGACGTTTATCGCGTTTTGGAACCAATCTCTTCATGTATTCCTATATAGTGACAACACAACACTACTGTAAAAAACAAAAAAATTAAGTCTAAATAAAAAATGGCAATAAACACTTTCAACTTATTTTCAGATCTACATGACACTGAATCCTGGAGCGTGTGTGTGTGTCGAGCTCCTGGAGCGTGTGTGTGTGTCGAGCTCCTGGAGCGTGTGTGTGTCGAGCTCCTGGAGCGTGTGTGTGTCGAGCTCCAGGAGTGTGTGTGTGTCGAGCTCCTGGAGCGTGTGTGTGTCGAGCTCCAGGAGTGTGTGTGTGTCGAGGTCCTGAAGCGTGTGTGTGTCGGGCTCCAGGAGTGTGTGTGTGTCGAGCTCCTGGAGCGTGTGTGTGTGTCAAGGTCCTGGAGCGTGTGTGTGTGTGTGTCGGGCTCCTGGAGTGTGTGTGTGTCGAGCTCCTGGAGCATGTGTGTGTCGAGCTCCTGGAGCGTGTGTGTGTCAAGGTCCTGGAGCGTGTGTGTTGGGCTCCTGGAGTGTGTGTGTGTCGAGCTCCTGGAGCGTGTGTGTGTCGTGCTCCTGGAGCATGTGTGTGTCGAGCTCCTGGAGCGTGTGTGTGTCGAGCTCCTGGAGCGTGTGTGTGTGTGTGTGTGTCGGGCTCCTGGAGTGTGTGTCGGGCTCCTGGAGTGTGTGTGTGTGTCGAGCTCCTGGAGCATGTGTGTGTCGAGCTCCTGGAGCGTGTGTGTCGAGCTCCTGGAGTGTGTGTGTGTGTCGAGCTTCTGGAGTGTGTGTGTGTCGAGCTCCTGGAGTGTGTGTGTGTCGAGCTCCTGGAGCGTGTGTGTCGAGCTCCTGGAGTGTGTGTGTGTGTCGAGCTTCTGGAGTGTGTGTGTGTCGAGCTTCTGGAGTGTGTGTGTGTGTGTGTCGACCTCCTGGAGCGTGTGTGTGTCGAGCTCCTGGAGCGTGTGAGTGTCGAGCTCCTGGAGCGTGTGTGTGTCGAGCTCCTGGAGCGTGTGTGTGTGTCGAGCTCCTGGAGCGTGTGTGTGTCAAGGTCCTGGAGCGTGTGGGTGTGTGTGTGTGTATGTGTCGAGCTCCTGGAGCGTGTGTGTGTCGAGCTCCTGGAGTGTGTGTGTGTGTGTGTGTGTGTGTGTGTCGAGCTCCTGGAGTGTGTGTGTCGAGCTCCTGGAGCGTGTGTGTGTCGAGCCTGTGCAGAGACGCACCTGTCCGGCACAATTCACGAAGTACTCGCACTCGACAGATCCGCGGTCCGTCTCCACCGCCGTCACGTGCCCGTCCTTCACCAGGACCTGGTTCACACTGGTGTTTTCGTAAATCTGCACGCCTGACACACGAGAGACCAATGAAACTACAGGTAATGATCAGTGAGACTGTGATGCTGTGTTTGGCGTTAGTCGTACCGTGAGCTGCCGCCGCCACCGCGAGCGCGTGATTAACATCCGGCGGGGAGACCACGCTGTCGCCGGGCAGATGAAGAGCTCCCACCAGATCATGGATATTTACCAGTGGGTGGAGCCGAGACACATCTCTGGGCTTGATGACGTCACAGCTCACGCCTAGAACCCTACACACACACAGAGATCAACCTGTGCTGATCTAAAGAGTGGCCACATTTACTGTTGCTCCATAACTTTCATGCAGTTGTTTCATTGGGAACTGCCAGAATGAAGAACAGACTTCCAGAAAAGTAAGGTCAGAGTAAAGTGAGAGTAAGGTCAGAGTAAAGTCCGAGTAAAGTCCGAGTAAAGTCAAGAGTAAAGTCCGAGTAAAGTCAAGAGTAAAGTCAGAGCAAAGTCAGAGTAAAGTGAGAGTAAAGTCAGAGTAAAGTCAGAGTAAAGTGAGAGTAAAGTGAGAGTAAAGTCAGAGTCAGAGTAAAGTGAGAGTAAAGTCAGAGTTAAGAGAGAGTAAAGTGACAGTAAAGTCAAGATTAAAGTCAAAGTCAGAGTAAAGTGAGAGTAAAGTCAGAGCAAAGTCAGAGTAAAGTGAGAGTAAAGTCAAAGTCAGAGTAAAGTGAGAGTAAAGTCAGAGCAAAGTGAGAGTAAAGTGAGAGTAAAGTCAGAGTAAAGTCAAGAGTAAAGTCAAAGTCAGAGTAAAGTCAGAGTAAAGTGAGAGTAAAGTCAAGAGTAAAGTCAGAGTAAAGTGAGAGTAAAGTCAGAGTAAAGTCAGAGTAAAGTCAAGAGTAAAGTCAGAGTAAAGTGAGAGTAAAGTCAAGAGTATTATTATTTTTTTATTTAAGATTTATTTGACAGGGACAAATGCATAAAACATTGCTTTATAATAAATACAAAGTAAAGTAAGTCCAGTAAAGTAAAGTCAAAGTCAGAGTAAAGTGAGAGTAAAGTCAAGAGTAAAGTCAGAGCAAAGTCAGAGTAAAGTGAGAGTAAAGTCAGAGCAAAGTCAGAGCAAACTCAGAGCAAAGTCAGTGCAAAGTCAGAGTAAAGTCAAGAGTAAAGTCAAAGTCAGAGTAAAGTGAGTAAAGTGAAAGTAAAGTGAGAGTAAAGTGAAAGTAAAGTCAGAGTAAAGTGAGAGTACAGTGAGAGTAATGTGAGAGTAATGTGAGAGTAAAGTGAAAGTACAGTGAGAGTAATGTGAAAGTAAAGTGAGAGTAAAGTGAGAGTAATGTGAGAGTAAAGTCAGTGAAGTGAGAGTAAAGTGAGAGAAATGTGAAAGTAAAGTCAGAGTAAAGTCAGTGAAGTGAGAGTAAATGATGCCAGGAAGGTCACAGAGATCATATAGAACACATATAGAGGTCAGAGAGAAACAGAAAGCCTCTCACTTCAGCCTGGATGCCAGACGCTTCAGCGACAGGAACCGATCCTGATTCTGAGCCAAACACAGAGAGCCGGTCCGAACGAAACCTGGAAAACACACACAAACGCCAAAGCCAATAACTTTATAACACGAAGCACATGTGAAATGTTATGTTTGGCGCTCCGGTAAGCGATGGATCATGGAGTATGTTGTTTCTCACCCGTTTTAACGCCCGTCTCTTTCTCCAAACGCTCATAGAGTGTGTTCGAATAATCTGCCATTTTACTCTCTATAGAAAGAGGTTTGGCAACGCTGACTATTCCTGCACAGAAGCGCGTCGTACCGGCTCCGAGTCTAAAACACACACACACACACAGGTAATGACATTATTAATGATAAATTATAGCTTATAAGGTCAGAGATGATGGATGGGTGGGTGGGTAGGTGGATGGGTGGATGAATGGATGGGCGGGTGGATGGATGGATGGATGGATAGATGGGTGGGTGGATGGATGGGTGGGTGGGTGGATGGATGGGTGGGTGGGTGGGTGGGTGGATGGGTGGATGGATGGGTGGGTGGGTGGATGGATGGATGGATGGATGGGTGGGTGGGTGGGTGGATGGATGGATGGATGGGTGGGTGGGTGGGTGGGTGGGTGGATGGATGGATGGGTGGGTGGGTGGGTGGGTGGGTGGATGGATGGATGGATGGATGGATGGATAGATGGGTGGGTGGGTGGATGGATGGATGGGTGGGTGGGTGGGTGGATGGATGGGTGGGTGGGTGGGTGGATGGATGGATGGATGGATGGATGGGTGGGTGGGTGGGTGGATGGATGGATGGATGGATGGGTGGGTGGATGGATGGATGGGTGGGTGGGTGGATGGATGGATGGATGGATGGATGGATGGGTGGGTGGGTGGGTGGGTGGATGGATGGGTTGGTGGGTGGGTGGGTGGATGGATGGATGGATGGATGGATGATGGGTTGGTGGATGGTTGGATGGTTGGGTGGTTGGGTGGATGGGTTGGTGGGTTGAATTCTTAATGCGCATGTGAACGCATGTGAACGCCGTCAGCGTTAATCACAGGTTCGCGTTTAAAGTCTGTTTATAGAGAAAGGCGTCGTCTTCGTGGCCCCTAATTTAATAACAAATGATCATTTCAATGGAGGTGAATCAATCAAAACTAACTTTAGCTGGAAATAACATTATTCAAGAACCGCTATAAAGCCAAAACAATCTCTATTACCTTAAATTATGTTTATCTCTGTAAAGCTGCTTTGGAACAATCCATTGTTAAAAGCGCTATATAAATGAAGATGACTTGACGACGTGAATGGGTGGATGGATGGGTGGGTGGATGGATGGGTGGATGGATGGGTTACTGGGTTAATGGGTGGATGGATGGGTGGGTGGGTGGGTTGGTGGATGGATGGGTTGGTGGGTGGGTGGATGGATGGGTTGGTGGGTGGGTGGATGGATGGGTTGGTGGGTGGGTGGATGGATGGATGGGTGGGTGGATGGATGGGTTGGTGGGTGGGTGGATGGATGGATGGTTGGATGGATGGGTGGGTGAATGGAAGGGTGGGTGAATGGGTGGGTGGGTGAATGGGTGAATGGGTGGATGGGTGGGTGGGTGGATGGATGGGTTGGTGGGTGGGTGGATGGATGGATGGTTGGGTGGGTGAATGGGTGGATGGATGGGTGGGTTGATGGATGGATGGGCGGGTGGGTGGATGGATGGGTTGGTGGGTGGGTGGATGGATGGATGGTTGGATGGATGGTTGGATGGATGGGTGGGTGGGTGGGTGGATGGATGGGTTGGTGGGTGGGTGGATGGATGGATGGTTGGATGGATGGGTGGGTGAATGGGTGGATGGATGGGTGGTTGGATGGATGGGTGGGTGAATGGATGGATGGGTGGGTGAATGGGTGGATGTATGTATGGATGGATGGGTGGGTGGGTGGGTGGATGGATGGGTGGATGGATGGGTGGGTGAATGGGTGGATGTATGTATGGATGGATGGGTGGGTGGATGGATGGGTGGATGGATGGGTGGGTGAATGGATGGATGGATGGGTGGCTGGATGGATGTATGGGTGGGTGAATGGGTGGATGTATTGATGGGTGGATGGATGGGTGGATGTATGGATGGGTGGGTGGATGTATGGGTGGATGGATGGATGATCACCTGCCCTGCTCCAGGAGCACGATCTCCCTCCAGCCCAGTCGGGACAGGTGATAGGCCACTGATGTTCCCACGACTCCGCCTCCACAGATGATGACACGCGCGTGCGCAGGAAGAGCAGCGGTAGGATCCGAGCTAAAGAACCGGCCCGATCTCTGACCAGCGGGTCGGGCTCCGGCGTCACAGAACCAGCGGGGCAGGAGGACAGGGGACAGAGTCCGGGCGCTCCACGCACCGCTGCGCATGGCTCAGCGCCTTCACACACACACACTAAACACACAACATGATGACAAACATTAATATTCAGTAATATTGTTGGTCTGACTGCAATGACACGATCAGAAGAACACTGAGCTGAATTGATCTGAATAAGGACTCTGTAGATCTGCTTTAATGCTGAATCTGAATCTGAGCTGGAACTCAGGGGCCGTTCTCCTGGCGACAGCGACGGCCCCCGCACCTGCGGATCTCAGAGCCCACGCCACAGCCGGACCCTAATCGCGGAGGAACACGTGACCAGGAGGCCTTGAGCTGCGCACTGATATGAGGCGAGAGCGCATCACTCCACGCTTCGCACACTGGCCACAGCCGTATCAGGACGTGCAGAAGCGGCCCTGGAGTTCTGTATCGTAGCAGAGTGTGTGTGACGGGTGTGTGTGACGCATTGTGCGGGTGTGTGTGACGGGTCTGTGAGACGGGTGTGTGTGACGCATCGTGCGGGTGTGTGTGACGGGTTTGTGAGACGGGTGTGTGTGACGCATCGTGCGGGTGTGTGTGACGGGTCTGTGAGAAGGGTGTGTGTGATGCATCGTGCGGGTGTGTGTGACGGGTCTGTGAGACGGGTGTGTGTGACACATCGTGCGGGTGTGTGTGACGGGTCTGTGAGACGGGTGTGTGTGACGCATCGTGCGGGTGTGTGTGATGGGTGTGTGTGACACTATGGCGTTCCGATCGGCTCTTTATTATAACTTTGCAACATGCACTCGTTACAATGAACGTCTCACTCAACGTCTTATTTTTTTTTTATTCTGCTATTTATTCCATTCAATTTAAGACGCAGACGTCACGTAAATCACATGTGGCGGTGAAGTGTCAAGTCAGACGTCACGCGTCATTCACGTGTGGCGGTGAAGTTATTTATAATTTTTTTCCCTAACACGCTCCTCAACACGGCTCAGTGCAGTGTGTGTGTTCCTGCGCAGTTTACTTTCCCTTCACTCATTCCTCACACTGAACGTGACAATTGCGTCTGTCTTATAGCGTGACGTCTGCATCTGTTATATTTTTGTGTTTTCTTGTTTAACCCACATTTTGAGGGCCAAAACATAGAAATATGGATATGGGTAAGGGTGGGTATACATTTTTGATATAGCCTATTGCATTTTTATTATTGTTGGGGTTGATATGTTTTTATCTTTTATCATTTTAATAGGCAGGCTGCAGCACTTTGCTATATTAAACACCAGTGGACGCCAACTCGATCTCGTCGACTGGTATGAGATTGTTTCTGAAGAATAGAACAAAAAAAATATCCTATTGTCTGATAACCGAAATAATATCCTACAACTAATCTGCAAACACAATAACCATTAGGCTATAAACCCAAATAAGTTTATGACCTAGGCCTATATGCTTACTTTAGCCTACTGTATTCGTCGTTTGTTTGTTTGTTTGTTTGTTTATTTATTTATTCAGCCCTAATTATTTATTTATTTATTTAGGCTGTTCAATTTTCGTAACAGAAGCATACCAATAGCCTAAGCTGTGTTTCGTTTGTCACATATTGTTTGGGTTTTCAGCATATTTTGTATTCCAAATGTTCAGCAGATATTAGTTAGCCTATTGAGCATGTAATTTAAAAAAGTTTATTACAGTCAAATAAATGAAGGGTAGCCTAAGTTTTTTTTTCTCTACAAATTATAACAACTTGTTCTTTATAAACAATGTGAAACAAAAATTTTAATAAGATAATTTGTGCAAATTAATATTTACTATTTGAGAAAAAAAGCTGTACATGTATACACAAGGTAAAAACACTTAATTGCTGAAAAAAACAAAACAATTGAAGGTCAGAATGAATGAAAAAAAGAGTGAATAATGTATTATTCATTCCTTATGAGATTTTTGGTATTATTATTTGTTTTTGTTGCCGTTTGCGGAGCCTGGGGTGTCTGCAGAGACCGTGTTTTTTTACAGTGTGTTCAGGGGACAGCCCGCGGATAGTGAGGAGATGTTTGCTGTATGCAGACATGGGCAGTATTTCAATTAAATGTATTTTAAATACATATTTAATTACTTTAGTGTATTTTGTAATTTGTATTTTGCAGGTGTGGAAAAAATAAAATGTAGTTTGTAACAAAATATTTTAAGGGAGTGTATTTAGAGTATTTCAAATACTTAAATACTTAAGAAAAATCACCATAGTAAAAGATTTTGCCATATTTTCGGTCTGATGTTGGCAATGGCAATGTCCAGGTTAGATGCACGAAAATCACGTGACACCCTGTAGACCGGGCTCCCTCCAAGAAGTGAATGAGTTTTGAACACAGGAGAAGAAGTGGCGCTGCTCCTCTTAAAAACGGCATTAAAGGTGCTATCAGCGATTTCAGGCCCAAAAAGGGCGAAACATGAATGATCACATTCATCTCATTTTTCCTAGCGATCCGCTAGCTGCCGCCCCATAAGCATGCCGTCCAAAAACCGCGTCTCTGTAGGCAGCCTATGCTCTGACATCTGCACACAAAAACAATGGGTTTCACCAACCACCAAAACCTAATAAACAGTGTTCCAACCAATCACCGACAGTGTTGTGGGGTTTTGCACTCGTGCACGGCTGCACGCGAGGTCGGAGCACAACACCACCCCCTGTCTGTGATTTCCCCCTAGGAAAAATTTGATGAATTTGATAATTTATGTTTCTGCCTTTTTTGGGCCTGAAATCGCTGATAGCACCTTTAAGGTAAAGTGTTTTGTGAAAAATATACAGTCTACACACACACACATATTGCACACTGAATGGCATTATCGAGAAAATGATTGTGCCTTATGAGATCAATGCACTGTGTTGTCATTCATAAAAGGACATCATATGCCCTACCTATTATGAAACAGCGAGTCTTTCGTAACTCCACTGAAATCTCCATGCTAAGCAAGCGTTCACAATATAAACGTATTCCATATGAGAAATATTGATATTGATTTTGTATAAAACTACACCATTGATGTGAACTTAGCTATACATGCCATTTACGTCAGAGGAAGCTATTTCAGGCCCTGTAGAGATTTAGTGAAATGCCCATACTGTTTTATTTAGCTACTTCGCCATTTTGAATTTACACATTTATCATATTTGTGTTATTGCTACTATTTGTGTTATTGACCTTTCAGTAATAAATAAAAAGACTTAAGATTATTGTGGGAGTATTTTTGTATTTTCAAAATACTAATTACTTGTATTTTATTTAAATACATTTTTCACATCAGTATTTTGTATTTTATTTTGTTACATTTCATGAGCCAGTATTTGTATTTTGTAACAAAATAGTTTTTGATCTATTTGTGCCCATCTCTGGCTGTATGTGACAAAAAATGTTTTGGCCTAAAAAACGCTTGACATCGCTTAGAGCACCTTTAAGGCAAATAAACGCTTTTCACGTAGTTTATATATAACCTGCAAAACATTCACACGCATATGACAAATTAAGATCTGAAGGTCACATAATTAGCGCAAACATTAACTTTACAGTTACACAGAATTGTTTAATTTTCACCATCATTATTTATCTGTGTCTGTGTCATTTCTAGTCTACATACGAGAGCTCGAAAACAACGAATTAATAAACAAAAACACAAAAGACAGAAAATAAATAAACAACTCTTACTGCGTCATTAATAATGATCAATTGCCACTGTATTTTGTTTAATCATGTTTTATCATGTTTAAGCTTATCTTTTGTTGTTTATTGACATGTAGCCGTTAGCTTGAGGCCTCCAAGTTGATTCTTCGAGTAAAACACGATAAAACAGGTTCATGTTTATCTTTAAATGTCCTGACAGCTCCAAGTGTCCTCAAATTATTAATATGCACTCGTGTAAACAGTAAAGTGGTTCTGCTGAACGTCAAACTGAAGATTCAGAGTCAAACTCTACAGCATTCGAGCTAAAACACAAATACATCTCTTAAAAGTGCGTGTAATCACTAATGCTGGAGACACATACCTGCTGAAAGCGGTTATATGAGCTCAGATCTGGTCAGATTCACGCATCTGATGTGCGTGACAGGAGCCAGGAGTAACTCTACTACAGCTGCGGAGCGGCGGAGTCTGGCCACCCTGCGCATGCGCGGAACAACCTTTACTGACCTTTAAGTAAACAGTCTTACAAACTACACAAATCAAAACGTTTACAGCTTGTATTGCACACAATTTACAAATGTCTGATTTTTTAGCCTATTTATCCTCCATACATAATTGAATATTTATTTTAAAAAGAAAACTTGACAAGTATGGTTTTCCCACATACACACATATTAGGAGACTTTATTCCAAATACGTTCACAATTCCAGACGGAAAAGCTAATTTATGGTTCGTCGTTGCAGAATTGCACACAATTGTCATTCGTTTCAATCTTCTAATAGTACGGAGTCCCGCATGACATGCAAGAAAAATAGAGTATAATAAAGTTTTCAGCGGATTGTTTGTTTCATATTTGGTGGCACTGCAGTGTTTCCTCCGGGCCGCTGGAGGCACTGTCGCACAGACTCACTGCAGTGTTTCCTCCGGGCCGCTGGAGGCACTGTCGCACAGACTCACCGACGACTCTGAGCTTCTGCTGCTAATCTGAGCTCTTCAGCGGATTCATGCGACATATCTCGCTATTAACACCGTTTCTCTTCATTTCTGGCTGTTCGTGAGTTTAAAGTGAGCGCCATGTCCTACAACTACGTGGTCACCGCGCAGAAACCCACGGCAGTGAACGCCTGCGTCACGGGTGAGTGTGTGTTGATCTCCCGCGCGCCAGTGCGCGTGCACCAGGCCTCAGAAAATACACACTGATCAACGGAATTGATTGTGTTTGTTCAGATCTGACACTGTTCAGCACGACTGCACTGTTATCATCTGCTTATTATTGAAATGCACCCGTTGTCTCTCTAGATTAGTACATATGAAAAACTTTAATTTCTGCTGCGCGTGTCACTGTCAGACTGACGATCATATTTACTGTCTTTAAAAGCATCAGCGTGTTTTACACTAATCATCACTGCAGATTAAATGTGTTTTACTCTAATCATCACTGCAGATTCACGAGTCTCGAGCTCATGCTGCTGACAGAGGCAGTTATGGCTTGATGATCATTAGTTCCAGTGGTGCTAGTTCTGGTTATATGTTGTCCTCTGACTGCAGGGTTAGTTGAGGCTTGTTGGTTAACTCGTGAACTAAACGTTGTTGCTGCACACAACACCTATCACATATAACTACAGATAAAACACCAGAAGCTACAACATAAATCTCCGCAAAACGATCTTTCCTTCGCACTGGACAGAATACATTGATCTCTATGCGCAGGCTGCTAAGAAGGGACCATCTGCAAAGTGCAAACCCGAAGGAAAGCTCGTTTTGAGGAGATTGAAATATTAAAACAATGTTATTTGTGTAGTAACAATATTCAGCTCACGAGATATTGAACGCAGAACTCCGCAAATATGCGAAGCGAATATAAAAAGCAACTTTACCCAAGTTGCAGACTTGATCATGTAGGACCTTCAGGACCACATAGCCTACGTAGACAGCACAATGAACATAGTCAAGTTTAAAAAGAAAACAACCAGGGTAAAAATAGTTTCACGTTTAATATTTGCTGCGTATTCACCTAGACTACTTTTGTGTAGGCTATTGTACATACAGTACGCAAACATGTTTTATGTAAAAGTTACAGTAATTCACCAAAGGGATTTTTTCATCTTCCAAAGGTTGTAGTGCTTTCCTACTGACCAGACTGACTTACTACAGGTGGAATTTTGACAACAACTCCCTTACTGTACGTACAATAAACTAAGTTCAAGAAAAAAATACTGTAATTCCCCTGAAGTATTTTTTCCTGTTTCAAGGGCTGTAGTGCTTTCCTATTGACCACACTGACTTACTACAGGTGGAATTGACAATAACTCCCTTAGTGTACAATTATCAAATATATTTATGTAATAAACATTATTACACGTGTTTATTACATATGTTTATGTAATAAACTGTAATTCACCTATATATATATTCCAATGGTTGTAGTATTATCCTAGTGATCAGACTGACTTACTACATGTTGAATACTGCCAATACCTACCTTACTGTAAGTATACTACAATCGTATTATTCTGAAGAAATTATTCTAATTTCATCTTTTTTCATGTTCCAGAGGTTATAGCATGTTCCTAGTGATCACTCTACTCAATTAACTTTGATCAATGTATTAGGTAAAAGGATGTATTATAACTGCTGTTCCTTGTACAACACATTTCTTTCATTGATTAAAGAAATTCAGATACTTTAGATTAATCATATTTTCAACGTTATAAATAAGCAACACCCTTATTGTAATGATTCAAGTTAAGTTTTTGTTATGAAGTCCTGAAGAAGTTGATTCTGGAATACAGGATTAATGTATGAAATTCAGTCCCACGGACAGTAATATTTCTGCAGGACTGTAAACATCAATCAATGTACATTGAAATGAAGACTTTGATAGCTAGCACTGTAATTGTAGCTTGTTGGGATAAGTGACCACTGTGGTGCATCGGTAAGAATGCAACTGAATGCTCTGACTCTCTTCATGGGATTTATTGACAGCCAACAGATGATTGTCTGTCTTCTTAAATGTACAGTATGTGTGGTTCTACAATAAACAATAAAGAAGAGAAAATATCAGCATACAAGTAAACAACAGTGCTGTCAGGATGCAATTATTAAAGCTAATACATGGTATTTAGTATAATCTTCCCTCCAGGTAGCTTTAACTATTTAAATCAAATAACCAAAATAATATACCAGCACACATTAGCTTCTTATTAAACTAAACAGCCTTCTCACAGCTGGGTCTCAGTAACAACAACCAAAAACACATAGTTCTCTACTACATAATCAGTATAAACACTCCATGGATAACTATGCAGTGTCAGATGAATACACATAAGCACAATAGTAGTGTAACACTATAATACTAGGCATTAGCATGCTGTTAGCGAACTTTAGGCTAACAATACTGCATTTTAACTGAGTACCTCAGATTAAACAACACTCATAAAAAACCCTAATACACCAAATATACACATGTAAAACATTTACCAGGGTACTTCCATGTCTCTGAACGCACACATGCACAGATAACAGCACAGATCACAACTATTTCTTCAGAATTATCTACGATGTGCTTCCCGGCCACTCTCACTACTAACTCAAAAACGAAACCTATCAGTCCGCGCAAAACGGGTGTCCTCTCCGTGACTCCAGAACAAAGGCGCTGATTGTCTGATCCCCCGCTACCAGAACATTAATAACGAGTCCTTCTTTACATACATGGATTGTGTTATTGTTAGAGTTCCATGTCATACAACAGGAAAACATAAAATAGAGTTTAGCCATTCTTTTTATTCAACACCTGGAGAACACTGTTACACAGTGTCTGTTTATCACAGATAAAAACAGAGGTGAATAAAACAGCAAGACATGGGCTGTAGTGTGTTCTGTAGGGTAAGATGATCCAAGTAGCAGTCGTCTCGATGCTTTTCAAAACCTTTTGAAATAAATCATATGTCATTATTAAAGCCACCACACTTACACTTACTCAAATAATTAAACAAATAAATATAAACGGTTGTAAAATGAAGCGATTAACTAAATTAAGGAGATTAAACATGATTTTCCACTTTCTACAGTCTGGATTGTTACCAAATTACAGTTCATGTACAGGTTCATTCATTATTATTTCATAAACACCTTTTTAAACACCATCATTATAATGCAGCCTTTGTTGCTAAAGGACATTCTATAGCATCAGAACACATAATGTGAGAGATATTTGCTGGTACATCTGCAGTTGGCTAAAATGTAGTTGTCTGTTTGCACACGATGAAAAACAATATTAACTTTTAGACGGTCCCTATCTTGGTTACCACACTACATTGAATATTCTCTAAAGTATGGATGCATTAAAAATATACTTGCCCATTTTGATCGATTGTAGAAAATGTTGTAGTTCACAATCGTTGTCAATATCATGTAGCTGCTTCGAATCTGAAACAAACAGCTTTATTGACTATTTAATTGAAAAAGTTCTTTAACGCGAATGTGCGAATATAAAACCAACTTTACCTAAGTTAGTTGAGGCTGGTTATATGTTGTCCTCTGACTGCAGGGTTAGTTGAGGTTGGTTATATGTTGTCTTCTGACCGCAGGGTTAGTTGAGGCTGGTTAGTTGGGCTGGTTAGTTGAGGATGGTTACATGTTGTCCTCTGACTGTAGGGTAAGGGTAAGTTGAGGCTGGTTAGTTGAGGCTGGTTATATGTTGTCCTCTGATACCCCTTTTCCACCAACAAGAACCGGGTGCTGGTTCAGAGCCAGAGCTGGTTCGGAGTTGGTTCGACTGACAAGCTTACTAAGAACCGGTTTGCCTTTCCACCGGCTTGAGAGCCACAACAGAGCCAGATCTTACGTCACTGCATACGTCTCATGTTGCCCAGCAACGCTAGTGCGGTAGCGCCAAACACAAACACGCCAGGCTTGTTCGAGATGCATCGGCTTCTCGCAGATCGATCGCCGCATGACATCAAAGCACTGCGAAAGCGATCCAAAAGCACAAGGAGATCTCCATGATCTCCAAACACTCCCGCAGCTCCGATCGGTCCGCGCCGCTCCGATGCATCTCGAACAAGCCTTCTATCAACAATGGCGGCCGTTGCATTACTATTGATGCTCGTGGCTTTGCGAACCTAACGTACATCGGCATCCAAACACGGCGAATACAACGTGTTCGTGCAGCTCGCCGTAACTTGCATAAACGGAGATTACAATCGAGCTGCTATTAGCTCGATTAGCTGCTAATTCAAAAATGGCGGTCACAAGTTTCTGTTCGTCTTGTTGGCCACGGTAACCCCGCCCCCCAGCCGCTGACGTAAGCGGTTCTTACTTCTAGACCAGCAATGATTTGGTGCTACTTAAGAACCACTTTTACTGGTTCGGAGCTGGTGCTTTGGTGGTCGAAAACCAAAGAACCGATTTGAAACTAGGCTCTGGCTCCGAACCAGCACCAGCTCTGCCTTGGTGGAAAAGGGGTATGTCTGCAGGGTTAGTTAGGCTGGTTAGCTGAGGCTGGTTAGTTAGGCTGGTTAGATGTTGACTCTTCTCTGACTGCAGGGTTAGGGTTAGTTGGGCTGGTTAGTTGAGGCTGGTTAGTTGGGCTGGTTAGTTGAGGCTGGTTAGTTAGGCTGGTTAGCTGAGGCTGGTTAGTTAGGCTGGTTAGCTGAGGCTGGTTAGTTAGGCTGGTTAGATGTTGACTCTTCTCTGACTGCAGGGTTAGGGTTAGTTGGGCTGGTTAGCTGAGGCTGGTTAGTTAGGCTGGTTAGCTTACAGTGTTTCCGCTACATTCATTCCGCCGTGGCGGGCCGCCACACCTAAAACCATCCCGCCACGGCTGCAGCTTCTCAGTGAGGTCCGATATTTGTTATTTGTTAAGCCCCACTAAAGGCATAAACAACATTGTAAAGCACAATAAAATTTCCGCACTATATTCCAAGACTTCTAAAGTCTTTCAATAGCATGATGTGCGGTAAAAATGAATATTTAAGTCGTTAAGTTAAAGTTAATGGAAAAACTAAATCTCTCCTCAGTCAGTCTCCATTCAGCATTCAAACAGCGCGTCGCGTTCGGTTACGACAGTTACACGACGACACTCTCTTCAAGATCAATGTTCCCATTATTATACTTTTTTTGTAGATAATGGTCTATGGTTTCCATAAAATGACTTTATCTTGCTAGAGTTTATTTCGCATCCTAAATCATATTCCTTTCTCCCGGGTGTCTGTTAGATTACAGCACTGGAGTAGAGAGCACTATGAATTGTTCTTCATGCGCACTGTAACTGAAATTTAAAACTGTTAAAAAAAGACTCAATAAACTGTTGCATAGATAGAATACACT
This sequence comes from Tiaroga cobitis, assembly GCA_030578255.1. Taxonomy (NCBI): domain Eukaryota; kingdom Metazoa; phylum Chordata; class Actinopteri; order Cypriniformes; family Leuciscidae; genus Tiaroga; species Tiaroga cobitis. The sequence continues at coordinate 29,550,969 of CM060608.1, read as the reverse complement.
AAGCATAGATAGATATAATCTCTTCTCTTCGCTTTGTGTTTTGAACTTTTCAATGCGAAGCGCTGCGCGCAGTGACTTTGCATTGCTTCAAGTGCATCATTCTGCGCACGGGATGCGCATAATTGCTTTGCTGCTCTTATTGGAGCCTTTCATGTTATAATGAGAGGGGATAAACACCATGGGCCGAGGGGGCGTGACCAATGGAAATATCACTCATGGGCCACGCCCCCTCCCCCTGGGGAAATGGGCCTACCACCACAGTTAGAAAAAATCCTAGAGGAAACACTGGCTTAGGCTGGTTAGTTAGGCTGGTTAGATGTTGACTCTTCTCTGACTGCAGGGTTAGGGTTAGTTGGGCTGGTTAGTTGAGGCTGGTTAGTTGGGCTGGTTAGATGTTGACTCTTCTCTGACTGCAGGGTTAGGGTGAGTTGGGCTGATTAGTTGGGGCTGGTTTTATCTTTACTTATGTTTCTGTATATGTTGTGACTGCAGGCCACTTCACGTCAGCGGAGGACCTGAACCTGCTGATCGCCAAGAACACGCGTCTAGAGATCTACGTGGTGACGGCGGAGGGTCTGCGGCCCGTGAAGGAGGTCGGCATGTACGGCAAGATTGCGGTGATGGAGCTCTTCAGACCCAAGGTGTGCAGAAGCAGAAATATCATATCATATACTGATGATATCTGTGGAGAAATATCAGATCATATACTGATGATATCTGTGCTTTCACTGGCTTTAGTCTGAGGGCATTGTTCTCTTTTGCTCGTGTGTGTGTGTGTGCTGCATCAGAGCAGACGTGTGTTTCTGCGGCCCGATCTGCATAAATCATTAACATCTGTGTGTTGTGTTTGTGTGAAGGGAGAGAGCAAAGATCTTCTGTTCATTCTGACTGCAAAGTACAACGCCTGTATCCTGGAGTATAAGCAGAGCGGAGACAGCATCGACATCATCACCCGCGCACACGGCAACGTGCAGGTAACTCCCACACACACACACTCTCACACACACACCGGTGCAGACACTTCATCAGCCCGACACACACACACACACACTCTAACACACACATGCACACTCTCTCTCACACACACACTCACACACACCTGTTTTACCAGGACCGCATCGGCCGACCGTCGGAGACCGGGATCATCGGGATCGTGGACCCGGAGTGCCGCATGATCGGCTTGCGTCTGTACGACGGGCTGTTCAAGGTGATTCCTCTCGACCGCGAGAACCGAGAGCTCAAGGCCTTCAACATCCGGCTCGAGGAACTGCAGGTCATCGACGTCCAGTTCCTGTACGCCTGCCCCGCGCCCACCGTCTGCTTCATATACCAGGTGTGTGTGTGTGTGTGAGGAGCCCGGCGCCCACCATCTGCTTCATATACCAGGTGTGTGTGTGTGTTCATGGTCATCATGTGTGTGTGTCCCAGGACCCTCAGGGCCGCCACGTGAAGACGTACGAGGTGTCTCTGCGAGAGAAGGAGTTCAACAAGGGCCCCTGGAAGCAGGAGAACGTAGAGGCCGAGGCTTCGATGGTCATCCCAGGTGAGATGCTAACTAAGGCTTGATTAGCTTCTCCAGCGCTGAGGAAATGTCTCCGGTTCCCTAGCGTAACATCGGTTCCCTAGCATAACCACGGTTCCCCAGCGTAACCACGGTTCCCCAGCATAACGTCGGTTCCCCAGGATAACCTCAGTTCCCTAGCGTAAGCTCGTTTCCCTAGCGTAACCACACTTCCTTAGCGTAACCACGGTTCCCTAGCATAACAGCGGTTCCCTAGCATAACCTCGGTTCCCTAGCATAACCACGGTTCCCCAGCGTAACCACGGTTCCCCAGCATAACGTCGGTTCCCCAGGATAACCTCAGTTCCCTAGCGTAAGCTCGTTTCCCTAGCGTAACCACACTTCCTTAGCATAACAGCGGTTCCCTAGCATAACCTCGGTTCCCTAGCATAACCTCGGTTCCCTAGTGTAACCTCGGTTTCCCAGCGTAACCTCGGTTTCCCAGCGTAACCTCGGTTTCCCAGCGTAACCTCGGTTTCCCAGCGTAACCTCGGTTTCCCAGCGTAACCTCGGTTCCCCAGCGTAACCTCGGTTCCCCAGCATAACGTCGGTTCCCCAGGATAACCTCAGTTCCCTAGCGTAAGCTCGTTTCCCTAGCGTAACCACACTTCCTTAGCATAACAGCGGTTCCCTAGCATAACCTCGGTTCCCTAGCATAACCTCGGTTCCCTAGCATAACCTCGGTTCCCTAGTGTAACCACGGTTTCCCAGCGTAACCTCGGTTTCCCAGCGTAACCTCGGTTTCCCAGCGTAACCTCGGTTCCCCAGCGTAACCTCGGTTCCCTAGCGTAACCACGGTTTCCCAGCGTAACCTCGGTTCCCCAGCATAACCTCGGTTCCCCAGCATAACCTCGGTTCCCTCTCTGAATGGATTATGATCAGTTGATCATCCAGAATGCGAGATAGCTGGGTTAGCCCACGGCTCAGCGCTGCTCTGGGTTAGCCTGAAGGGTTCATTCTCCCAAAAATGATAATTCTGTCAGATTTGAAATCTTAAAACGTGTTCTTAACAAACTGTTAATGATCTGTGGTGAACTGCTAGTCTGTCAGACTTATGCTTATTTAATGATCGTCTGTGTGTTTTGAACACTAGCTTTAACGAACAGCATCTAAAGTGTGTGTGTGTTTCAGTGCCGGAGCCGTTTGGCGGCGCTATAATCATCGGACAGGAGTCCATCACGTATCACAACGGGGACAAATACTTCGCCATCGCTCCTCCCACCATCAAGGTTTGACCATCTCTGTGTGTTTCAGGCTGTGGTGTGTGTGTGTGTGTGTGGTGTAAAGCGTGTGTTGTGTGTGTGTGTGTGAACCCACAGCAGAGCACCATCGTGTGCCATAACCGTGTGGACCCGAACGGATCCCGGTTCCTGCTGGGCGATATGGAGGGCCGGCTGTTCATGCTGTTGCTGGAGAAGGAGGAGCTGATGGACGGAGCAGTGGTGCTCAAAGACCTGCGGGTGGAGCTTCTTGGAGAGGTGACACACACTCACTCTCACACACACACATTCTCTCTCTCACACACACACACACTCTGGACGGAGCAGTGGTGTTCAAAGACCTGCGGGTGGAGCTTCTTGGAGAGGTGACACACACTCACTCTCACACACACACACACACACACACACACACACTCACACACACTCACACTCTCTCTCTCACACACACACACACACACACTCTCTGGACGAAACAGTGGTGCTCAAAGACCTGCGGGTGGAGCTTCTTGGAGAGGTGACACACACTCACACACACACACACACACACACGTTCTCTCTCTCACACACACACACACTCTGGACGGAGCAGTGGTGTTCAAAGACCTGCGGGTGGAGCTTCTTGGAGAGGTGACACACACTCACTCTCACACACACACTCACACTCTCTCTCACACACACTCACACTCTCTCTCTCACACACACACACACACACTCTCTGGACGAAGCAGTGGTGTTCAAAGACCTGCGGGTGGAGCTTCTTGGAGAGGTGACACACACTCACTCTCACACACACACACTCACACTCTCTCTCACACACACTCACACTCTCTCTCACACACACACACACACTCACACTCTCTCTCACACACACACACACACTCACACTCTCTCTCACACACACACACACACTCACACTCTCTCTCTCACACACACACACACACACACACACTGGACGGAGCAGTGGTGCTCAAAGCCCTGCGGGTGGAGCTGCTGGGAGAGGTTTCTGTCAATTCTGTCAGTAATGACTCTCCCTCATGTTGTTCAACCCCTGTAAGACTGTCATTCATCTTCGGAACACTAATTAAGATGTTTTTGATTCGATCTGACAGCTGGATCACTCCATAGGCTTCTAAGGGATCGAAACTTGATGGCCCAGAAAAGTTATTTAAAGACTTTAAAATAGTCCAAGTGACTACAGTGGCTGTGTACAGTATCAAGCGACGAGAACACTTTTTGTGTGAAAAAACAACAAAAATAGCGGACTTTATTCAACTATTCGTTTTCTTCAGTGTGGGCAAGTTCACGAGAAGATGACGTTCTTCTTCGACTACTTCTTGAACGTCATCTTCTCAGTTCTCGCGCATGCGTTGTGGCGCTCTCGTACAGACATTTAAATTGTATCCAATTTTACACCTTTGTTGTTAACTGTAAAATAAAATTTTTTGGTCAAACTTTATTTTGATGGTCCACTTCAGACATTCTACTAACCATAAGTAACTTTGCAACTACATGTCCGCTAACTCAGAGTACCGTATATACCCGAATATAAGACGAGGTTTTTGTCCTGAAAATAGGCTGAAAAATGGGGGGTCGTCTTATATTCAGGGTCATCTTATATTCAAGTGGAGGAATCGATTGATAGCCTTTTTCATAGCGCTTGGAAAAAACGAGCGCGTCGCTTTCATTATGAGCGCGCGCCTACATTTGAAATAACGAACTTGAGCGCGCAAAAGACGCGATATGTGAACAGGCGGGGGGGGTCTCTGCTCGCTTGTCTCCATCCGCTCTGGCATCCTCTCTGAACGGCGCTTTTTCTTATGCGGCTCGAGCAGAGGGAGAGAGAGAGCGGGAGCCGGATCGTCGTCGAAAACGGCCAGACGACCCCGCAGGGTTAAATCCATCCCGTCGCACTCAGGGCAGCCGCAGTCATGGCCAATCAGGAACCGCATATGTGCCGGTCTCCGCCGACGAGCGGGCCTCTGCACGAGGCACAGGTGATGCGAGGCATTTGGAACAACGCCTCGGAAATTTGCTCTTAAAATTATTTTCTGTTGAAAACCAGATTTTTTCCACAAAAATCTATTTTTCCACAAAAATAAGTCTGGAAAATGGGGGGGTCGTCTTATATTCAGGGTCGTCTTATATTCGGGTATATACGGTATTAGCACACTGTTGGGGATTAGGGTCGGGTTGCACAAGCCGTTCGTAACTTCTTTCTTAAATTGGATCGTAAAGTCCACACTAGAGGCTTGTGCACTGCGCACGCGCGAGAACTGAAGTAGTTGAAGGAGATCGCAATTCTCGCGCATGCGTCGTGGAAATCTCTTGAAGTCTCGTTTCAGGCCTACAAGGAAGAAAAGGAATAGTCGAATAAAGTCGTTATTTTTGTTTTATTTCCGCACAAAAAGTATTCTCGTCGCTTGATAAACTTATAGTTGAGCCACTGTTGTCACATGGAATATATAAACATTTTCTTCATTGACTTTCTGGGCCGTCAGGATTCATTCCCTTAGGGAGCCTATGGAGGAGTGATCCAGCTGTCACATTTAATCAAAAATATCTTCATTTGTGTTCCGAAGACTAACGAAGGCCTTACGGGGTTGATACAGCATGGGGGTGAGTAATTAATGACTTAATTTTCATTTTTGGGTGAACTAACCCTTTAACTTTGAGAGACAACTGATGATCAGTGAAGCAGCTCAAGTCAGCAAGAGCTTTCGGTGTGAGAGTGCAAAACGTTCAGTGCTTTCAGCTTTCCGCGTTGATCCGCCGGACTCGTGACTCCCAACAAATCAGATGGGCGGGGACATTAGTCTAGTCTACAGTGGTGAGTTCGACAGATGTGGCTTCGTTAGAGCCAAATATAGCGCATTTCAAAATAAAATTATTTTATCGGCAAATCGGTTTTGAAAATGGCTGATACCGATTACCATAAAAATGCTTAATATCGCCCAGGCCGATAATCGGTCGACCCCTAACATGAACTATTAATAAACTGCACGTCTACAGCATTAATGAATCTTTCTTAATGTTAATTTCACCGTTTACTAGCCTACATTATTGAAATCAAAAGTTGTATTTGTTAACATTAGTTAATGCACTGTGAAGTAACATGAACAAACAATTCATGTATGTTGTAAACTACGTAGTACTTTCAGGTTATTTATATTATAATGTGTAGAAACATTGCCAACATTTTTTTTTAATTATTTAGTTTAGACTGGAGTGAGGTGAAACCAGGAAAAAAGTGCAAAGCAAGTTGTTATCTAGCAGCTATTTTTTTTTTTATTATTATTATTTTTTTTATTTGGCAGCTAATTCTATTCAATTTTACAGTATATGGTAGAAAATTAGACTTAGTTCAAATAAACTTTTTAATGCTTGGTTTTTATTCTACTTTTTGATATTGATATGATTATATACCAAAACAATTATGAGGTCCTGCGAAGAAGGATTTTATGTTACAAAGCTATGAAATCAAGTTGTAAAATCAAAGTAAAAAAAAAAAAAAAAAAAAGAGGGCAAAAAAGGATAAGTGTCTGTCGGCCACCACTGAAGACCAATTTTGACCAAGGAAAAACCCTGGACATTTATGGGGAAATGCAAGTTTTCGAAGATATTTCATTACTTTACTTTTCCCTTTACGCCACTACAGTTGCACCTTGAAGTCGTGCTGGTATTAAAAAATATTGTGAAGGTATTAAAAAAGGTATTAAAAGGTATTAAATTCATTTTAAGAATTTCTGTATATACCCTGGTATCGCTTTTACTTGCACTATGTAACTTCGGGTTTCGGGTAGTAACCGGAGCACAAAAAGAACTACAAAATTCGACTGCTTTACGGCATACTCATGAGTATACTCATACTCTAGCTTGTCTGTGGCCATTGTTGATTCCAAAGCCGGTGCTGGATACGCAGCGAGCGCGCGTGTGGCAGTAGGCTGCGGTAGGCTAAATTATTTATGACAGCGGTAATGGACAATTCCGCTTCCAACCTGTAGGGCGACCGCAGAGGAAAAGTTCCTTGGTGTTGCTTTAATGGTGCAACGCAAAAATATTTAGTAGTGTGTAAGTTGTATCTTAGTGCCCATTTACGTCAAAACTAGGCTACGTTGTAACTTTCGCACAGATGGTGGCATGGTGCAACCGCATTCATCTATTATATTGCATGCATCCATTATTATATGATATGCGATCAGTGTGTGTGTGCAGATACACACGTGACAGAACCTTCTTCAGCACATGTGTGTGTGTGTGTGTGTGTTCTAGACCTCGATCGCAGAGTGCCTGACGTATCTAGATAACGGTGTGGTGTTCGTGGGATCCAGACTGGGAGATTCTCAGCTAGTGAAGGTTGGTGATCTTGCAGAGGAGTTATTGTTCTGTGATAATGGCGTGTTTTCTAAGGCCAGCGTTGTGTGTGTGTGCGCAGCTGAATGTGGACAGTAACGACCAGGGTTCGTATGTGGCAGTGATGGAGACCTTCACTAACCTGGGCCCGATAGTGGACATGTGTGTGGTGGACCTGGAGAGGCAAGGCCAGGGTCAGGTGAGCACATCATCATCACATCATCATCACACCATCATCACACCATCATCACACCACACCATCATCACATCATCATCACACCACACCATCACACCACATCATCACACCACCACACACCACACCATCATCACCACCACACCACACCATCACACCACATCATCACACCACCACACATCATCACCACATCATCACCATCACACCACACACCATCATCACATCACCATCACACCACATCATCACACCACCACACATCATCATCACACCACCACACACCATCATCACCACCACACCACACCATCACACCACATCATCACACCACCACACATCATCACCACATCATCACACCACCACACACCATCATCACATCACCATCACATCACCATCACACCAAACCACACCATCACACCACCACACATCATCACCACCACACATCATCACCACCACACATCATCACCACCACACATCATCACACCATCACATCACCATCACACCACATCATCACACCACCTCACATCACCATCACACCACACCATCACACCACCACACATCATCATCACACCACATCATCACACCACCACACATCATCACCACATCATCACACCACCACACACCATCATCACACCACCACACATCATCACACCACCACACACCATCATCACACCACCACACATCATCACCACATCATCACACCACCACACAGCATCATCACATCATCACACCACCACACATCATCACCACATCATCACACCACCACACATCATCACCACATCATCACACCACCACACACCATCATCACACCACCACACATCATCACCACACCATCACACCACCACACATCATCATCACACCACCACACATCATCATCACATCATCATCACACCACACCATCACCACCACACCATCACCACCACACCACACCATCACACCACATCATCACACCACCACACATCATCACCACATCATCACACCACCACACACCATCATCACATCACCATCACACCAAACCACACCATCACACCACCACACATCATCACCACCACACATCATCACCACATCATCACACCATCACATCACCATCACACCACACCATCACACCACCACACATCACCATCACACCACCACACATCATCATCCCACCACATCATCACACCACCACACATCATCACCACATCATCACACCACCACACACCATCATCATATCACCATCACACCACACCACACCATCACACCACCACACATCATCACCACATCACCATCACACCACCACACACCACCATCACACCACATCATCACACCACCACACACCATCATCACATCACCATCACACCACACCACACACCATCACACCATCATCACACCACACACCATCATCACACCACACACCATCATCACACCACACCATCACACCACATTATCACACCACCACACACCACACCACCACACACCATCATCACATCATCATCACACCACACCATCACACCACATCATCACACCACCACACACCATCATCACATCATCATCACACCACACCATCACACCACATCATCACACCACCACACATCATCACCACATCATCACACCACCACACACCATCATCACATCACCATCACACCACACCACATCATCATCATCATCACCACATCATCACACCACCACACACCATCATCACATCATCATCACAATACACCACACCACATCATCACACCACCACACACCACACCACATCATTATCATCATCACACCATCACACCACACACCACACCACATCATCACACCACCACACACCACACCACATCATTATCATCATCACACCACACACCACACCACATCATCATCACACCACACCACATCATCATCACACCACACCACATCATCATCACACCACACCACATCATCATCACACCACAAACCACACCACATCATCATCACACCTCACCACATCATCACACCACACCACATCATCATCACACCTCACCACATCATCACACCACACACCATCATCACATCATCATCACACCACATCATCATCACACCACACCACACCATCATCACACCACACCACATCATCATCACACCACACCACATCATCATCACACCACAAACCACACCACATCATCATCACACCACACCACATCATCATCACACCACAAACCACACCACATCATCATCACACCTCACCACATCATCACACCACACCACATCATCATCACACCTCACCACATCATCACACCACACACCATCATCACATCATCATCACACCACACCACATCATCATCACATCATCATCACACCACACACCGTACCACATCATCACACCACCACACCACATCATCATCATCACACCACACCACATCATCATCACATCATCATCACACCACACACCGTACCACATCATCACACCACCACACACCACACCACATCATCATCATCACACCACATCATCATCATCACACCACACCACATCATCATCACACCACACCACATCATCACACCACACACTATCATCACATCATCATCACACCACACCATCACATCATCACACCACACACCATCATCACATCATCATCACACCACACCATCACATCATCATCACATCATCATCACACCATCATCACATCATCATCACACCATCATCACATCATCATCACACCACACCATCACATCATCATCACACCACACCATCACATCACCATCACACCACACCATCACATCATCATCACACCACACACCATCATCACATCATCATCACACCACACCATCATCACATCATCATCACACCACACACCATCATCACATCATCACACCACACCATCATCACATCATCATCACACCACACAATCACACCACACCATCACAACACATCATCACACCACACCATCATCACACCATCACATCATCATCACACCACACTCCATCATCACATCATCATCACACCATCATCACATCATCATCACACCATCATCACATCATCATCACACCATCACATCATCATCACACCATCATCACATCATCATCACACCACACCATCACATCATCATCACACCACACCATCACATCACCATCACACCACACCATCACATCATCATCACACCACACACCATCATCACATCATCATCACACCACACCATCATCACATCATCATCACACCACACACCATCATCACATCATCACACCACACCATCATCACATCATCATCACACCACACAATCACACCACACCATCACAACACATCATCACACCACACCATCATCACACCATCACATCATCATCACACCACACTCCATCATCACATCATCATCACACCATCATCACATCATCATCACACCATCATCACATCATCATCACACCATCATCACATCATCATCACACCATCACATCATCATCACACCATCATCACATCATCATCACACCATCATCACATCATCATCACACCATCATCACATCATCATCACACCACACCATCATCACATCATCATCATCACACCACACCATCATCACATCATCATCACACCACACCATCATCATCACACCACACCATCATCATCACACCACACCATCATCATCACACCACACCATCACATCATCATCACACCACACCATCACATCATCATCACACCACACCATCACATCATCATCACACCACACCATCACATCATCATCACACCACACCATCACATCATCATCACACCACACCATCATCACATCATCATCACACCACACCATCATCACATCATCACACCACACAATCACACCACATCACACCACACACCACACCATCACAACACATCATCACACCACACCATCATCACATCATCACACCATCACATCATCATCACACCACACTCCATTATCACATCATCATCACACCACACCATCACACCACACACCATCATCACATCATCATCACACCACACCACATCATCATCACACCACATCATCATACCACCATATCACCATCACACCACATCACCATCACACCACACCATCAAACCATCACACCACACACCATCACATCATCACACCACCACACCACATCATCACACCACACCATCACACCAAACCACACCATCACACCACACCACACACCATCATCACATCATACCACACCACACCATCACACCAAACCATCACCATCACACCACACCACCACACCACACATCATCATAAATCATATAAAACATGAAGGTGTGACAGACAGGTTTCACGGCTTCCATCTTTGTGAGGCTGAAAAGGATCATCTGATTCTCTTACACTGATCACTAGGGCTGGGTATCGTAACAAAATGTTCGATACCGATACCGATACCTTGACTTCGATACCGGTTCCTGAACGATACTTTTTTCGATACCAATTTTGTTTAACAATATAACATTACCTAATTTTTATTTTTTTTTGTTCAGTTTGTTGACTTTTTTACACTCATATTTTGAGTATGTAAAAAAAGCACCAATGCTGAAGTTTTCTATGTTTCCTAATCATTTAACAACATGTATTCTTTACTTCAATGAGCTCATTGTTTCTTCCTTAACTTAATGCATTGTTTAACAATGAAATTGAATGAAAATTAATAGAAATGCATTACACTGTCACCTCTGATAACAGATCACTCTAAATTGTAATTTAGACACATTCATTTTCTGTAAAGCTGCTTTGAAACGATATGTATTGTGAAAAATGCTATACAAATAAATGTGAATTAAATTAAATATAGTCTACTAGGGGGCGGGATATATGCCTCGCGCTCCGCACACATCAAGCTTGCCGCAAAGCACTGGCAAAAGTAGCCTAATGATTATGGATGTGTCGGGAAACAACAGCAAGGAGATATTTTAATTGTTTATTAATGAACAAGTGTTTACTAACGGTGTGTTCACTGTTCACACCGAACGCGGATTTAATTATTTGCGCTAGTAGATTAGATACAAAGTCAAAGACGGGGATAGACGCATCATTCGCGCCGGGCGTCGCGAATGATGCGAATTGGGCGACGCGTTTTGAACTCGAGCGGAAGATTGAAGCGTCTAACTAGACGCGATAGACGCCTATTTGACGCTCTATTCGCGTTCGGTGTGCTTTGTATGACACACCGCTTTGCCTTATCAGATTTACCGTGTTACCGGTCTTGGCAGCAATTATCTTGTCGAAAATATTGCATCGCGTGCTTCTGGCAAACACACACACACACACACACTACAGCCTCACATGCGACAAGCCAAGTCTCTGGGCAGCCGCGTAAACTAGTGTTTTTCCTCCACAGCTAATCATGCTGCATGCATGTTTCACTGACGTTGACGAGATTAACCACTTAGGTACCGAAATTTGGTACCGAAAAACAAGACATGTTTCGATACTCGGTAGTACCGAGGCAATTCGGTCGGTACCTAAAAAGTACCGAACTCGGTACCCAGCCCTACTTGATCACATGTCAATCATGATTGCCCTTTGATTAGTAAAGCAGTGTATCATCAGCTAGGGTGTGTGTGTGTGTGTGTTCCTGCAGTTGGTGACGTGCTCCGGAGCGTTTAAGGAAGGCTCTCTGAGGATTATCCGTAATGGTATCGGGATCCATGAGCACGCCAGTATCGACCTGCCCGGGATCAAAGGTTAGATCTTTGCTGTCAATCTCCACTGCTAATAATCTGTCAATAACAATATGTCTCTATATTCTTCAGTTCTTTTTTCTGCTGTATGTGTTGTGTTGATGTTTCAGTCGTGTAACGTGTTGAATTAGGGAACAAAAACTGCACGGTTATATTTCTATATCAGTTTTATATATTATTGGGACTCTCAGTTTCCAATTCACTTTCAGTATCCGACTATGCTAGAAGCGGATCTTCCTCAGTCAGCACGACTTCTGTAAAATGTTTGCATCTTGGCAGTTTCATCTTGAATCAACAGCGTGTAGCATTTTTGTGAACCCTTGCTTTGCGGTGTGTGTGTGTGTGTGTGTGAACCGTGTCCTCAGTGTTGCCCCTGTAGGGCCGGTGCGAGCAGGGCTTGAGTGGGCGGGCGGGGCTAACAGCCTCGGGTCTGGAGCGTCGAGCCCAAAACTGCTGCTGTTCCTCCACCGCCGGGCCTGAAGCTCCGGAACGCTTCACTAAAACACACCTGTAACACGCCTCTCTGGAACAACGTCACATGCACACATCATTTCACCAACTAATGGAAGATTTATCAGGAAATGAATTAGAAAGAAATCACTGGAAACTAGCGAGATCGCAATACGAACATAAAACATGATAAAAGTGTCTGTTTGCTGGTTACTTCAAGATTTAAAACCTAAGCATCGATGTTTTACCACAGGTTACAATAATAAGTGATAAATGGATCATAATGAATTAATTTGTGTTAGGATTGCACATTAGTCACACAGAAATAAAGTGGTTTACTGTTATTTCACAAAATAGACACGCGTACTTAATTCAAACGTGTCGTTTTCTGTTTGTTTGTAGTCAGGACACTGTTTACTTCACATTTAGAAAGAATTATCATTTCTACAAATTTTCCACCAAAAATACGACCTGAGGAGCTCTATCACTCTCTCCCGAAAGTTATATTTTCAGTCAGGGAAACAGAGGAAGCTCTCGAAAAGTTGCTTTATTTTATGACATATGCAGAGCTAGATATGGATATCAGACAGTCTGGTATAAAGAGATGAGATGCACTGACAGATAAAATAAAAACATAATTGTCATAGCTTATATGATTTGTCTGGTTTCTTCAAGCGGTCGTGTTTACTATGGTAATGGTTTGCACACATAGTCTATTGCATTTCACATACCTATTTCTGCTTTATACGGTGATCAGAATCCACATCGGATCACAACCAGAAGTTATTTCAAACACTCGCTGCTGTCTGAAATTGAGTTTTGAGCTCAAAACGGGATGGTATGCATCCCTTCCTGGGATGGTGCTGCTCTTCTCTCTAGTAATATAGCACATAGTCTTAGAGCAGCTCAAACATGACAAACTGCGACTCAGGTCAGGAAGCCTGGCTAAACCGGCCGTCTGCTAGCTGTCTCACGCCACTGAGACACAAACTTTTGACTCTCTCTTTTCCAGCACTTTAGACAAAGTTGCTCCTTTGTGCTTAAAGAAGATTAGTGAAAATAGTCCAACGCCGTGGTACAACAAGCACGCTCAGCCCCTTAAGAGAGCAGCCAGAAAAATGGAGCAACTCGTAGTTTAGGATCCTGGGTGTGCTCTTTGATACTAATATTTAATTTGCCAGCTTGCCATGTCACCCTGTAGCCCAAGACTGGTTCCCCACTGAAGCTAAGCAGGGCTGAGCCTGGTTAGTACCTGGATGGGAGACCTTCTGGGAAAACCAGGTTGCTGCTGGAAGAGGTGTTAGTGAGGCCAGCAGGGGGTGCTCACCCTGTGCTCTGTGTGGGTCCTAACGCCCCAGTGTAGTGATGGGGACACTACTGTCAAAGAGCACCGTCCTTCGGATGAGGCGTTAAACCGAGGTCCTGACTCTCTGTGGTCATTAAAAGCCCCAGGATGTCTTTCGAAAGAGTAGGGGTGTAACCCCGGTGTTCTGGCCAAATCTGCCCCTTGGCCTCTGTCCATCATGGTCTCCTAATAATCCCTATATACTGATTCGCTTCATCACTCTGTCTCCTCTCCACTAGTAAGCTTGTGTGTGTGTGTGTGTGTGGTGGGAGTTCTGGCGCAGTATGGCTGCCGATGCATCATCCAGGTGGAGCTGCACACTGGTGGTTTTGAGGAGATTCCCCCTTCTATGTAAAGCGCTTTGAGTGCTAAGAAAAGTGCTATATAAATGTAATGAAGAATTATTATTATTATTCGAAAGTCACGTGTCTGGTATCTGTAAAACCGCATTTTTCCATCTTAAAAATATATCTAAATTACGTCATATGCTCTCGATGAAAAATGCAGAACAATCTGTTCATACGTTCATGACCTCAAGGCTAGATTATTGTAATGCTCTTCTGGGTGGTTGCCCTGCACGGATAATAAACAAACTACAGCTGGTCCAAAACACAGCAGCTCGAGTTCTTACCAGAACCAGGAAGTATGACCATATTAGCCCGGTTCTGTCAACACTGCATTAGCTGATGCTGAATCATCCAGCCTGGCGTCTCCAGACTCAGATAAACTCCCCCTGTTGGACCCACTCCTCGAGCCCGATCCAGCCCGCTCTGGACAGAGGTGTTTGGCGGGTCAAACCCTGGTCGTTGCCCCGATGAAGCCCCGGGAGTGATAGTGGAAACGCAATCCATCCCACCCCCACCCCCTGGAGCAAGCGTCATCATCGTACACGATGGACAGCTAAGAAAGAAAGAAAGTGTTTGTGTTGTCAGGACTGGCAGAGTAAAACTGTGTGTGTGTTTGTCAGGCCTTGTAGAGTAACACTGTGTGTGTTTGTGTGTGTCAGGACTGGCAGAGTAATACTGTGTGTGTGTGTGTGTGTCAGGACTGTGGCCGCTGCGCTCAGAGTCGAGCAGAAACACTGATGACATGCTGGTTCTGTCTTTCGTCGGTCAGACCAGGTGAGTTGAGTTTACTTCAGGCCAGAGCTGAACTGCACCTCGCATGCTCATCACTGCCGTGTGTGTGTGTCAGGGTGCTGATGCTCAGTGGAGAGGAGGTGGAGGAGACGGAGCTGCCGGGGTTTGTGGATAATCAGCAGACGTTCTTCTGTGGGAATGTAGCGCATCAGCAGCTCATACAGGTGCGCTCACACACACCTGCAGCACACAGGACGGGTGGTGTTCGCAGCCTGTGTTGACGTGTGTGTGTGTGTGTGTGTGTGTGTGTGTGTGTGTGTGTGTGTGTGCGTTTAGATCACGTCGGGCTCCGTACGCCTGGTCACTCAGGACAGCAAGGCTCTGGCGAGCGAGTGGAAGGAGCCGCAGGGCAGGAACATCAGCGTGGCGTCGTGTAACAACACACAGGTTGTGCTCGCAGTGGGGCGAGTGCTGTATCACCTGCAGATCCTCACCGGAGAGCTCAAGCAGATCAGGTGATCTCTCTCTCTCACACACACACACACACACACACACACACACCACACACACACACACACACGCTGTATCACCTGCAAATCCTCACCGGAGAACTTAAGCAGATCAGGTGAAATTTTAATGCTAAATTCTGAGCATGCCAGCGTTGTAATGTGTGCGTGTGTCCTGCAGCTCCACAGAGATGGAGCACGAGGTGGCGTGTCTGGACATCACTCCTCTGGGCGAGAGCGCAGGAGAATCCAGCATCTGTGCCGTGGGACTCTGGACCGACATCTCGGCCCGCCTGCTGAAACTGCCCTGCTTCAGTCCACTGCACAAAGAGATGCTGGGCGGAGGTGTGTGTGTGTGTGATGCTGGGCGGAGGTGTGTGTATGTGTGTGTGTGATGCTGGGCGGAGGTGTGTGTGTGTGTGTGTGTGTGTGTGAGATGCTGGGCGGAGGTGTGTGTGTGTGATGCTGGGCGGAGGTGTGTGTGTGTGTGTGTGTGATGCTGGGCGGAGGTGTGTGTGTGTGTGTGTGTGATGCTGGGCGGAGGTGTGTGTGTGTGATGCTGGGCGGAGGTGTGTGTGTGTGTGTGTGATGCTGGGCGGAGGTGTGTGTGTGTGTGATGCTGGGCGGAGGTGTGTGTGTGTGATGCTGGATGGAGGTGTTTGTGTGATGCTGGGCGGAGGTGTGTGTGTGATGCTGGGCGGAGGTGTGTGTGTGATGCTTGGCGGATGTGTGTGTTTGTGTGATGATGGGCGGAGGTGTGTGTGATGATGGGCGGAGGTGTGTGTTTGTGTGATGATGGGCGGAGGTGTGTGTGTGATGCTGGGCGGATGTGTGTGTTTGTGTGATGATGGGCGGAGGTGTGTGTGATGATGGGCGGAGGTGTATGAGTGTGTTCGAGATCATAACTAATGGTGCGTGTGGCTGTGCATACAGAAAACGCGCGAGTCCTGATTTTCGTGTAAATTGGCAAGACAAAACACGTTCAAATAATAAACTATCACTCTATGATGTTTAAGTTTAACAGTTAATCCGCAAATCACATGCATGCCGAACCGTGGGTCAGCTGACTCGTACACATCACGATCACCTGCGATCCGTCCACCCCCAGTCGGGTCCAGATCTTACAGTAAAAAGCCTGCACCGAAATTGCAACTGATTTACCAAAGAATCCACAGTGAATGAACCAAACAAACAAACGACTTTCACCTCGTTAAAAATGAGCACATTCCTAGCATCAGGATCCTTTGGAAGGTAGTGTTATTTCTAGCCCAGTGATACTGTATTTCTCTTCTCTCTCATCTCACTAACGAGCCAGTGGGCAGGGCCAAAGACGCGATGATGTAGAAGTGGCCGTCGATCTGATTCTGTAGAGGAGTCTCTAGTCGCACTATTATTACCTCATAATGTGATCAAATCTGGAAGGAGTTGAAAGCTGTTTTTGGACTAATGAGGAAGTTTTGAGCCCTGAAACTAGACGTTTTTACAGTGTAATGACCTCTTACATGTCCAAAGATAAAGGAAAAATGTATTTTTCAATTCGTGACCACTTTATGCACATTTTAAGACTCACTTTCACATTTAAAGTCAACATATCCAACTAATGCTGGTATTCCATTTCAAAATATGATTATAAATTCATACCCTGAGAAGCTGCTGCTGTAGTTTGTGTTGGGAAGCTGTAGTGGCCGTGTGTGTAACGGATCTGAGGAGCTTCTGAAGCATGAGTGTGTTTGTGTCTCACTGAGCGCTTGTGTGTCCTGCAGAGATCATCCCTCGCTCCATCCTCATGACCACGTTCGAGGGCAGTCACTATCTGCTGTGTGCGCTGGGGGACGGGGCGCTCTTCTACTTCGGCCTGGACATTCAGACAGGTTACACACACACACACACACACACACGTGTTAACTGCTAACAACCACCGGCTTACTTTCCTAACACGTCTCCATGTTTTCGTCCCTAAGCAGAGTTTTAGACCACTGTAACCTTGTATTGTTATATAAGATTACTGTGACGCCAGAATTTTAGATACCAGTTGAAAATTCACAATTTGTGATTTCAATTTCAATACCACAGCAAAAACTGCTAAACTAACTAATATAAAAATGTTTGTTTTCCTGAGATCTAACCTTCACGTGTGGTGTTTGTGCAGGTGTTTTGAGTGAGCGTAAGAAGGTGACTCTCGGCACTCAGCCGACGGTTTTGCGCACGTTCCGCTCGCTCTCCACGTCTAACGTGTTCGCCTGCTCCGACAGACCCACCGTCATCTACTCCAGCAACCACAAGCTGGTGTTCTCCAACGTCAACCTGAAGGAAGTGAACTACATGTGCCCGCTGAACTCTGAGGGATACCCCGACAGGTACAGCGGCCCGCTCACGCCCACATCCTGAGCTGCGTGTTGCAGGATCACATGTTTGTTCTCTTCCTTCTGCTCCAGCTTGGCTCTGGCCAACAACAGCACTCTGACCATCGGCACCATTGACGAGATCCAGAAGCTGCACATCCGGACCGTGCCGCTCTACGAGTCGCCCAAGTGAGTGTGTGTGTGGAAACATCATATCAATAATTAATCGCTAAATCATTTATTTCATAAAGCCGGATTAGGACTTAATAAATATGATATATGTAATAAATTAATCCGTATCACTTGTCGGTTACACTTTATTTCATGGTGTCATTGTTACAGAGTAATTATACATTTAAACACTGATTAATATAAAGTATCAACATGTACTTCGTGTAGGGTTCGTTGTGTTTACTGTAGTGAGTAACCGTAAGCTGTGAGGAGGACACTGTAAACTGGTGTTGCTCTGCTCAAGCACGAGTACAGCACCTGTGATGGATGTGGTGTGTGTCTCATGATCATGCCTGTGTTCTGCTAATGTTTGTGTCGCTCGCAGGCGGATCTGTTATCAGGAAGTGTCTCAGTGTTTCGGAGTTCTGTCCAGTAGAGTAGAGATGCAGGACGCCAGTGGAACAACGGCAGCAGTGCGGCCCAGCGCCAGCACACAGGTGAGTGAGGGCAGTGAAGTGAGTGAGGGCAGTGAAGTGAGTGAGTGAGTGAGTGCGGGCAGTCAGTGAGTGAGGGCAGTCAGTGAGGGAGTGAGTGAGGGCAGTCAGTGAGTGAGTGAGTGAGTGAGGGCAGTCAGTGAGTGAGTGAGTGAGTGAGGGCAGTCAGTGAGTGAGTGAGGGCAGTCAGTGAGTGAGTGAGTGAGTGAGTGAGGGCAGTCAGTGAGTGAGTGAGTGAGGGCAGTCAGTGAGTGAGTGAGTGAGGGCAGTCAGTGAATGAGTGAGGGCAGTCAGTGAGTGAGTGAGTGAGTGAGTGAGTGAGTGAGGGCAGTCAGTGAGTGAGTGAGGGCAGTCAGTGAGTGAGTGAGGGCAGCCAGTGAGTGAGCGAGTGAGGCAGTGAGCGAGCGAGTGAGGGCAGTGAGTGGGTGAGTGAGGGCAGTGAGGTGAGTGAGTGAGGGCAGTGAGGTGAGTGAGTGAGTGAGGGCAGTGAGTGGGTGAGTGAGGGCAGTGAGGTGAGTGAGTGAGGGCAGTGAGTGGGTGAGTGAGGGCAGTCAGTGAGTGAGGGCAGTCAGTCAGTGAGTGAGTGAGGGCAGTGAGGTGAGTGAGTGAGGACAGTCGGTGAGGGCAGTCAGTGAGTGAGTGAGGGCAGCCAGTGAGTGAGGGCAGTCAGTGAGTGAGTGAGGGCAGCCAGTGAGTGAGGGCAGTCAGTGAGTGAGTGAGGGCAGCCAGTGAGTGAGGGCAGTCAGTGAGTGAGTGAGGGCAGCCAGTGAGTGAGCGAGTGAGGCAGTGAGCGAGCGAGTGAGGGCAGTGAGTGGGTGAGTGAGGGCAGTGAGGTGAGTGAGTGAGGGCAGTGAGTGAGTGAGTGAGGGCAGTGAGGTGAGTGAGTGAGTGAGTGAGTGAGGGCAGTGAGTGAGTGAGTGAGGGCAGTGAGGTGAGTGAGTGAGGGCAGTGAGTGGGTGAGTGAGGGCAGTGAGGTGAGTGAGTGAGTGAGTGAGGGCAGTGAGGTGAGTGAGTGAGTGAGTGAGGGCAGTGAGGTGAGTGAGTGAGTGAGGGCAGTGAGTGAGTGAGTGAGGGCAGTGAGGTGAGTGAGTGAGGGCAGTGAGTGAGTGAGTGAGGGCAGTGAGTGGGTGAGTGAGGGCAGTCAGTGAGTGAGGGCAGTCAGTCAGTGAGGGCAGTGAGGGCAGTGAGGTGAGTGAGTGAGGACAGTCGGTGAGGGCAGTCAGTGAGTGAGTGAGGGCAGCCAGTGAGTGAGTGAGGGCAGTGAGTGGGTGAGTGAGGGCAGTCAGTGAGTGAGGGCAGTCAGTCAGTGAGGGCAGTGAGGGCAGTGAGTGAGTGAGGGCAGTGAGTGAGTGAGTGAGGGCAGTGAGGTGAGTGAGTGAGGGCAGTCAGTCAGTGAGGGCAGTGAGGGCAGTGAGGTGAGTGAGTGAGGGCAGTCAGTGAGTGAGGGCAGTCAGTCAGTGAGGGCAGTGAGGGCAGTGAGGTGAGTGAGTGAGGACAGTCGGTGAGGGCAGTCAGTGAGTGAGTGAGGGCAGCCAGTGAGTGAGCGAGTGAGGCAGTGAGCGAGTGAGGGCAGTTTCATGTTCTTTGAAAGCAGAGGTGTGTCACAGA
>CM060608.1:29512544-29522544 GCA_030578255.1 Tiaroga cobitis | reverse complement strand
ATGTACATAATATCTGTAGACCTGGAAGACATAAAACTTTTAAGCTGTGAATATTTTTTAAAAAATGTTTTGAGGGAATCTGGTGTTTATCACACAATTCTTGAAATGTAAGAAGTATTCCATCCATATACAAGTCTTTAATAGTCTGAATACCTTTAGTTTTCCATAGTTTAAATCCTCCATGCTTATATTTATTATTATTTATTGTTAGACAGATTCTAAATGGTTTTGATGAATGTGAAGGGGTCATGTTTGTCTTGTTCTTAATTACAACATTATAAATGTTGTAAGCTATTGCATTTTGCAGAAAATCTTAATTGAATGTGTTGATTAAATGTGAATCAACACAACTTATTTGAGTTTTTATTACAGAGCAAATAAGATAAACTTATTTGCTCTGTTTACATAGTTTACTGACACCTATTGGTCATTTACTGGTACTACTGCCTTAACAATGACACTCCCAATGGATAAGATGAGGATAATTTAATAGCATTTAATAGAGCCGTGTAATGACGTTTAAATAATGAATATCAAAAAATAGTCGATAGACTAATGATAGACTGTTTAATTTACAACACATGACTTATTTTGGCATACAAACAACCAATTTGTAACCAAAGACTAGGCTATGTAAAATGTGAATTGACTTTTATTAGTAACTTTGGTAAGTTTCAGATTTCAATTCATAAATAAGGTGGAGGGGGCTCAAAAAATGCAGCTTGCCTAGTGTAGTCTGTTTATTTAATCCGGCTCTGCATGTAATGTAATACGGTAATAAATGCATGCAATATAATAGATGAATGCGGTTGCACCATCTGTGTGCAAGTTACAACGTAGCCTAGTTTTGACGTAAATGGGCACTAAGATACAACTTACACACTACTAAATATTTTTGCGTTGCACCATTAAACTTAGTTGAAGAGTAACTGTAAACTAGATCTTTACAGAAGCCCCCGATCAGGAGTAACGGTTGGATTAAAATAGACAGATTGAGCAGCATCAATGAGCTCTTCTTTTGGCCTGACAGACTTCAAATATTCAGACATATATGATAATGCTGACATTTACACTCGCTTATATTTTAACAGAGAGAACATTATATGAATAGATCACGTTAGCGGCTCATCAACACGAACCCTTTCCCACAGCGCCGCGGGCATCTGTCCATCCGCGGTGTTGTGCATGTCACAAAATCACTATCAATAACTGTTATTTCTACGGAGCCCCTAAAGGGACGTGGTGGTGGAAAAAATTTTAGGATGGGAGAAATTTTTTTTTCAAATCTTTTGCGTTCCCTCGCAAAACTTTTGCGTTCCCTTGCAAAGATATTTGCGTTCCCACGCAAAACCTGTTGGCAGCTCGGACAGACACTTCCTGTTTAATGTCCCGCTGGCAGTGTTTCAGAGCTCCGTACGTTAATGAAGCGTTTCATAGTGTTTGAACTTGGACTCAAATTTAAAGAAATGCGGGTCAGTGCTTAACTCAAGGAGTTCAGTGAAGTTGGCAATACACATAGGCTATTCGAACTTCCCGGATCAATATTCTTGAGCTAAACGTTGTTAAAACACAAACGACACCTATTTACAATCACAGTAGACAACGAGCTACAACACAATTCTCCTCAAAACGACCTTTATAATATAGGCTAAATGGATCTCTATGAGCAGGCGACGGCTGTCTCCGAAGGGACCATCTGCAAAGTGCAATATAACCCAAAAAACGACTACAGCATCAACTCATAGTCAAAAATATAAAAATAGTCATTAACTTCAATGTTACAAACCACCCAATTCAGTTTACACATCAACGGTAAACCCACTGGTCATACTGCACTGCTTTTGCACATTTTATATTATAAAAAAATATATTTAATAACTTCACTGTAACACGCCAAATTTAGTTCACACATCACTGCTCTAATGTTGGTTATACAACACTTAGTTTGGGAAGTAATTGCACATAAAAAATAAGTAGGCCTATTCTTTACACAAATTATATTGGTACTGTACGCAGCCAACATAGTTACAACCATAGCTTTTGCATTATTTGCTTACTGAATTGGATGGCAACACTGTATAACGAAGTTACTGAATATTTTTTTCTAAAAATGGTATTATTGGTACTGAATTTGTGTGAAGCTACACAGTGAAGCTATTGAAGTATGTTAAATAATATAAAAAATGTACAGAAGGGTTTTGGGATTTGCACTTTGCAGACGGTCCCTTCTTCGGACTTGTCTCTCAATCGGCCGGTTAAAGACAAATTTATATTAAAGCTCGTTTTGTGGAGAATTGGGTTGTAGCTCGTTGTCTAGGTTACTGTGATTGTAAATAGGTGTACTGTGTGTTTTAACAACGTTTAGCTCAAGAATATTGATCCGGGAAGTTCAAATAGCCGATGTGTAGCCTATAGACTATATTGCCAACTTCACTGAACTCCTTGAGTTAAGCACTGACCGCATTTCTTTAAATTTGAGTCCAAGTTCAAACACTATGAAACGCTTCATTAACGTACGGAGCTCTGAAACACTGCCAGCGGGACATTAAACTGGAAGTGTCTGTCCGAGCTCCCAACAGGTTTTGCGTGGGAACGCAAATATCTTTGCGAGGGAACGCAAAACTTTTGCTTGGGAACGCAAATAACTTTGCGAGGGAACGCAAACATTTTGCGTGGGAACGCAAATATCTTTGCGAGGGAACGCAAAAGTTTTGCGAGGGAACGCAAAGTTTCTCGGGGGAACGCAAAGGTTTTGCGAGGGAACGCAAAAGATTTGAAAAAAATATATATTCTCCCATCCTAATTTTTTTTCCACCACCACGTCCCTTTAGGGGCTCCGTATATTTCTTATGTTGTTTTTGTATTCGTACTTATTTATTTAACCCTAATAATAATAATTTCATTTCAAATACAGTTTCTAATTAGGGTTAGCGGTGCAAAACACCGCTTGCGGTGTAGTATCGTATGTAATGGAAACGTATTCCTCCTCCTCCTCCTCCTTTTTTTAGATCAGGGCAAACTAGTAACTCTGTATATGGTGTATGTATATTATATGGTGTCTCGTACAGCAGTGTTTTTAACCCTTTATATAATAGAGACATGCCAAATGTGCACTCATCGAAACACTGTTCTACTACAGTAAACTGATCTACAGTTTTTATGTTTCTCTAGTCAAAACTCCAACTGTCCTCATTCTGTCGATCCAAACATGACGATCTCAAAGATCTTGAATCTGATGAAACTCCAGATATTAGTGTTGCCACATAAACACGCCGTTCCAGTGAAATAATTGAAAGATTTAGAGTGGAATATGATGTGTTAGGGTGATTCGAGCTGTTTCCTCAGTCCATCTGATTACGGTTTCACAGAATCAGGATTGATATGATTAAAGGAGATGTTAGATTATTCCAGCGACTTGATTCATCTTTCAATATTGCAAGACAAAGGGAAGTTTTCATTTTCAGGTGTTTCATAATGCAGATAATGATACATAATGCACTTATAGATCTATCGTGTCTTTTACACTTTGTCACTTTTCCCCATGAGATTGTGGCCATTTGTTCATTTTCACACTAAATAGCTTGAAACAGTGGTATTAAAAGTTTCATAATCAACCTAATTCCACTTATACATGCTTACAAAGTCGCTGATCTGGCTTCGTACAATATTCATTATTCTGGAAGACAGAGATAGAGGTGTTTTATTGCAGACGAAGAGAAATCAGGATGAATTATTGATCAGTCGAATGAAGCTGTAATGGAAGAAAGAGACATTTGATGTATATTGTATGAAATCAGCATGAAAGCGCCTGTGGAGACACACTTACCGTACTGTGTGTGTGTGTGTGTGCGTGCGTGCGTGCGTGCGTGTGTGTACACTGCCGTTCAAAAGTTTGAGATCGTTAAGGTTTTTAATGTTTTTAAAATAAGAATTTTCTGCTCAACCAAGGTTGCATTTATTTAATAAAAAAACAGTATTGTGAAATATCATAATGTAAATAAGCTGTTTTCTATAAAATATATGAATATATAGTGAAGTGTAATTTATTCCTGTGATCAAAGCTGCATTTTTAGCATTACTCCAGTCTTCAGTGTCACTCACATGATCCTTCAGAAATCACTCTAATATGAGGATCTGATGCTCAAGAAACATTTATGATTATTAGGGTTTATATCAGTTGTGCTGCTTCAAAATATTGTGGAAATTGATACATTTGATTTTTCAGAATTCTTTGATGAATAGAAAGTTCAAAAGAACATTATTTGATTATTATTTGAAATATAATTTTTGTATTAATCAAAGAATCCTGAAATTTTTTTTACAAAACTGTTTTCAACACTGGTAATAATCATAAATGTTTCTTGAGCATCAGATCCTCATATTAGAGTGATTTCTGAAGGATCATGTGACACTGAAGACTGGAGTAATGATGCTGAACATTCAGCTTTGATCACAGGAATAAATTACACTTTACTGTATATTCACATAGAGAACAGATGATTTACACTGGAATAATATTTCACTGTTTTATAATCTTTCATAAGCTTAACTGTGTTAAATCATAATGATAATGCTATAAGAACTGATAATAATCGACCACATCCACATATTTGTCAAAGATGTATTTGTCACACAGCTGTGCATGTTAGAGACGGTCACATGATCAGTTCCTTGATAATCACATATTTCATTCACAGTTCAGAATAGAAAACTAAACTCTCTATAAAGAGCTGATACCTGAAGCAGCTCCGCTTCGTCTAAATGAAGGATCCAATTTTGCATACAGTCTGTGTTGGGCGGTAGCGTCGCTACAAGTGACGCTACTAGTTTAACTACATTTCTCAGTAGCGTGGTGGTAGCGTCGTTTTTTTCTGAATCAAATAGCTTTTCAGTAGTGAAGCTCTTTTTTTGACTGAGTAGTGCGGTAGCGTCCACTCCACACAAGCTACATTTTCCCAAGCATTTCTAAAGCTCAAGCTCAAATCGGAAATACAACTGCTAAGTATCACTGATGCTGGATCAGTAGTGACTGCGACTTCTTCTTCTTGTTTTACGGTGGTTGACAACCCGGGCCATATGATTTTACCGCAATGAGGAAAACATGGACTGAATCGCGGTAGGCTATCCATGCATAAAAACTAAATTTACAGTATAATGCGGAATTTCATGGAATTTTTCAGATCTTGGATGAAAAGAAGTTAAGTAAACTTAAATAAATCACGATATAGACTAGTGTCTGGGAATATTAAACCGCATAAAGACTATTTAAAAAGGAATCGTGCATGTTCTGCTGCGTGTCTCTGTGAAGGAATGGCTCAGACGCGCGGATTAATTTACCACACACACACTGAAGCACGCTCGCGATGTTTTCAGCCTATATGAGGACATTAATGCATGCACTTCATCTACACAGCCGCTCTGAGAGTCACTTTAGCAGCATTTTAGCTTGATTTGAGAAAAACTATCGTCATATAAAAAAAACACAGAGAGACTCAAAGGTCTACATGGCAACCTGACAAAATAAAAGGTTGGTTTAACCTTTGAAGAAAGTTTTGCTTAAATCATTAGGCCTACATTTTAAATAATTGGTCATTACAATTTAAACCATTAAAAAAAAAACATTTCATAGTGCCCTTAAAATGTAATTTATTTTAAAATTGTAATAAATTATTGTTAAATTGTATACGTTTCATGATTTCAATTAATTACACATGTTTTTGATTACTAAAATTTTATTTAACCATTAAAATGGGAGTCCATAAAATGAAAACAAAATAAAACAGAATTTGGAATGTGGGGAAAAATAAAACAGATTTCATATTTCATGATTACTATCATCTTCTGCTCCGTATGGTGTGACATCACGTACCAATATCAATCCTTGGGCTGACACGTGAGAACTGTACTTAATGGGAAAAGATGCACACACTCTTGACACCTGGTTTTGTTAAAGTTTTATATAGGTATATGGTTTTATATAGTTATATGTTTTTTTTTTTGTTTGCTTTTTTTTCTTGCCAAAATTGGTTTGGAACAGTTGTTGAATAACAAGTGAACTGACAAGTTATGCCCGTCTATATGTTTGATTGACAGTTTTATTTATCACCGAGATAGCATTGACTTGGAATGAAGTTGGTTCAATATAAAAATAAATAATAATAAAAAAAATAGCTTAGATGTAGTAAACTACTTTTGGCATATCGCTGTAGCTTTAGCTTGCTACATTTCCCAGGGTGGTAGCTTCAGTGTAGTGAAGCTACATTTAATGTAGAGTAACTGCTTGCTTAGCTCACTACATTTTCTAAGTAGCTTGCCCAACACTGCATACAGACTATATGCTTCAGTAAAAGTTGCAACAAACAGTTCGTGTCCTATTCTGAACATCGACATTTATTTTCTTTATTTCTTTAAGACTTCATTTTCATTCAGTCACATTCTCTTGATTGACCATTACACTCCTCTAATCTTCATTTCTATTATATGTTTCTGTGGTTCTTATACACAGTCCAGAACACACACACACACAGCGGCCCTAAAAACATTACGACACAATTCACTCTTAAAATGTGAGAATGTTATTGCGGAAGATAATACATTATCGAAGCAAGCAAGTACGATTTACGAGCGCAAACACAGAGTCATTGTGTTAGCAAAATTAAATTTGAATTACGCATAATGGCAAACGATGCACAGAGTCTCTTTTCACGGCAGAAATCTTCAAATAAATCTAATGCTGTTGATGAAACTGTGGCTGCGTCTGAAAACGCAAAGGATTTTTCTCTTTCTGCTCTGCATCTTCACACCAGCAGGAGGCGGCACACACACACACACACACACACACACACGCTCTGCATCTTCACACCCTTAGGAGGCGGCACACACACACACACACACACACACACACACTCTCTCTCTCTCTCTCTCTCTCTCTCTCTCTCTCTCTCTCTCTCTCTCTCTCTCTCTCTCTCTCTCTCTCACACACACACACACACACACACACACACACACACACACACACACACACTGTGACGACCTCTGCTGTTGGTCTTGAGCATTGCAGTTTGGTATCTGAGCCCACTAATTGCCTCAATTGGCAGTCACCTGGAAACACCTGTGACCGTGCCTTAGACGCTTCTTAAGAGATCACCAACTGAGCCAAAGGCAGAGGGAACTTTGGTGTTGGACTTTTGCTTTTGTATGAAGGTAAAATGATGTCATAATGAATTGCATGCGCAGGGTAAGATTTGTGAAAGTGTGCATAAGATTGCAAGCGTAAATTAAATTTGCGTGTGCAAGAGAAGATTTGTAAGCGTGTAAATCGCATATCAAGTGTAAGAAAAAAATATTTGCAGCATTTTACTGTTATTGGTAAGTGTAATACATGTATTGTGAAACTGCAGCTTCATGCTAACGCAAAATAAATAGGATCTGTATTCTTCTGACTTCCATTTTTCCGCGCTTACACTTTTGGCACGGTTTTTGCGCACAAATGCGGCCAAAAGCATTGCAAGCCTGTGAACAGCTATTTGCAACCGAAAACAACAGAGTCAGGGACTGCAAAACAGATTGATCGCGTAAAATCAAACTTTGTGTAAATAAATCAACTGTTGCAAATGTCTAAATGACTTATTGTGTACATGCGGCAAAAAAGTTCCCGAAATAACCCGATTTGTACAGTTGCGTCTTTCTTTTACCCGCGCTTCCAATTTTGGCACGATTCTCTCACTGAATGAGTTTTGCAAGCGCGAAGAGGAGGGCGGGTCCACCTTCATCATGCAGCCAATCAGATGAGCTTCTCGCTGACACTCGATTTACTCTTATTTGATTGGTTCAATAAACACGTCAGTCTTCAGAACGCATATTTATCTTCATTTGGCTCATTCTCGTTACTTTTAATGCAAACATACATGTTAAATAAATACATAAATCATGATTGTTTAATAACCTGTGCACCATTAGGTGGATTATTTGAGTAAATACTGAATTTAGAGCTGGTGGGTTAGGGTTAGGGTTAGGGTTAGTAAAAGTGCAACTTTTACTGAAGCATATAGTCTGTATGCAGTGTTGGGCAAGCTACTTAGAAAATGTAGTGAGCTAAGCAAGCAGTTACTCTACATTAAATGTAGCTTCACTACACTGAAGCTACCACCCTGGGAAATGTAGCAAGCTAAAGCTACAGCGATATGCCAAAAGTAGTTTACTACATCTAAGCTATTTTTTTTATTATTATTTTTTTTTATATTGAACCAACTTCATTCCAAGTCAATGCTATCTCGGTGATAAATAAAACTGTCAATCAAACATATAGACGGGCATAACTTGTCAGTTCACTTGTTATTCAACAACTGTTCCAAACCAATTTTGGCAAGAAAAAAAAACAAACAAAAAAAAAAACATATAACTATATAAAACCATATACCTATATAAAACTTTAACAAAACCAGGTGTCAAGAGTGTGTGCATCTTTTCCCATTAAGTACAGTTCTCACGTGTCAGCCCAAGGATTGATATTGGTACGTGATGTCACACCATACGGAGCTTATTTCGGGAACTTTTTTGCCGCATGTACACAATAAGTCATTTAGACATTTGCAACAGTTGATTTATTTACACAAAGTTTGATTTTACGCGATCAATCTGTTTTGCAGTCCCTGACTCTGTTGTTTTCGGTTGCAAATAGCTGTTCACAGGCTTGCAATGCTTTTGGCCGCATTTGTGCGCAAAAACCGTGCCAAAAGTGTAAGCGCGGAAAAATGGAAGTCAGAAGAATACAGATCCTATTTATTTTGCGTTAGCATGAAGCTGCAGTTTCACAATACATGTATTACACTTACCAATAACAGTAAAATGCTGCAAATATTTTTTTCTTACACTTGATATGCGATTTACACGCTTACAAATCTTCTCTTGCACACGCAAATTTAATTTACGCTTGCAATCTTATGCACACTTTCACAAATCTTACCCTGCGCATGCAATTCATTATGACATCATTTTACCTTTATACTTTTGCCTTTGCCTTGTGCTTGCGTTGTATTTTGTTACTTTTTGCATTTACATTTCAACTTCAACATTACATTACACTTTCAACCATGCATCTTGCTTTACACACTGATCTTACTGATGAATACAGAAACACTCTTATTTTCTTTAATTGTTTTCATTCTATTATTTAATCTTGTCTTATTCTTGTAGTTAAATAAACATTACTTTTGAGCTTACAATTTGGTTTACGTGTGTCCTTTGTTTTTGTTGCTTCCCTTGAGCCAAGGGTCGTAACACACACGCACACACTCTCTCACTCACACACACACCCACACAAACACGCACGCACACACTCTCTCACATACACACACACGCACGCACGCACACACACGCACACACACATTGGCAGACAAGCATTTGATTTACTGACTTGTTAAGTCTTTAATAAATGCAACAACAGCAGAAACGAATAAAAACATTAACAGTGATGGCCGGACTTTAAATGAACTAGTGTTACAACATAATGTTAATAACATGGGTTACATGTTCAAATGAAGTATTGACAAAACGTTTGATAAAATGATAATCCTCATATTTCAGCCTTTAAACCATTCTTAAGGAAAGGGATGAGTAAACATGATGAATAATTATAGGTGTTTCATCAGCTCCATGAATAATTCTAGATGCCTTATTATCAGAATGGTTTAATAGAGTTTGATGACTCTAGAGCCGCACGCAGGACACACTCCTGCTGGTGTAAACGCAGCTGTGCTTCTGTTTTGCTGTTTGACTGCATAAGAGCTTCTGCTTTCTACACAAGAACGAATCACAACTCCACTGAAGTCTTGCTTCTGCTTTAGTTGTAAAGACTGTCTCAGATATACAACGTGATCTTAATATCTTGCCTTTTAAATTTATTGAGAACCCACTCTGACTTAAATTAAAATTGCTGTTGTTCATTTCAGTCGTATTAATATGAAATTATAGAAATATAAAATCATGACATTAGTTACTG